>CAMZMU010000117.1:60273127-60434436 GCA_947311845.1 Poa pratensis
AACCCATAGTCCAGAGGTGGACTACTCCCTCTTCATCATGGAGACGGTGGAGAAGTCGTTGGAGGAAGATGGAGACCACACCGGCAGCGCCCCCGGAGTTTTCCCCTCCAATCTGCAGCTCCAGGTCTTGTTTCGGTGTTTCTGTGTTTATGCGGCGTTCCTTCCAGAGAACGTCGGGGGGACTATTTTTATAGGAGGGTTTGGGTCAAAACGGAGTCGGTGGAGGAAAGATCGACGTAGCGGAGCTCCGAGGGCCAAAAGGGGGGGTCCCACGCGGCCAGGTATTGGGCCGCGTGGGCCCACTCATCTGGGCCCTCGGGCCTCCGCTTGTTTGCTTCCTTCGCTCCACGCTTTGTTCCTTCCAAAAATGATGCTCGTAAATTTCCAGGTCTTTGGACGTCGTTTGGGTCCCTGAGAACATTAAAATATGGAAAATAGGGTTTTCTGCTGTCGGAGAATGACTCCCACGAAACAGGGGATAGTCAAGCTCACGAAGAGAGTTCGTGCAAGGGGCTGAACACGTTGGTCAAACAACCCTCAACCTGCACGGCGACGGTGCTCGTCGAGCAAGCGGAGGGACATCATGACAGAGATGAACACCAGCCTGTACCAGGTTCACGGCCTCGTGTGGAGGTAATCCGCTACTCCTGCTGTCTGTATTGCACTGCTTGTAGTGGTCACAGTACAATGAGCTTGCCGGGGCTCTCTTTTGGCAATAGTGTATGCAAGGAAGGGAAGCAATGGTCTTCTTCTTCCTTGCGCGTAAGTGGCTATGCTGGAATGAGAATGCGATCCCTTGCTACGGTGCACCTTGTCCTCCTTTTTAGGCGCCCCGTGCTCCCTCCTTGCACTCGCATGTGGTAGGGCTGTCACGTGGCGCAGAAGGTGGAGCGCGGTGCATCGCAGCCCGGATGTCCTTGGACGCGGTCCATGAGCGTAAAAGCTGACTCTGTAGCAGAGTACCCACCGTCCATGCAGGACGGCCAGCTGGGGCCGCAGAGGAACGTGGGGTGCCCACGGTGACGTTGGCCTTGGAGCGTAGCGCCGGCCGGTCTCCTTATCACCAAAGAGGAAATCCTTTTAGTCCGGAGCGGTGGCACAGCTTTATTGACCCCTTTAATCACCAAAATGGCAACGCGGCGTCGTCGTCACGCGCGCAGGGGCGCGCGTCACTCTGCGGCTGCTGCAGAGCCCATGTGCGCTCTGCAGAGGTTGCTTTGCAGCGAAGTGATCTCCACGAGGGCTTGGACGCCCTGTAGAGAATTCGGCGTTGACCTCTCCCCAGGGGAGATTTCCTTGAAGAGGGGGCAGCAGATATGGCCTCCACAGGCCCCTGCTACCTCAAATGCCCTCGCGAGGCAATGATCCTCGCGAGGCTCTCCAGGCCGTAGGCTTGGTCCTTAGCGAAAATTCGCCATCAAGTGTCGAGGGCCGTATAGGACAGGCCCAGCACACCCTGGATTTCACTGGGCCGACAGTAGCCCCCGGGCCCATGATGGGCACGATGTAGTCCAATGGACGCAGGCGAACCGTCATGGGCCCAAAGTGTCCGGCCGGCCTGAGACACGTGCAGGGCAGCTACGCCGCGACGACACGTTCTCCTCGGAGATGATGGGCGTAGTGGGGGGTCCCACCACGTCTCGGTAACTGCTCTGAGGGGAATAAAGCCTGCAGCGCCGATTCAGGCAGCAGTTGCTGCCTCATTTGCGCGCCCGTCTCCTTGCTCTTGACGCCTGCGCTCCTGTGTCTTCGACGCACCTCCCCCCTCGCAATCCTGCGGCAATGGCGCCCAAGAAAGCTTCCGCGGCCTCGAAAGGCAAAGCCGTGGTGCAGGGCGGCGAACCTGCCGCGACGCAGCAGGTCGGCGACTTCGAGCCGGCTCTGACCGGCTTCCGCTTTAAGAAAAAGGCGCAGCTGGAGAAAGTGCATCACATGGCGGCTTCAGCGACCAACGAGCACGGCGCTACGGTGCTTAAGCCGGCAGACAACTCCTTCGGCGACTTCTACCCCATCTTCATGCACCCTATTCGCCGGGCTTGTGCCTCCTTTCTCCGATTTCTTCCTGGCGGTTCTGGAGTGCTACCAGATCCAGGTCCTTCATCTCCATCCTAACTCCATCCTTGTCCTCGCCATCTTCGCCTACCTCTGCGAGGCATACATCGGCATTCCACCCTCGGTGGACCTCTTCCGAAGCTTCTACGCGCTCCGGTTCACGGCGAACAAGGAGCGGTCAGGGTGCGTGTCCTTCCGCATCACGGAGGGCATGAAAGGCACGTACATCCCCATCGCGCGGGACGGCGAGAACATTGTGACCAATGTGACGAAGAGGGTGGAGGACTTCCGCAAGCGCTGGTTCCTCATGAAGTTTGGCAGCCGGAGCGCCTTCTTTGACCTGCCCGAGGCGCCTCCGATGAAGAGGGCGAGCTGGTCTTCTAAAGCGCTCAAGGGAGCCGCGCTTGGCCCTGTGATGAGGCGCTTGAAGGACCTCCGCGAGGCAGGCCTCACTGGGCAGATGGTGGCCAAGGACTTCGTGAAGCGCCGCATTGCTCCGCTCCAGTGGCACGCGGACGCAATGTGGCTTTACTCCAACCAGAGGGACAAAATGCGCCTGAGCGCAACCCTCTTCACGCAGTAGGAGGTGCGCACCATTATGGAGACGCTCTTCACGGCTCCTGATATCCCCCAGCCCGGCGATAAGGCGGTCCGCTCCACAGGATTGACCTTGGGCGCCGCGTCTCGCTCGTGCAGACGATGCCGAAGTTCGACCGGTGGGGCCTGGTGCCCAAGGGACATGCGGGTCCCCGCGAAGATCCTGAGTCCGCGGCGCAGGGGGCGCCAGCTGAGGGCGACGAGGAGACGACGGTACGCCTGTTGAATCCGACGCAGGCGTAACCGGCGCCTCGGGAGGCTCTGCCTCTCCAGCGGAGAGCTCGAGCACCTCGAAGAGCGCGGCGCCTGAGGTTGAGGCCCACGAGGCTTCTTCAGGCAGCAGCGGCCAGTTCGTGGTCGCTCCCTCGCAGCGCGCCGAGGGGCAAGAGGAGAGCGACGATGACGGAGCTTCATCAGGCCATTGCGAGCCCCGCTCCAAGGTCGTTCATGACCGGGCCGCCGGGAGTCCAGCGGGCATCTCCCTCAAGAGGAAAACCGAGGCCGCTCTCGAGGGGTCCGGCGCCGGAGCCGCACCACCGAGGCCGTGGCGGCCGTCGAACACGGTGTGGGTCGATTCCCGCGCCAAGACATTAGGGTAAGAACTGACTCCCTTTTCTGTCTTGGCTTATTTTTGCGTAGGCTTCCTGCGGAGTTTTTGAGTTTTAGCCTCTCCAGGGGCCCCGAGGTGCTGAAGAGGCGGAGACTTCGGAGGCTTGGAGAGATTCCCAGCGCTGCAGCGGCGCCTGCAGCGTGTACAGTTGACGAGGCGCCTCCCGAGGGCACTGCTTCATCTCCTGAGGCTGGGACACCGCCTCCTGAAGCAGAGGAGCACTACGAGGAGATGGAGGGGGTGGCAGGGTGGCGATGCCTCCACCTATGCGGCCTGACGTCTCCCCCCTGCAGCCGGAGGGGACGGCGGATGCGGATGCGGCGAGGTTCGTGCCGCCGCGAAGGAGTGTGCCGCGGTGACAGGGGCGTCCGCGGGGGCGTGCGCTGACGTCGAAGTGGAGGAGGCCGCCGCGTCATCGCCCCCACCGAGCACGAAACTTGGAGAGGCCCCAGCGGACTCTGAGGCCGCTGGGGAGGCGGCCTCAACTGAGAAGGCCAACCCTGTCCCTGGAGAGGAGAGCCCTCCCCAGGGGCAGAAGAATGACGCGGTTGAAGATGAAGATGCCCCGAACCCCCAGGAGGCCTCCAGCGCGGGGGTGAGGGGGGTTCTCATCAAAGCCCCCAGGCGCGCCTTGAGGCCGCTCGGAGCCCAAGGTTGGACGCTCCGGAATCCTCGGCAGGCGCCGGCATTTCCAGGCCCTCCGGCGAACCATGGGCCTTAGTTCTGCGGGGGCGGCGCCCCGTCGCAGCCCGCCGTGGGGCTGTCCTCCGCTCGGCGAGGGAGGTTCTCGACGAGCTTGAGGCCCAGCTTGCCGAGGAAGATCGCTCCAGGGCGGAGGAGGCCGCCGAGCTTGCGCGGGGCTGGGCTTGTCTTCATGAGACCGTGGAGAGCTGCCGCCGGAAGAACGAAGCTGCCCAGGCGCAGCGCGAGGCAGCGCTGCGCTCTGCTGAGGAGATCCGCATCAGCGTGGTCCGCGAGGTCGAGGAGACCCTAGCGGACCTGGGTGCTAGGCGCGAGGCTCTCGAGGTGGAGACCGAGGCCAAACACCAGGAGCTGGCGGCGCGCGAGGCGGCGGTCTCCGCCAAGCACAAAGAGCTTCTGGACCGCGAGGCGGGGATCGTCGCCGAGTCGGAAAATGTGCGGCAGAGTTTGGAGAAATTCCGTGAGAGTTTGAGCATTCGCGAAGACTTGATCGTGCAGCGCGGAGCTGATCTCGACGCCCGCGAGGCCGAGGCGCGCAAACGCGAAGACCAGGTTGAGCAGATCGAGAAGGATCAATCCGCGCAGCGGGAGCACCTGGAAGCCCGCGAGTACAAGGTCACTCAAGATGAGGAGTTCTACCAGAAGCGCCTTGCGCTGACCAACGAGAACCTTCGCAAAAAGGAGGAGAAGATGGCGGAAGAGTCTGCGACGAAGGAGAAGCTCTTTCGCGACAGCTGTAGAAAAGACTTCGCGGATAAGGCCAAGAAGCAAGAGGAGCGCTTCACGAAGAGACGCAAAGAGCTTGAGGCTCGCGTCCAGGACCTTGAGGCCCAGAAGAAGCGATTCGACTCTCGCCTCCAGGCTGCCGCGGAGGCTCGGGCGCGTGCGGAACAGAACTTTGCCTCTTTGATGGCGGACATGAAGGAGTTGACCGCTCAGGTGGGCCCTGTCGTGGAGCGCGCCGAAGAGGCTGAGCATCGCGTGCAGGCGGCACAGGTCTTGACGCAGCAACGGGAGCGCATGTTCCAATCCTTAGTGGCCCGGGGGAATACTCTCGCGGGGCAGCTAGGAGTGGATGCACCTATTGTTCCCGTCCATGGGAACGCTGATGCCGCCACATATCTTGCTTACTTCGACCAGCTCTTCTCTGTGCTCGAGGGCCCTGTGGCGGAACTTGGCGACGTTGTTGATGAGGAGTGCCGCAAGCTCTTGACCGTGGCGATCGATCGCGTCTTCGCCAACCTCCAGCGCCTTCACCCCGGCTTCGACTTCGAGTCAGTGACCGAGCCCATCGAGGGAGATCCGGCCTGGGAGCTCTCCAACTTGGTTCGAGAAGAAGTCAACGATTACGTCGACCGCTTCAAGAGGGTTGAGGCGGAGCAGGCCGCTGAGGAGGATGAAGGCGCCGAAGAAGAGAAGGCTGAAGAGGACGGCGATGGTGAACCCTCTGCCTAGGCCACTCCTGCAACAAGATGCGCTTGGCGCAATTATCTTTGTTTTAAGACTTGTTTTAATTCACGCTGGCTTGTAAGATACTTTATCGTATGCAAACATGTGTGTGTGCCCCTCGAAGGGTCCTTTGTCCCTGTTCCATGTCTTTCTTCGCTCTACGTCGTCAGGACCCGTCTCTTTGCGCTATGACACCGCCGCTACGGTATGCCGGAGCGTGACTCGGCAAGGCCGGGGGGTGTTTAAGGCTTGGAGAGGTAAGGGCTCTCGAGTCGCGGTGCTCGAGGGCTCCCCTTTGACGCACAAGCAGTCCATGGAGTGTGAGAGAGAAAAAACCGCTCGAGGGGCGACAGGTGCCCGTGAGAGGGAGAAAACACTTCTGAGGAGCGCAAGCGCTAGACTTAGCTTGGTGAGACTTTGGCCTCGTAGAGGGCGTTGGCTTCCCTGATGGTGCGCTCCCTTCTAGGGGTCGGAGCGTGACTTCTCGACCTTGGGGAGGACTTCTTGTTCCCTGTATTGGTTAGAGAGGCAGACCCAAAGCACACATGGTAGTAAACACCCATGCGCGCTTATAGGCTTCCTCATGGGTATCTCGCGAGGAGAGTAAGTACCAAGGTCCTTTGGTGAGGTGGCGTGTTTTGGGAGCAAGCCCATGGGCCAGAGCTCTTTGGGGAGGTAACAGGCGTGAGAGCGTGCTCACGTGCTAGAGCTCGGATCCTTTGGATTTTGCGGTGCTGTTGGGGTGCTCTTGAGGCACAGTCACCGTACTCAGCCCCCGCTCGCGAGGTGCGCATGGGGAAGAATATAGCGCGAAATGAACTAAGATGATGAAAAGTAAAACTCACCACCAAAATATTACATAGCGGCGCCTCAGCGCAATGTTTCATCGAGAAACGAATTGGTTCATTACACTTGGTGTGACCAAGATAAAGTTTTCCATGTCGAGGCATGGGGACCACATTCAGTGGCTGAGACTCTTCACGGCCTGCGGCGGCACGTAATCAGGAGAGCTCAGAGGGGCTGGCCCTCGGGAGGAGAAGCTTTTGTGAAGCTTGGAGGTGAAGTTGTGTGCTTCCCTCTAGAGACAAAAAATGTCTGGCGTGACTATGATCACGGGTAGAACTTGCGTAGATGCGCGATGTTCCATGGATTCTTGACCGGAATGCCGTCCTCCGTTTCGAGGCGTACCGCGCCAGGCCTGGCGATGTGGAGACCCTGTAGGGGCCTTCCCACATTGGCGAGAGCTTGTGGAGACCTTCCCTGGAGAGGATTCTCCTGAGGACGAGGTCGCCTGTCTCGAGAGTGCGCGGACGTATGTGGCGGCTGTGGTAGCGTCGCAGGTCTTGCTGGTACTTGGCTGCCCTGAGGGCGGCACGGCGGCGCAACCCGTCAAGGAGTAGCAGGTCGTCGCTGTGGAGGTCTGCTTGATCGTCCTCGTTGAAGGCAAGGACCCGTGCGGATCCATGCTTGATCTCTGTGGGGAGGACTGCTTCAGCTCCATACACGAGCAAATGGCGTCTCACCAGTGGGCTTCGTGGGGTTCGTGCGGATGGACCAGAGCACGGACGGGAGTTCGTCTATCCAGCCCTTGCCGTAGCCCTTCAGGCGATTGAAGCTTCTTGTCTTGAGGCCCTTGAGGACCTCAGCATTTGCTCGCTCGGCTTGGCCGTTGCTCTGTGGGTGAGCCACCGAGGCGAAGCAGAGCTTGGTGCCGAGGCTCTCGCAGTAGGCCCTGAAGATGCCGCTGGTGAATTGTGAGCCATTGTCGGTGATGATGCGATTAGGCACACCAAAGCGGCAGACCAGGCCTCTGATGAATTTTACTGCCGCCCTGGCCGGTATGCTGCGCACTGCTTCAACCTCTGCCCACTTGGTGAACTTGTCGACTGCCACGAAGAGGAAGCGGTAGCCCCCTTGTGATCTCGGGAAGGGTCCCAGAATGTCAAGGCCCCAGACCGCGAAAGGCCACGAGAGCGGGATGGTTTGGAGTCCCAGTGCAGGCTGATGAACTTGCTTGGCGTGGAACTGGCACGCATCGCAAGACTGGACGATGGTGGTGGCATCTTGAAGCACTTGGGGCCAGTAGAAACCGCTCCTGAAGACCTTGCCTGCCAGGGTGCGTGCAGAGGAATGGTGGCCACACTCTCCACTGTGAATGTCTCTGATCAGCATGCGGCCTTCCTCGGGGGGGACGCACTTGAGTGCAATTCCATTTGGGCGCTTGCGGTACAGGTCTCCCTCGAGGATGTAGTATGACTTGGCTTGTCGAGCCACTCGTTCTGCCTCCGCGTCTTCTTCAGGAAGGACTCCCTTCAGCAGGTAGTCTTTGAGTTCGTCAACCCAGCCTGTCTCTTGGTGCACCATAGCCAGCAGCAGACGCTCCCCTGAGGATGGACCGCAGTTGGGTGCCCCACCTATAGGAGGTGGTGGGAGTACTTCGTCTGTGCTTGCGGCTGCTGCTTCTTGTGGCTGCTTTATGGACGCCTTGGAGAGTCTCTCTTCAAAGACGCCGGCCGGCTGGGCCTGCCTTCGTGATGCTCGCTTGGCGATGTCATCTGCCTCTTGGTTCTCCTTTCGCGGGATGTGCATGAGCTCCATGCCCCTGAAGTGCTTCTCGAGCTTGCGGACCTCTTCAAGGTAGGCGGCCATGTGGTCGTCTTTAGGCGTGTAGCTCTTGTTGGAGAAGTTAACCAGGAGCTGGGAATCACCCTTTATGAGTAAGTGCTTGACGCCAAGGGCGATTGCGGCTCTGAGCCCGGCGAGGAGGCCCTCGTACTCGGCGATGTTGTTGGAGATCTTGTCTATTGTGAAGCACAGCTGGATGGCGTAGTAGAGCTTGTCACCTTTTGGTGAGGTTAAGACAACGCCAGCCCCACCATTGCGGCAGGCGAAAGCTCCATCGAAGTGCATGGTCCAGTGGCTTGGCATTGTATCTCCCGATGACGCGGTTTCTTCTTCGCGAGGCTCTTCAGGAGTTGGGTCTGTCCACTCGGCGACGAAATCCGCCAGCGCTCTCCCTTTTATGACTCTTGTGGTGTCGAAGCGCAAGTTGAATGGCTGCAGCTCAATGTTCCACCCTGCGACGCGGTCAGTAGCGTTGGGGTTGCGCAGGATCTGCTCCAGGGGGAAGGACGTGACCACCGTGATGGGGTGACCCTGGAAGTAGTGGCGCAGCTTCCTGGAGGCGATGAGTAGCGCGAGGAGGAGCTTCTGCTGCACTGGGTACCGCTCGCGAGCATCTCGCAGTACAGTACTGACGAAGTAGACTGGATGCTCGACGAGGGTCGTTGATGGTGCGGCAGCGTCGGCTCCCTCGAGAGGCTCCTCAGGAGTTTTGGCGAGGTTTGCCTGTGGAGGAGCCTCGGCAGGGTGCTCGTGGAGGGCTCGACTTGAGGCTGTGGGCCTGGCACTGGGTCTGGAGAGACTGTTCCTTCGTCGGGAGGTTCTGGACTTGGTGTGGCAGTGCTTTTCTTGGGAGAACTGGCTCTTCTCTTTCCACCACCAGGACGGCGCTAGCAGTTTGTGGAGTGGCTGCTAGGTACAGCTTCAGATGCTCGCCTGCCCTGGGGGCTACCATGACTGGTGAGCTAGCCAAGTATTTCTTCAAGTCCTTAAATGCTTCGTCAGCCTCTGGAGTCCACTTGAAGGTGCCGGATTTCTTCATGATCTTGAAAAATGGCAAGGCTCTCTCGCCGAACTTGGAGATGAAGCGGCCTAAGCTGGCCATGCATCCTGCTAGGCGCTGCATGTCCTTGAGGCGGCGAGGTGGCTGCATGTCTTCTATAGCCTTGATCTTGTCAGGGTTTGCTTCTATGCCGCGGTGGGACACGAGGAACCCGAGGAGCTTGCCTGAAGGCACCCCGAAGACGCACTTGGCGGGGTTTAACTTGATGTTCACCTTGCGCAGGCTGGCGAAGGTTTCCTCGAGATCCTTCAAGAGAGTGTCTCCCTCGCGAGACTTGACCACGATGTCGTCGACATAAGCTTCTGCATTTCTTCCCATCTGAGCCCCCAAGGCGATCCTCATGAGCCTCTGGAAGGTGGCGCCGGCATTTTCAGGCCAAAGGGCATGCAAGTGTAGCAATACACACCACAAGGGGTGAGAAATGCTGTTTTCTCCTCGTCTTCCTTGGCCATTTTGATCTGGTGGTAGCCTGAGAAGGCATCCAGGAAACAGAGGAGATCACAGCCGGCGGTGGAGTCCACAATCTGGTCTATCCTTGGCATGGGGTATGGATCCTTGGGGCAGCCTTGTTCACGTCTGTGTAGTCGATGCAGAGCCGGCCTCCTCCATTGGGTTTTGGGACAACCACACCGTTGGAGAGCCAAGTGGGGTGGGCAACTTCTCGAATGATGTCTGCTGCTTTCAGCTTCTCTACTTCTTTGATGATGAACGCTTGCTTCTCGGGGGCTTGTTTCCGCGCTTTTTGCTTTACAGGGCGTGCGTCTGGACACACGGCTAAGTGGTGCTCGATCACCTCCCTTGGTACACCGGACATTTCTGACGGAGTCCATGCGAACATGTCAGAATTTGCCCGAAGGAAGGCGACGAGCGCGCTTTCCTATTTGGGAGGCAAGCCAGCGCCTATGGTGACGCTAGCCCCCGAGCCTTCAGCCCCCGAGCCGCTGGTGCTCAGCGACACCTTCTTTGTAGATGCTTGCTCTTGAGTGAACAGTTGTTTCTTCTTCTTGGGCCTCTCGAGAGGCTCCATGTCCTCGTCAGCGGGGAATGCCATGGCAGCGGCCTTGTAGGCGATCTCGACGCGCGCGTGGCGTCCTGTACGTGACCGTATGGTGATGGTGCCACCGCTGCCAGGGATCTTGACCATGTTGTAGGCGTGGTGCGTGACGGCCATGAACTTCGCGAGGGCGGGGTAGCCGAGGATGGCGTTGTAGGGCAGGCCAATGTGCGCGACGTCGAAGTCAATTAGCTCGGTGCGGTAGTTCTCCTGCGTGCCAAAGTGACCGCGAGCCTCACTTGCCCCAGAGGCGAGATTGAGCCGCTGGTGACCCCGGTGAAGGGCCTGGAGGGCATGAGCCACTCGTAGGGCACTTGAAGCGTCTCGAAGGTCTCGACAGAGATGACGTTTAGGCCTGCACCCCCATCAATGAGCGTCTTGCCGACGGCGATGTTGTTGATGGTGGGGGTGCACACCAACGGGAGGGTGCCCACAGTCTTTGTAGACTTGGGGTGATCTTTGGCGTCGAAGGCGATGGTGTACTGGGACCACTTGAGGGGGCGGGACGTCTCGACCCCGGGAAGCGCTGCGTTGAGCTCGCGAGCGAACTGCTTGAACTGGTTGTTCGACTTGGGCGCCTGGGATCCGCCGAGGATGCATGCCATGGCACCCTTGGGGGCCTGGTAGCCTCCAGGCTCTTCGTCGGGAGATTGTTGTTTTTCTCGGCGGCATTCGCCTGAGTTCCCTGAGGCCTCTGGAAGTTGCCCTTGCGTCCACCTTTGCGGTAACCACGGCCTCTGCCGCGGCCACCGCTGCCTCTTCTTGCTCACGCTTCTTGCTCAGTTGCTTGAGGTCATAGCAGTTCTCTGTCGCATGGCCGCGCCTGTTGTGGTAGATGCAGAACGGGCGGTTGTCCACCTCTTTTTGCCAGCCTCTGGAGAGTCCTCGCGAACATGCTTGGCGTCGGGTTCAGCTGCCAGGACTGCGGTAGGCTTGCGTTTGATCTCGTCACGCCTCTTCTGGGTCTTGGATCCCTCGACAGGGTCGTCTGTCGAGCCCACCTTGACGAAGAGGAGCCCTTCCTCTGCCTTGGCGCATTTGTCTGCGATGTCGAAGAGCTTCACCACGGAGGAGAGGGTATCATGGATGCCGAGCTTCTCGAGCATCCTGTGGTTGGTGACGCCCTCTCTGAAGGCCGCAATGACGTGCGAGTCCGGGATGTTCGGGATCTTGTTGCGGACTTGGCTGAAGCGCTGGATGTACCTGCGGAGGGTCTCGCCAGGCTTCTGGCGCACAGCTCGCAGGTCGTTGTAGGTGAGGGCGCGCTCGTACGTGCCCTTGAAGTTCGCAACGAACTGCTGGCAGAGCTCCTCCCACGAGTCAATGGAGTCCTCGGGAAGGTTCAGGAGCCACGACAAGGCGGAATCCTTGAGAGCGTGGGAGAACCAGTTGGCCATGACCTTGTCGTCTCCCCCCGCAGCTTGGATGGAGGTGGTGTAGAGCTGCAAGAACTCGATGGGGTTGTTCGTGCCGTCGTAGCCCTTGGGTAGGTCAGGCCTGAACTTCTGTGGCCAGACGACGCGCGCAGGTTGCGGGTGAAGGCCGCGCAACCTGTGGCGTACGAGGCGATGCCCCCTGAAGAGCACGGCGGTTCTGTCGCCCTGCTTGGCCGATTTCCTCGACGATGCGCTTCTGGAGGTCCTTCTGGCGCTCCATTTCCACCCGCGCGTCTGGGGGTGTCCGCTGCACGATTTGACAATCGCGCGGCGAAGACGCGTGGGATGCGGCCTTGTGCGCCGCGGCTGGAGGCGGACCTGGCGGAGGCGGCGGCGGAGGCGGCGGCGGAGGTGCGCCATGCGCGGTGGTTCCAGCGCGTCCGGAGTTGTGGTGCACCAGAGAGCGCGACGCCGCAGGAGCAGCGCGCGGTGCCGCCGCATGTCGACGAGGTGCTGAAGGCGGCCGAGCCAGTTGTCGTGCGCCTCAGCTGTGGGACGGTAGCGGAAGAGTTCCGCGGCCATGAGCAGCGCGGTGTTTGGGCTGGGCGCTGGACGCCCAAGAGTGGAGGCGCTGTGGCGCTGGGACGGATGCGAGGACTCAGCGTCCTCGCCGTGCCCGTGGTCGACGTCGTCGTCGAAGCGGTCGTCGTGGTGGCCGTCGTCGTCCTCGGGGTGCTCCACCGCGGTTCAGCGGTGTTGCGCCCCGTGGCACGGCTGGCGCGGGGACGGCCGCGAGGGTTGGTGGTGTTGGCAGCGGGCTCGGTGGTTGCCCTGCCTGACGCCCGCCGGGTGGCGCGAGCTGCGCGAGTGTCCGCCATGGCGCAGAGGTCGATGAAGGTTGAAGACGCGCCTCAGCCCCCTACCTGGCGCGCCAATTGTCGGAGAATGACTCCCACGAAACAGGGATAGTCAAGCTCACGAAGAGAGTTCGTGTAAGGGGCTGAACACGTTGGTCAAACAACCCTCAACCTGCACGGCGACGGTGCTCGTCGAGCAAGGAGGGACATCACGACAGAGATGAACACCAGCCCGTACCCAGGTTCACGGCCCTCGTGTGGAGGTAATACCGCTACTCCTGCTTGTCTGTATTGCACTGCTTGTAGAGGTTACAGTACAATGAGCTTGCCGAGGGCTCTCTTTTGGCAATGGTGTACAAGGAAGGGAAGCAATGGTCTTCTTCTTCCTTGCGCGTAAGTGGCTATGCTGGAATGAGAATGCGATCCCTTGCTACGGTGCACCTTGTCCTCCTTTTATAGGCGCCCCGTGCTCCCTCCTTGCACTCGCACTGTGGTAGGGCTGTCACGTGGCGCAGAAGGTGGAGCGCGGTGCATCGCAGCCCGGTGTCCATGGACGCGGTCCATGAGCGTAAAGCTGACTCCTGTAGCAGAGTACCCACCGTCCATGCAGGACGGCCAGCTGGGGCCGCAGAGGAACGTGGGGGTGCCCACGGTGACGTTGGCCTTGGAGCGTAGCGCCGGCCGGTCCCCTTATCACCAAAGAGGAAATCCTTGTAGTCCGGAGCGGGTGGCACAGCTTTATTGACCCCTTTAATCACCAAAATGGCAACTGCGGCGTCGTCGTCACCGCGCGCAGGGGCGCGCGTCACTCTGCGGCCGCTGCAGAGCCCATGTGCGCTCTGCAGAGGTTGCTTTGCAGCGAAGCGATCTCCACGAGGGCTTGGACGCCCTGTAGAGAATTCGGCGTTGACCTCTCCCCAGGGGAGATTTCCTTGAAGAGGGGGCAGCAGTGGATATGGCCTCCGCAGGCCTCTGCTGCCTCAAATGCCCTCGCGAGGCAATGCCTCGCGAGGCTCTCCAGCCGTAGGCTTGGTCCTTAGCGAAAATTCGCCATCAAGTGTCGAGGGCCGTATAGGACAGGCCCAGCACACCCTGGATTTCACTGGGCCGACAGTCTGCGCAGGGTTAATTCCATAAAAATAGGAAACATATCAAATATTCCCAAAATCATTATAAAACAGTGATATAACCCTTATATGATGCAAATATGACTGGAATATAAATAAAAACAATGCAAAGTTCATGTATGCATTTTACATACATCAGTGATCACGGAGAAGACTTTGATGCTGAGGAGGAAGAGGAGGAGAATCCTGCTCGTGTGCCTCCTGCTAGACATGGACCACAACCTCCTGGTAGAGGTAGGGGTGTCGCACCGCCTGGTAGGGTTTTGCTCCTATTGGTGCGCGCCGTAATTTGGGCCATAATGTTGGTCATGCAGCGAATGGAGATGACGATGTTCTGGGAAAACCCAAATTCAGCATACCTAAATTTGAAGGTTCCATTGACGTGGATGAATACATCAATTGGGAGCTGAAGATGGAGAAATTGTGGCGATTGCATGACTATACTGAAGATAGAAAGGTCAAGCTCGCATCTTCTGAATTTGATGGGTATGCATTGCTATGGTGGGACGGTCTTGTAACCGCGAGGCGTGATGCTAATGAGTTGCCAATTCCTTCTTGGAGAGAGATGAAGGACGAGATGCGTCACCGTTTTATTCCTCGTAATTACATCCGTTCTTTGTATGATAAGTTGCAGAATTTGAAGCAAGGCAACCAGTCCGTTGATGAGTATTACAAGGAGATGGAGATGATCATGCAGCGCGCTAAAGTGTGAGAAGAACCTGAACAAACTATGCAGCGTTTTCTTTCAGGTTTGAGCTTTCATATCAAGCGAATTGTGCGTCATCATCAATATGGCGATGTGCAAGATTTGTTGCATCAAGCACGTGAAGCTGAACTACAGTTGGCCGAAGATGCCAAGTATGCGCCTCGTTCGTCCTTTGGGCGAGGAAGTTTTACACCACGGACTACACCTAGTGCGGTATCGCCTAGTCCTGCTTCTAGTTTCCGTGGTCCTGCTACACCCTCCAAATCAGTTTCGGTTGCCCCTCCAGCTAAACCGGCACCGCAGCCAGCAGCTAGTGGTATGGGTTCTTCTAGTTCTACAGCCCGCACACGTGATATTAACTGCCATACGTGTGGAGGCAAAGGTCACTTCAAGCGTGATTATCCAAACAAAAAAGGTGATGTTGATCAATGAGGACACGGGAGAATAAGAGAGTGGTGATGAGGCCGATCCTAATTCACCGGAGGAGACTGACGATGGCTTACATTATGCTGATGCTACACACTTGCCATCTATTGTTTGCACACCTCGAGCATTGAGTGTTACACCTAGTCCTGCGGAGCAGTGCTGCAATTTGTTTCAAACAAGAGCTGTTGTTGGTAATGGTAGGTCGTGCAAGGTGATCATTGATGGTGGCAGCTGCCACAATTTGCTAGTAAAGAGCTTTGTCAAAAACTGAATCTGAAATATTTGCCACACCCACATCCATATTATCCAGTGGTTGACTGATAGTGGAGAGATGAAGATCAATCACATAGTGCGCATTGAGTTTCAGATTGGACTGTATAAGGACACCGTGGAGTGTGATGTAGTTCCTATGACGGTGTGCCATTTTTTGTTGGGACGTCCTTGGCAATATGATCGTGATGTACGTCACAATGGGAGATCCAACACATACCAGCTCAATTGGCAAGGCAACGAGATTCTTTTGCGACCTTTGACACCGCAAGATATTGTAAATGATTCACGTCAAAAGGTTGAGGTTCACCGTGAGACTGAGAGTGAGAGACTAGCTAGTCGAGAGACTCCACCTTCGGTGAGTGAGAGCCACCAGCCAAATTCGAGTGGTAAAAAGAAAAGTGAGGGAGAGAAAAAATTAGTAATGTTAGCCACCAAATCTGATTTGAGAGAGTTTCGTGAGGATCCCACTCTAGTACCCATTGTGCTTATGTGCAAGGGAGAAATTCTTGTTTCTAACGACATGACCCCTCTCTCTATTGGTGTTTCTGATGTTTTGCAGGATTTTGGTGACGTTTTTCCAGAGGAAGTGCCCGCTGGTTTGCCACCAATGCGGGGTATTGAGCATCAAATTGACTTGATCCCAGGAGCTACACTTTCCAACCGAGCTCCCTATGGGACCAACCCCGATGAGACGAAGGAGATACAGCGCTAAGTACAAGAGCTTCTTGACAAAGGGTATGTTCGTGTGAGCTTAAGTCCTTGTGTTGTTCCAGTTATTTTGGTCCCTAAGAAAGATGGTACATGGCGCATGTGCGTAGATTGTAGAGCGATTAATAACACCACTATTCGATATCGACACCCTATTCCACGTTTGGATGACATGTTAGATGAACTTAGTAGTGCTGTTATCTTCTCTAAAATTGATTTGCGTAGTGGTTATCATCAAATTAGAATGAAAGAAGGAGATGAATGGAAAACTTCTTTCAAAACTAAATTCGGTTTATATGAGTGGTTAGTGATGCCTTTGGTTTAACTAATGCACCTAGTACTTTCATGAGATTAATGAATCATGTTTTGAGGCATTTCATTGGTAAATTTGTGGTAGTATATTTTGATGATATATTGATCTATAGCCGCAATGAATCTGAACATCCTGATCATATTCGACAAGTTCTGCACGTGTTGCGTGATAATAAGCTGTATGGTAATCTTGCTAAATGCACATTCTTCCAAATAAGGTCATATTTCTGGGATTTGTTGTTCTAAGCATGGAGTATAGGTAGATGAATCTAAAATTGCAGCTATTAAAGATTGGCCTACTCCCATGAATCTTAGTCAAATTCGAAGCTTTCTTGGTCTTGCTGGATTTTATAGATGTTTTGTGAAAGACTTCAGTAATATTGTTGCACCTTTGAATGATCTTACTAAGAAAGGTGTTGCGTTTGTGTGGGGCGCAGCCCAAGATGCTGCTTTTGATGAGCTGAAACGTCGTTTGATTTCTCCACCGTTACTTATGCTTCCTAATTTCAATAAGCAATTTGATATTGAATGTGATGCTAGTGCATTGGAATAGGAGGTGTGTTGATGCAAGAGGGTAAACCGATTGCATATTTTTCTGAAAAAATTGAATGGTGCACAATTGAACTATCCTGTTTATGATAAAGAATTGTATGCTCTTGTTCGTGTTCTTGAGGTTTGGCAACATTATTTGTGGCCAAAGGAATTTATCATACATTCTGATCATGAAGCTTTGAAATATCTCAAATGCCAATCTAACTTGAATAAGCGTCATGCTAAATGGGTTGAGTTCATTGAATCCTTCCCATACATTATTAAGTATAAGAAAGGCAAAGAAAACGTGGTTGTTGATGCACTCTCTAGGAAAAGCATGTTGTTGACACACTTAGATGTTCAAGTTCCTGGTTTAGAGAGTTTGTGCGATTTATATGCTAATGATACTGATTTTTACATGCCTTTTGCTAAGTGTTCTGATGTGAAAGCTTGGGAAAAATACCATATGCATGATGGATACTTGTTTAGAGCTAATAAATTATGTGTGCTCGAGTCGTCCGTGCGTTTGTTGTTGTTGCAGGAATCACATGGTGGCGGTTTGATGGGACACTTTGGACGTGAGAAGACGTTGCTGATGTTGGCTGATCACTTTTATTGGCCACGCATGAGGCGTGATGTGGACAGGTTTATGAAGCGTTGCATCACTTGCAACAAGGCAAAGTCCAAACTGAAGCCTCATGGTTTGTATACTCCTCTTCCTGCACCTACAACTCCATGGGAGGACATAAGCATGGATTTTGTGTTAGGATTGCCTAGAACCAGGAGAGGACATGATTCTATTTTGTGGTAGTGGATCGTTTTTCTAAGATGCCACATTTTATTGCTTGCCACAAAAGCGACGATGCGTCGCATATTGCTGACCTGTTTTTCAGGGAGATCGTGCGCATACATGGAGTACCCAAGACGATTGTTTCTGACCGTGATGTGAAGTTCATGAGCTACTTCTGGAAGACACTTTGGGGCAAGCTGGGAACGAAGCTGCTGTTTAGTACCACTTGTCATCCCCAAACTGATGGTCAGACGGAGGTGGTGAACTGCACACTTTCGGCATTGCTGCGGACAATGGTCAAGAAGAATCTGCATGTGTGGGAGGAGTGTTTGCCGCATGTTGAGTTTGCATATAACAGGGCGGTACACTCAACTACACAATTGTGTCCGTTTGAGGTGGTGTATGGTTTCAAACCCATTACTCCGCTTGATTTGTTGTCGCTTCCTTTACATGAGCGAGTCAACATGGAGGCATCGAAGCGTGCAGATTTTGTGAAGAAGATACATGAGAAGACTAAAGAGGCTATTGAGAAGAAAGGCAAGTACACTGCAGCTCGTGTAAACACGAAGAGAAAGGAGGTACTTTTTCAGCCCGGCGACATGGTTTGGGTGCACTTTCGCAAAGACAGATTTCATGTTCAGCGCAAGTCCAAGTTGATGCCGCGTGGTGATGGTCCATTCAAGGTTCTTGCCAAGATAAATGATAATGCCTACAAGATAGATCTTCCAACAACTGAGTTTGGCGTGAGTAATACTTTCAATGTTGCTGATTTGACGCCATATGATGGCGAAGACCTTGACGCGTCGAGGGCGACGCCTTTTCAAGGGGGGAGGATGATGAGGACATCCCTAGTTCTTTACCATTTTCTTCCATCGGTGATGTTGCTGCTCAAGACAAGCCCAATGAAGTGAGGATTGGACCAATGACAAGAGCTCGTGCCAAGCTACTTGGACAATAGGTGAACTCACTCTTAATTGAATACGATGTTTGTGATAATGAGAATTTTATACTACCTAAGTCTATGCACTTGTGTATGATCAGGGTTATTGATAACACGAACGTTGACGGAGGGCTAGCGAAGGAGCAAGGATTGGAGTACGATGTCCCCAATGGCGCGAGGGAGGAGCGGGAGGCATGCGCAAGAGGGTGATAACCCACAAGTATAGGGGATCGCGTGTAGCCTTTTCGATAAGTAAGAGTGTCGAACCCAATGAGGAGCTAAAGGTAGGATAAGTAATCTCTCAAGTTCTATCAACCACTGATACAACTCTACGCACACTAAACGTTTGCATTATCTAGGAAATAAAACTACGGTAGCAATACGGGTATGAGAGTAGTTTTGCAAGATAATAAATACAAGAAAGTAAATGTTAGTGCTGCAGCAATAAAGTACACTAAGTAACCATATACTAACAGTACCATGAGTGTGGAAAAGTGGTGGTAATTGTGGTGGCTTTGTCCAAGATTAATTAGTGAAGACATCTAGTTCATTGTCTTTGATGCAGTTTTCAATGTGGGAGAGGCTAAATATACATGCACTCCACTACTTGGGATTACAAGTACTATATGATTGGATTGTTAGCAAACATCCGTAAATACTAACAATGCATTAAGGTTTCCCCAACCATAGCCTTAAGTTTATGGTCCTCTTACTCCCATACGTGCAACTAACCGGTTTGAGTCCTTAGGTTTCTGTCACTCCGGCAGAACTACGCCCCTTCCTTTGCACATACTACTAACCCTATGGTGTTGATCCATGCGCGCACAAGTATAATGGACACCAAAGGACAGTACCATATCAACATACAACTCTAATGAACCATAGACATTCAACAAAGCAATCGAAAGACAAATAAACTACATAAACATGACATAGATCATAGGATAAATATTATAGCATCAAACACCATGTTTACATAGGACGGTACAGAGGTTTGTGGGAGGATGAACCACTGAATACAAGGAGGAGTTGGTGATGGAGATGGCGGTGAAGACGGCGGAGAGGGCAGCGAGAGGCGCAGGGCGGCGCCGGCACCGGCGGTGGCGCAGGGGGCTCCTCCTGCGCCGCCGGTTCCATGGGGGAGCACCGCCCCTTAGCCCCCTTCCTTCATGGCTTCTTGGGAGCCCTCCCCCATGGAGATGGGATCCATGGGGGAGGCAAAAACGTGGCTTTTGGTGGCTGAAATTCGTGGGTGGAGGAGTCCTCCACGATTTAGGTTTCCTCCCTTTATATATCTTCTCGGATTTCCGTCACCCCCTTTTAGGGTTCCACCAAAACGGGCCTCCAGGCCGCGTCCGAACTCCGATTGGGCTGATCTCGGGCTTAAAATCTTCGTATGGAAAATTGTGACAACTTTGTTTTCGGGGAGACCTCCATTGACGTCATCTTCGAGGGTCAAACTGGCAATCTTCGTAAAAAGTTCTCAGACAGATTTCAGGAAAGTCCCAATTCGACTCCAACAAGGTTTCCTCTTGTATTCTTGATAATTTCTACACATCAAAGAGTAAAACAAGAACATTGTGCACTTTTGCAACTATTAGTAGGTTAGTCCAAATAAATAATAAACTTAATATAAAACAAGTGCTAAAAGCATAAAAATGGCATGAAACAATCAAAAATTATAGATACGTTTTGGACGTATCAACATCCCCAAGCTTAATTCCTGCTCGTCCTCGAGTAGGTAAATGATAACAAAATAATTTTTGATTGTAAATGCTATGATCAGGTCTTTAACAATTGCATGATGTATGGATAATAAAACTTAGCAATCATGTTTCCTAATGAAAAGTATCAACCAACTAAGAGTTCATAATATGAAATTTATAAACATCGACAAGATTGTAATGACCATAATAAAGCATGGTAGAGTGGTATCTCGCTTGCCCGTATTTGTACAGCAAAACATAAATGCCCAGGCACCTCTGAAGTTCAAGGGAAGACTAGAAGTAAAGATATCAAAGATAAAAGCATCAAAGTTATAACACAATTAACCGCATTCTGGGACAAGCACATTACACTAAGAATGACAACTATGCTCTCGAGAAGGTGCTCAAAGAAAGGATGGTGACTCAACATGAAAATAAAAGATTGTCCCTTCGCAGAGGGAAGCAGGGATTATCATGTGCTAGAGCTTTTCATTTTTAAAACAGAAGCAAAATTGTTTTGGGAAGTGTTTGTTGTTGTCAACGAATGGCAGTGGGCACTCTAACCCCCTTGTCAACCAGACTTTCAAGATCGGCTCCCATGAAGGATGTTATTTCTACCAGCAAGGTAGATCATCCCTCTTCTCTTTTGTTTACACATGTATTTTAGTTTCATTATGGATGACACTCCTCCCAACCTTTGCTTACACAAGCCATGGCTAACCGAATCCTCGGGTGCCTTCCAACATTCACATACCATGGAGGAGTGTCTATTTGCAAATTAAGTTGCTTACTGATAAATCAGGGCAAAACATGTGAAGAGAATTATTAATGAAAGTTGTAATTAATTGGGACTGGGCACCCCGTTGCCAGCTCTTTTTGCAAATTATTGGATAAGCGGATGTATATGCCACTAGTCCATTGGTTGAAAGTCTGTCATGAGTAATCGACAAGGTTGAAAGAGAAAACACCACATACTTCCTCATGAGCTATAAAACATTGACACAAATTGAGAAGTAATTTGAAGGTTTTAAAGGTAGCACATGAAAATTTACTTGAATGGTTTGAAACGCCATGCATAGGTATTTATGGTGGACACTTTGGGATAACTTGGTTTTCATGGATTTGGAAGCACGAGCAGCATTCCCGCTCAGTACAAGTGGAGGCTAGCAATAGACTGGGAAGCGACAATCAAGAGAGCAATAACCGTCATAATCATGCTTGCGACAAAATGAAATTAATTGAGGCATAAAAGTGATACAAGAACTCTGAAGCAAAATAAATCATCAAGGCTTAATTGACTTTTTGTTTTTCAGTCATATGCATGCGTGAGCATGTGCCAAGTCAATTCAAATGAATTATTCAGAGGAGGATACCACAATACCATACCATCTTATGAACAACAAATGCATGTTAACATCAAAATATCATAATATACACTATTAGCTAGTTGAGACTAACCATAAGAAAATATAACCACTAAACAATATCATTCACACATCATTTTTAAGTTTCATCAAATAATCCATTAACCAAGTAAATGTTGAGAACAGAAGATAAATAAAATATGTGAGGATCCACTTATTAATGTAACCAGTGTTTGATGCTAAGATAAATAGATAATAAGATACAGCCGCTTCAAGTTTAGTAAAGTTCATATGTTGCTCAAAAAACAAAGTTTGAAGGTTTGCAAACCGAGGGTTATTGATGAAGAGGGATGTGGGGACATCCCCAAGCTTATGACTTTGGCCATTCTTCAACATTTCACAATTTGGTGTTCCTTCATTCTCTGTGAAAAAACTTCAACACAAAAACTTTCCCATTCTTTTCTGCGGTTAGACATTAGTACAATAGATAATATTTCCCAAGTGCTACTATTAAACCAAATAAAATTTTGTTTTTAAGTTACAGAAAGGTTGCTTAAATGGCCAACTTATAAATGAAAGGTAAGAACCATTAAAAATCAAATGAAAACGAAAAGAGGCCACTCTTGCAACAAAAGTCAGAATCTGTCCAGAAAAACAGCAGCTGGAAAACGCAATTTTTAGGTGCACTTAAACATGCCCGAAATTTTAGCCAATTTTTGTACATGCAGAGGATTAGGTGCTACAACATCAGTAATTTTTTCGTGATTTTTAGAGCTTCCAGTAAAATATGAAAAATCGCGCAATAAGCAGTAGATACCGAAAACAGAAAATCACTTTTTACATATGTATCAACTAAGCTAAATGGATAAAACTTGGTACTTTATTTTTGATAAACTAATAGACCAGAGGCTAAGCAAGACCTAAACATGCTAGCTACAGCAAGGAAAACTCTAAATAAAAATCAAAAGTAAAACCCAAATAAAATTAAAATAAAGAACCAAACAAAGAAGCAAAACAAAAGAAAATATTTTTGTTGTTTTGAATTTATAAAAAGAAGCAATCGAAACCAAATAAGAGCCTAATAAAACTAAAGAAGGTAAAAAAGACATATAAAAGCAATTATAATACAAGTTAAGACAATACATATCATGTGGACGGGTAATATAGAGTATGAACGAGACAACCTCATGTTAGTTGATGAATAGGGGGATGACTCGGGCATCCCCAAGCTTAGATGATTGTATCTTCTTGAATATGTTCTTGGGATGCACCTACACATCCCCAAGCTTGAGCTCTTGCGTCTTCTTATTCATCTCATATCACCATATTGATTAGATCTTATAAGCTACATCCACATAAAACTTCACAAAACTCATTAGTAGGGTTAGTACTCATTAAATAAAATCCACTCATGTTCAAGCATTGACAAGTTTTATAATTTTTACTCAACATTAGCCACTGTATATACTAAGGTGTTCATGATTTCCGTTGTCCGTCGAAAAACTAATGAAACTAACAACACCAAGTACAATATTGAATAAACAAAGAAATCTGTCAAAACTGAACAGTCCGTAAAGATGGCATTCAA
Organism: Poa pratensis; assembly: GCA_947311845.1. Lineage (NCBI taxonomy): Eukaryota > Viridiplantae > Streptophyta > Magnoliopsida > Poales > Poaceae > Poa > Poa pratensis. The sequence goes on from CAMZMU010000117.1 coordinate 60,295,981, forward strand.
CGAGATAGTTAAGTAGCTCAAATCGAAAAACTTTAGTCTAATGAAAGAAAGATAATAATCTCAGGTTTATGCACAAAAATTTTCAAGTCAAAATACTATTCTGAGATTTATCACGATTTTATTTACAGAGAAGCACAAAATCTGTCTAAACAGAACAGTCAGTAAAGATCGAATTTTTCGACCTATCTACGTACCTTAAATCAGAAAAAGTTAGTCTAATGAAAGAAAGCTAATAAGCATCACTTTGCACTCAAGAAATTTCAGATCAAGATCACGTTCTGGTGATTTTAAACATTTAATACGGTGGAGCACAGAAAATCTGTTTCTGGACAGCAAAGTAAAACTATCAACTTTCAATTAACTAAAGACTATAATTAGCATTTTATTTTTATGTACAGAGGTATATACACAATATTTACATGTTTTTAATGAAAAGCTTCCATGGAAAGATTTGTTTTGGTTTCATAGGCATGAACACAAGTGTTCAAGGTCGACCCCCATTTAACCATTACTCATCTTTCCAATCACTTTTCTTTTTGAAAACGTTTTTAGATAACAACTACACCTAATTTTTTTTGTAATTCGCATTCCCTATCCATAGTAAGATAAAGAACAACTTGATACTGAAAATAAAAACTACTTAGAGATAAAGCAAACAAGTGCACACAAGAACATTAACCTACGCTATGGCTCCCCGGCAACGGCGCCAGAAAAGGTCTTGATAACCCACAAGTATAGGGGATCGCGTGTAGCCTTTTCGATAAGTAAGAGTGTCGAACCCAACGAGGAGCTAAAGGTAGGATAAGTATTCTCTCAAGTTCTATCAACCACTGATACAACTCTACGCACACTAAACGTTTGCATTATCTAGGAAATAAAACTACGGTAGCAATACGGGTATGAGAGGTAGTTTTGCAAGATAATAAATACAAGAAAGTAAATGTTAGTGCTGCAGCAATAAAATACACTAACCATATACTAACAGTACCATGAGTGTGGAAAAGTGGTGGTAATTGTGGTGGCTTTGTCCAAGATTAATTAGTGAAGACATCTAGTTCATTGTCTTTGATGCAGTTTTCAATGTGGGAGAGGCTAAATATACATGCACTCCACTACTTGGGATTACAAGTACTATATGATTGGATTGTTAGCAAACATCCGTAAATACTAACAATGCATTAAGGTTTCCCCAACCATAGCCTTAAGTTTATGGTCCTCTTACTCCCATACGTGCAACTAACCGGTTTGAGTCCTTAGGTTTCTGTCACTCCGGCAGAACTACGCCCCTTCCTTTGCACATACTACTAACCCTATGGTGTTGATCCATGCGCGCACAAGTATAATGGACACCAAAGGACAGTACCATATCAACATACAACTCTAATGAACCATAGACATTCAACAAAGCAATCGAAAGACAAATAAACTACATAAACATGACATAGATCATAGGATAAATATTATAGCATCAAACACCATGTTTACATAGGACGGTACAGAGGTTTGTGGGAGGATGAACTACTGAATACAAGGAGGAGTTGGTGATGGAGATGGCGGTGAAGACGGCGGAGAGGGCAGCGAGAGGCGCAGGGCGGCGCCGGCGGTGGCGCAGGGGCTCCTCCTGCGCCGCCGGTTCCATGGGGGAGCACCGCCCCTTAGCCCCCTTCCTTCATGGCTTCTTGGGAGCCCTCCCCCATGGAGATGGGATCCATGGGGGAGGCAAAAACGTGGCTTTTGGTGGCTGAAATTCGTGGGTGGAGGAGTCCTCCACGAATTAGGTTTCCTCCCTTTATATATCTTCTCGGATTTCCGTCACCCCCTTTTAGGGTTCCACCAAAACGGGCCTCCAGGCCGCGTCCGAACTCCGATTGGGCTGATCTCGGTCTTAAAATCTTCGTATGGAAAATTGTGACAACTTTGTTTTCGGGAGACCTCCGTTGGACGTCATCTTCAAGGGTAAAACTGACTATCTCCGTAAAAAGTTCTTAGACAGATTTCAGGAAAGTCCCAATTCGACTCCAACAAGGTTTCCTCTTGTATTCTTGATAATTTCTACACATCAAGGAGTAAAACAAGAACATTGTGCACTTTCGCAACTATTAGTAGGTTAGTCCAAATAAATAATAAACTTAATATAAAACAAGTGCTAAAAGCATAAAAATGGCATGAAACAATCAAAAATTATAGATACGTTTTGCACGTATCAGAGGGAAGACAAAGAAGGAGCTGGACACCAGGGCAAACCGGCCCCCAGGTCGGCCCCAGCCCGGCCTAGGCCGGCCACACCCCAGAGCAAACCGGCCCCCAGGCCGGCCCCGACCCGGCCTAGGCTGGCCGCACCACAGAGAGAACCGGCCTCCAGACCGGCCCAGGCCGGCGGCCAAGCCGGCCACGCAACATAAGAACCCGGCCTCCAGCGGGCCCCTAGACCTGCCTAGGCGGGCGAGTGACAGAACCGGCCGGCCTCCAGGCCGGCCTAGGCCGGCGGCCAGACCGGCGGGACTGCGTGCCTGATTCGGACCGAGCCTCTTTTAGGTCGGTTTGTACCCAGTTTAGGTCGAACCAAACTACGTTTTTGAGTCGGTTTGAGTCCTAGATCGGCTGGCCTCCTTAAATAGCCAAGGCCGGCGCCCTAATTAGGTTAGACCACGTTTAAGACAAAACCCTAGATTGGATCTAAGCATTCATCTATCGAATTTCCTTTTGTTGCGATCGAAAGTTCAAACCCTCCACTTTGTTGCGATCTGGAGGTTCTTGCTACCAAAGATTGAGTGTGATCTGTTGTTCCACTGGGAATTAGTAGATTGCAGAGACCGCTTCGTGGTCGGCGGCTACGTTGCACCGGTGTGAGGCGTCGCGAATATCCATTGGGTTGAAGAGTTGTTGCATTGGCAACAGGGGAGCAGCCGGAGAGTTCGTCGGATTCTCGCAAGTTATCTTCCACCATCATCCATCTACCCGTAGCTCACTGAGAAGATCGGGCCACCCCTTATCATATTCTCCTGTAGCTCCTCCATGAATACATGTTTCATCTACATCATCAGGTAATTCCAATCTTTGTTGAGATGTTAACTGAGAGTAGGAAGACCTTGTTCTTCTAGGAATTGGTGGCTCTGTGGGTGGTCTTTTCTTGGCTAGCTGGGTGTTCCTGGCAGTGGTAATCTCCGTCCGCTGGTAAGAAGCCAAATATGGTTCAATCAAAAAGCATGAAATAAATTATTGGCATGCGCGACCGAACAAAATATGATTAGCCTTGACAGGATGGAGGAACTGGCACTGAAGCAGTCAAGGGGTCAATATCATTATCTTCAACATCCTGCTGGGGTTGTGCTGAATATATTTCCATTCCACCTGACAGAGAACCTAGCAAGTTAGTCCGTGCCATAGCAGGTTTTTCCGCATCCACATTTGAGGCTTTTTCCTTCACTTTCTGCTTCTTCTGCGGTACTTTCCTTGGAGGTAAACTGAAGCGATTGGTCTTGCTGGTCTGCTACATAAAACAACACATCATATATCAACCAAGCTACCATGATAACAATTAGTTTGCACTAAAAATGAAACATGTAGTCAAATAACGCAGGACGGGATGGCTGAACTAGCACCTTATTAGCATTCGACCATTCACGAGAGGTCAGAGGCTGCGACTGAAGTAACTGGTCAATATCTTCATCGTCGTCATGATGTGGCAGTGATGATGATTTCCTCTTGTTGCTCGGTTTACGTTTAGGGCCTGAGAGTTTACTATTTTGTGCCATTACTCTTTGAGAATGCGGTGACCCAGCACACCACTTCATGTTGTAGTGTACAAGTCGTTGATGTAACACGCACGGAAGGACCTCTCCACAAATATTACATCCCTCGGAGTAGTACAACAGAAACATAGCCGGTCCAAGGTAACACTATAGGTTTACAACACTATTCAATACAAAATCTCGAGACCCTCCTTTTATATTGAAGCAAGTCTCGTGCAAATGAAATACAGAAAGATCCAAATCATAGTACTAAGCTCAATATCAGCTTTAACCCTAATTCCTGATCCACTACTGTTGTTGTCACAGCCCTAATCTATTCCATATGGAATATCTTTATCCAGGGTTGTACTCCTTCGTCCATTAGATGTTGTCTTCTCCATTAACAATGTGGTCGTTGTGTGCACCCTTGCACTGGTGTCGTCATTGCTCCATTGGCACGGTTGTCGTTGTTGCTCCACCGCTAAGTAGTCGTTGACTCCTTCAAGCTCCACCGGTAGACTTGACTCCTTGTTGATTTCTTCATCCACGTCGTGATGGATAATTGGCAACTCCTCTGATGGATCCAAAAATCTAAGCAGGGGGTCAACGGGGAAAGGGTGAGCAACACGAGCGTTACTCAGCAAGTTCAAATTATAGGTGATAAGGTGTTTTATGCACTAGCTACTGTCATGACCAACGGTCATTGGCATAATGCAAGTTTTGGAAAACATTTTTAGGAAAGGGTCCATTTTATTTTCAGAAAACTATGCTCACAGTCTCCACGGGTTCATAGTCATCACTTGGGATGCCTTTCCCGCTGCGGTCTGTAGTTCCTTCCAGGAACACGGATGTGACAGTCACAGTTTCTTGTTGTTGACTCTGCAGAGCTGCGTAACTTTACCCATGAGAGATCCTCAGCCTTGTTGCCTTTCCGGGTTGCAATCCCCGTCCATACTTCCATGGTATGGGGTCCGGTCTGAGTCCAAAGCCAATCACTGCACCTCTCCGCACAACACATATCTGCCCATTTGTGACGCGGCTGGTAACTAAGACCACTGGCCCGCCACCCCTCCCGAGCTTCTATTCCAGTCATCCCGTCGGATGGGAAGGTCACGCGCTTCCACGCAATTGGCCGCCGCAACGGACGCAACCAGGTAATAGCCTGCCGAGGATATGTGAACGAGAGAAGATAGCAGCTGACTTTACCGTCCCATTCCAGATCTCATGGTAAACACTTCGATACGGCGCTAGGATCACTGTGACATTGGTAATTAATCCTAGATATATACTTTCCCATACAATGGAACCTCCACCACAACATCAAACCGTGGTTCCACTGCCAGCCAACATAGTATATATAGCAATTCACATTATTCGAAAATAGGTTTTTTATTTTTTTTATGCAGATCATAAAACATAGTACTTTATAAATAGTTTGATAAAAATATTTCAACGGACATGCAAGAATGAACTTGCCTGCGATAGAAATGGCCGTTCAACCCGCCACCATGTCAATCTCGCCTCCGTCTCGTCTTCCTCAACCTCGACCACGAGCTCCATCACCACCTCGCCTCACATACGACGCCGGCGGGATGACAGTGCCACAACTGCAACCTCGACGTCGCCGCTGCTGCTCGCTCCCCTCTGCTAACTCCGGTGTTCCTCGGTGTTCCCTCTGCTGCTCGAGAGCTTCCTCGACAAGGTGATGCCGCTGGTGTGGCTCGGCGCAGGTCGATGCGCCGCTGCTGTGGTGCGCCCTGTGCCGCCATCGTCGTGGTGCTCGTCGGTGTCGTCTCCGCGGTAGCTTCCGCCGTGGTAGCGTGAGCCCTGCCTCGCCACGCCACGGTGTTTGTGCCCGAGCGCTGGTATGCTTCATCTCTCCTCTTCCTCTATTCTCTCTGGATTCTGCTAGCTCTCGGTGTAGAACATGGTTCCGATTTGTTCCTACTGTTCTAGGGTATGTGGTACTGTTCCAGTTCATCCAGGTGATGAACTAATGCATGAAGTCGTGCTGATGGTCTCGGGTTGGTCTTGGACAGTGGATTAACTGAAGAAATCTTCAGTTTGGTCACTTGTTGCTTCTGTTAATAAATTTTAGAGTGATACTCTGGATGATTTACTTCTGTAGATGATATTATGGATGTTTCTTTAACTCCTGGCTGTTACTAGTGCGTACCAGAGCACTTGCATATAAGATTAGATCATGTACTTGTGCTGTTGGGGTGCAAAGTGTGTATATCCATCTTTCTGGACAGATTTATTAAAGGAACTGATAAGAATATATCCAAGGCTTGCTTTAGCCGATGATAGAAAATATTCTTGAGGAAATTTAACATGTAATGATAAGGACAGATAATTACCAAATGGGTTTCAAAGCTCAGTGATGAACTTGTATCCGAATCTGAGAGCAAAATAGCACTCTAAACACAAAGAAGTTGGGTTTGTTTGCCAGATCTTGTATCTAGGGTGTGCACTCCTGGTGATCTAGTGTTTAGTGTTGTTTTCATCAATTTCTTCTTAGTTGGCTTTGTTTACTTGATCCAGATGAGTTCTTTCTTTTACTAGAGACAAGAACAGATGCTTTACTTGATTTCTTGGCTCTGCCAATGATGCAAAGGCTGAGGCCCTGCTTTGATAAGAACAGATGCAAATTAGTGGCTTTTATTCTCTGTGATGAGCTATACATAGCACTTCTATGCATAACTGAGAGATACACTTCTATCGTCCTAATTGAGATCTAGTTGAAGGGTAGTTGGAATGTTCTAAAGATGTATTCTTGGATAGATTTTGATATTCTGCTCTGCTCTCCTCTCTTTCTAGCACTGTCCTGTCATTTACAGAACTTGCTAGCACCTCTCCTCTGCCTAACACACACAAAGAATTAACCTGCTGTTGTTGAGCAGCTTGGTCTTCTGGAAAATGATGATAACCTGCGTCTTGTGGCTAGCCTGCTCCTCCTCGCTGCTTCAATTTTCCTAGAGTGTATTTATCTAGCTGCAAATTTATATATGTGGTTGTTCTTGTGTTCTTGAGGTTCTTGAGTTGTAGATGATCTTAAGCAAAGGATGATGCGTTCTTGTTGTCCTAGCTGATTGGGATCGATGGTCTATGGCTAGATTGGTGGCTGGTGAACTTGTGCTGATGTGAGGAAAATATGATGCGGTTGATAGATGATTTGGCTGTTGTACAGAACTTGTGGTGCGGCTGGTTATTAGCTAGAAAAGTGTTTGTGAGCAAATGAATCTGCTAGAAGGTTGGTGTGGTGTTTTTATAGTGTTGGCTGGTTGTTGTGGTGGTGACACACAACTAGATGAATCCTCATTTGCATGGGTGAGTAAGCTACTTGTTGTCAAGCCCTCACATATGAGCATTCCTTGGGGTTCAAGTTAACTTAGATATTTTGCTTGTGGATAACTCTCCTATGTGGCATGCTCATCCACTCAAGCTTGGTCTTATCCCCTTGTAGGATTTATTTTTGATGCAGCCAAGTGGCTTTTGTCACTAGATGGACTTGTGGGCTGCTTCTTATGTCGGTTTGGTCAATCTTGGGCTTGGAAAATAATTCCTGTGGGCTTTAAGATCAATTATGGGTGATGATCATGTGGCTTTACCATTTCAGATTTGTGGGCTTTATCAATTAGCTTATTTTCTTCCTTGGTAATTAATATCATTGGAGAAACATTTCAATTTCCATGTGGGCTTTGTTCTTATTGGTTCTTGATACCAATAGAGAACAATTTAATTGTGGGCTTTTCTTTAATAGGAATTTGACTAGATTAGAGGGAAACAAAAATGTTGCCTTGTTGACTAAAGATAATGGGATCAATTCTATTTTCCTTTGCCCCTGTTGCTTTTGTTGCTTGCTTAAATGGATCAATGTTGCCTTCTTATCCTTGCTGCCTATTTGCCTCTAGATGATCCAAATGATCCCAAGATGATCCATGATCCATTGCTGTCTTAGATAAAATTCCCTCTAATCACCACTTGGTATTAGGACATGTTCCTAATATCCAGTAGTCGAGTTCCAACAACAAATTGCCTCACCCTTGTGGTGAAGGCAAACATTTTAATTAAGAAACATTTCTTTTGTTCTGGTTTATTTTTAGATGAACCTCAATTACCTCATGCATACAAAAAGAATTTGGGAACAAGAGTGATCAAGTCTTGTGTCCAAACTACTTTCTATATAACACCAAGCTTTTGAATTTCACACAATCTCTAGAGGATTTGATAAGAATAGGTACTTGATATGTGCATCCTTCTCCAGTCCAATTGGTTGCATTTCTTCCTTTCTCCCTTGTGTTCTTTGTCTTGCAGGAATGAATTTGAGAAGGTTGGAATGTAGAAGATAAGATTCAATGGTAGATGAAGATCAAGATTTAGTTTAAGCTTCTTTTTATTCCTCTGTAATCTTCTTTTCATTTGGATGAGATATGTACTTATTCGATTAAATTGTAATATTATTATTCTTGCATTTCAATCTTGCAAAGTTGTAACCTGTCACTATTCCAGTTATTATTTCTTGTACTTTGACACTCAAGTTTGGAATTGAGATGTGTGTAAGATGAGATGATGAGATGTGTGTAGATGGGAGTGATGAATGTAAGAAATGATGTAATAAGATGATGATTTGAGATGATGTGTTAAAATGATGGATGTATGAAATATGAACTTGATGTATTTGAATTATTGTATGATCATAATTGTGCATAATGAGATGAGATGGTCATATAGATGTTGTTGGGAGATGATTGAGTCTTATTATGCTTTATTGGAATTATATACTTGTCATTTATTAAATTGTGATCAAAATGTCGAGGGGTTTAGGAAAGGTCATGTCCAATTCTGGAATGCCTCGACAGATGATCCTAGTTTCTAATTAGTTGTTTCAAAGATCACGTCGAAGTTTATAGCACTCAACAGGATGATCTAGCTCCTAATTCATCGAGTCGAGAGAAACATCGATCCCTTTGTCTCTTTTCTTAAACGCGCCAAAATTTCCCGCATTTTCAGATGCATGCTATGCAAATGCACAATTCTTATTTCTACTCTTTCGACTCTCTAAACCCTGGGGTATTACAACCGACTCCTCCTTGTAGCAGTCCACCTCAGCAGCAAAGTCCACCCCTACCCGAGAGGGACCCCAACGCGAGTCCATCTCGATCTCCGCCGCGTGAGGAAGCGCCCGTTAAGTGGCACCCGAGGAAGCGCCACACCGGTTCGCCGGTTAGGAAGAAACCTAGAAAGGAGAAAACACCGCCGCCTCTTAAGAAGTTACCTTGGGAAAGGACTTACGAGGAAAACTGCGCCATCTCGAGGGCCGAGGTGGTCGCCCATTTTGCACCGAAAAAGCCCGAGCCACCAAGGGAGAAAATACCTCCGGAGGTCGTTGAGCGCACCCTCGCTGCCTTATGGAACCCTCCACCAAAGCCGGATTCAGACTATGAGCGTTCTATTGACAAGTCATATAGCAATAAGTCGGAGGAGAAGAAAAAAGGGAAACAAGTTCCCAGCTCGGAGAACAAGACGCACAATCGGTCCCCCCGCTCAAGGTGTTTGACGACAAGGCCGCTCAAGGTTCTCAACAACACATAGGTTCGACAACTGATTACCCCATCTCCGAGCTAGCATATCAATATGTTGTCGGGGAAAATTTGGTCCAGCGGGGCAAGTTAACAACAAAAATGCGTCATTTGCATAACTGGTACAAGAAAGCCGCAAAGAAAGGGACAATCAGTATCATGGTGGGAGTTAAGGAAGAGCACTACTTCCAAGAATACGCTGTGTCCGTTGAGTTTAGCGAACTTTTTCAGTTATACAATCTCCGGGCCCTCGACAAATCTATCATCAGTTGCTATTGTCTGTAAGTGATTTATTTCTGTAATTTAAGTTTTAATTAGCTCAGCTTGTTCATTGTCTGTAATTATCCTCACTATAATCTTTTGTGCGCTATATTATGCAGAATGAAGATTCTCGAATACAAAAGGGATGAAATCACGGACATTGGGTTCATTGACCCAGATAAAGTTCATGAAGTCACCATAGAAAATCCCCTTTATAACAAGGACACACCGGGGATTTTGCTAAGGTTTTTGAAGCGACAACGTGACAAAAAAGAAATACTTTTTACTTACAACTTCAAGTGAGTGTTACTGTCTTGTACACGTTCTATTTTGCTCACCAGATGTTAAGTTTTGACTGATGAGTTATCCATGACTGCGTATATAAACGTGCGCAGGTTCCACTTTATTCTTCTCGTCATTAACATTCACGCTGGAGAAGTTGAAGTCCTTGACTCATTAAGGAGAGATCCTAAACAATTCAAAACCTGTTTTGATATACTCACAGAGTAATTTCAATTCTTATCGCCTCTTTCGTTCATTTCCTGATATCAAGTAATTAATAACTCCTTTGTTCATTTTCTTTGGCGGGCAGCATTTGGAAATCGTTCATCAAGGAAGAACCCGGTGAATGGAAACCGAAGCTGACATGGCGTTTGAACGACGTAAGTAGTACTACCTAAGTCCGCGCACCATTATCATACTGGATTATTATTTGATTGAATTCTATTCTTGTACAGACTTGCCTTAAACAGCCACAGGGGACTGATTTATGTGGATTCTACGTTTGCGAGAACATTCACATTAGGACCAACGAGAGAATCAACAACCGAAGAAATCAAGATGTACGTAAACATTATTCACAACTTTATTTTGTTACCATCAGTTGTGTTCAGTTTCATTCATAATTGTTTTATTATGATTTGATATATATACACAGAACTCATGTATTCATTTTGATCTCATTCTTTTATAGTTGGCAAGAAAGCGGAACGCGCTCCCAATAGAGGACCGCTTCAAAGCAATTGCGGAGGAATTGGCGGGATTTTTCCTTGCGGAGGTCATACCTAAATTCGGAGAGTACCACTATGATGTAAAATAGTATGCCTCCATGTAATAGTGATCTCCATGTAATTAAGTACTTTATACGAAAACGTGATCTTCATGTACTACTTAATTTGTATGTGTTATATATATGCATCAACGTGATCTTCATGTAGAAATTTATATATACCAAAACGCGTTTTTGGCGCATCGACGTGATCCCCGTACGATGGAAACCATCTGAAACCCCTAAACCCTCCTAAAAACCCTAAACCCTGAAAAATAATCGAAAAGAAAAAAGGGCCTACCTTTAGTCCCGGTTCGTACGAACCGGGACTAAAGGTCTCCAGCCCCGCGGGCTCCAACGTGGCCACGTGGGAGGGCCTCTTGTCCCGGTTCGTGGACAACCGGGACTAGAGGGGGGGGGGGCTCTAGTCCCGATTGGCTAGTCCCGGTTGCCCAACCGGGACTAGAGGCCCTCTGGAACCGGTACTAATGCGTCGTTTTCCACTAGTGTATAGTAATGACTGCACACAGTTATGTTTTGTTAAACGTGGGCGATTGGACGACATACACAGATGATTCAGTTAGTAGAATCGTGTGCGATGCTGAATAAAGCCGCACACCTACGCAAATAAAGTCATCTGCGATGCTGCTTAACACACACGATTAAGTAAGAAAAAACGTCTACGATGCTGTCCCCTTCGCACACGGGTTTTTTCCTGCGCTCGTTTGCGAAGTTCGCGTCATCGCACACGGTTATTTGTTCCGTGTGCGATGTGCCACCCCTATCGCCCACCCATGGATAGCGACGGGCGCTATACTCGTGTGCGATGGCCAAAGTCGACCGTGTGCGTTTGCCCGATCTGTACTAGTGAAAGAATTCTATGAGTTAACGAGCTGTACAGATTGTGAGATGTACCATATTTAACCTTACAACATATGTACAGAACATGGATCACAAAAAATGCGCGACTAAATTACAAATTAAAATCACATGCGCAAACAAGAACAAACATATGTTTTGCATGAAATGATGATGTGAGCTGCTATGCAACAATATCCATACGGTTGTGTGCACGGAATGCGGCGGTTTATAGAGAAATTTCCATACTCTTGATAACATACGTCAATGGCGGTTCCGATTCCATGATAAGGGAAGCCATCATAAGAAGTTTTAAGAAAAATGTTTAAAATAAGTATGTTGTTCTTAAGAAGAAAAAGATAACAACCATAGGTGTGTCCAATCTCACGTGATTCAACGTGAGAGTTTGACCATTTTAAAATTGATGATGTCTAGGAGTAGGTAGGACCCAAAGGTAAAATAAGCCATAGTATATCCACAATTTTTGGGTTCAAAAAGTAAAATTTGGCAGTTTGCACAGTAGTATTATCTCAGGCGATTAGACCCACCTCTGTGATGATCATACTATCACTGACTCATGGGTCATGGGGATGGGTGGGGGCGATAAAACCGCTAGAAATGGGGTTTTTGCATTGAGTGAAATAACCTTTTGGTTTGACTTGAGAGCTTGACAATTTGTCACATAGATGACAATTAGGAGTAGGTAGGATCATTGAATCTAACGGTTTGCATATTTTGAAACCTGAAATTTGAAGAAGATAAACTACACCTGTTTTTTATCTTTTTTATAAATAATACAACTGTATTTAACATATTTGGGGGTGTTAACTACGGTTTTATAAATACGTAAATGGGTATTAAGATTAGATGTTTCAAGTCTTTTTAGATTGTTTTTAATAAGCGTAGAGGAAATGCTTAGTGTAAAAAGGAGAAAATAAAGAACGAAATCGACTGAGCTATAAGAAATTTTTCAGACTACCACGGCGGTATACGAAGTCCAAGCACACTACTGAATCCTCACCCCACAAAACGAATGATATCCTCGAAATGCGGACAAGTCAACAAAAACCTCGCAGCCACACCTCCAGCACTGTCGCCCTCCCAGGCAGAGGCAGGGTACCATATAGGCTTCAGCGCGCATACATCAGTCAAAATTGGCGCGCGAGCCTCACCACCATGGACATACGCTCCGTACTATGCACTGCCGCCGTCCTACTATTATCACTTTCCAGCTGCTTTGCGCCGTCCGCCGGCGCCGACCTCCTCGAGTATCTGTGCAACAGCGGCACGTCCTACGCCGCGAACACCACATCCCAGTCCAACGTCCGGCGCCTTCTCGCATCCCTCGCCGCCAACGCGTCCAGCTCGCAGTTCCCGCCGGTGGGTTTCGCCACCGCCGCCGCCGGCACGGGTGCCGACAGGGTGTGGGGCCTCGGTCTCTGCCGCGGCGACACCAACGGCACCTCGTGCAGTTCCTGCCTCGCCCTTGCGCCGGAGATCGCGTTCGGGCAGGATTACTGCATGGGCGTGGAGGAAGTGTCCATCTACTACGACCGCTGCAGCGTCCACTACTCCTTCCGGGACTTCCTGACCAGCCCGGACACGGACAACATGCTGGGGGAGGTCCCGGGAGCTGGAGACGACAACGTAACCGGCGGCGACGCCGGCCGGTTCAACGCGGTCGCGGTCAGCCTCATCGGCGCGCTTTCCGACTGGGCGGCCTTCAACACGACGACGAGGTACGCCGTCGGGACCATGGTCTCCAACCAGGCGTTCGTGACCGCGAGCAAAGCTGTGGTGCACAGGATAAGCGGGCAGGTGCAGTGCACGCCGGACCAGGCGCCGGGACCGTGCCGGGCGTGCCTTCAGGCGTTCATCGACGACATGCCCGCGGCGTTGAACGGCAGCGTTGGAGGGCATATCCTCGGGGTTTGGTGCAGCCTCAGGTTCGAGGCGTTCGAGTTCTACGACGGCAGCCCGATGCTGGATCTCGTCGCACCGCAGCCGACGCCAGCTCCTTCATCTCCCGTGTCTACGGACCACACTGCAGGTAAACACACTGCATCATTTAGTTCGTCATCTCTTCCCCCACCATCTCTTCCCTCGTTTCGTCCATCTCCTTGAATTAAAATCAAACAAACTTGAAACACTTCAGTTTTACGAAAGCTGAAAGCAAAACAGGGAAAAAGTTGATGTTGACCCAAATTGAAAATCTGATAAAGGTTGCAGCCCGAAGAAAGTTTCAGAAATAAGTTTCGAGATCAGGTTTTAAGCTCAAGTAGAGGGATGGCGGAGGTGCAGAGGTAGTAATGATTTTCACGTCACTACATGGGTTGCCGCATCGTATTCAGGTAAGACAGTGGCCCTAGCTACCGTCCTAAGCTGACCCGATGTTGACGCTGACGAAACTATCTAGCCAAAGTTACTGCATTTCAACCTGCTTTCAGCATCAGGGGAGCTTTCAGCCTCGTCACCATGCATCACGGAAAGGTGTGTGTGTCTTATGATCGCTGGACTATCTTACGGTGCAAAGAAATGGTCGGATGCACATCGGACAGCAAAGAGCGGACCCACATTGAACAAGTCGAACAATGACGGGAGGTGGTGGAGAACCAACCCGTGGTTGAATGGCTAGGAGGGTTGTTTTACCCCCCAGCCAACACACGTGCGTGCCCCGAAGTGAGTTCAGCAGTTGGATCAAGAACCGTCCACGTGGTCGCTCATGAAATGTCAGAAAGTATATGGACCTAAATTTATAACACGTCCCTAATTATAACACGTTTAGGCTAAAATAGCCTACCCAAATGTTTTATAATCAGAGAGAGAGGATGCATATCTTTTCCTTTTCTTTTCTACTAACTCGTCCCTAATTATAACACGTTTAGGCTAAAATAGCCTACCCAAATGTTTTATAATCAGAGAGAGAGGATGCATATCTTAAAATTCTCGCTCAAGCCGCAAACCAAACTCATCGTCCTTGGCTCCTTGCGCAACAATAGTTATAAGCAATTTCGAGATATTTAGTCAGCAAAGTATCTGAATGGTTTTCGGATGACCGATAAGTTCTCGTTAGAACCCCGCAATGGTAATCATGTTTTTTTTCAAAATGGAATAGTAATCGTGGTATATGATGGCTATCGGCGGTTGCGATCGCGACAAGTGTATTGACGAGGACACCGTCATACTTACACTTACAATCATATTAAACTATGTACCATGTCATGAGAGCAACTCTAGCAAATTACCTAAAGGCATACGCAATCAAAAAAAGCCAAACATCTAGGAATAGATGACTCCAGCATATTACCTTAAGGCAAATTTACTTGCTAGAGTTGGCGCAAAGCAAATTTGAGCCTTGTTTGGTGCTCCGTGGTGCGTCAGCAACCACCGTCATTTGCCACAACCTGGAATCTGCGATCACTTCAACACCCCCCCCCCCCCCCCCTTCTGATCCATCTTCGCTCTGCCTTGCCTCCTGTTTTGCTCATTCGAATGGCCAACCCTAGATTCTCTCACCGCCATGGTCATAGACGCCTAGCTCCATCTTGACTCTGTCTACCCTCATCTGACTGCCATTGCATGAGCCATCTCCACGGCTCCTAGTGTCCTCCGCCTCCACCTCCACATTGTGTAATTGTGTTCGTTCCTCCTGTCCATGCTCAGCCACCATGAAGTCATGTGTGGCTGCAATGGGCTTGCAGGAGTTGGATGTGGTGGTGCTGCTGAGAGGAGCCTCGGTAGGTTGTGAGGAGACCGGGTACACGAGGAGAAATGGAAAAAAAACCTTTGATCCACTGGTGGTCCTTACATTTGAGTGTGTACACGAAATAAATATATGGCCACCATAATTATTATTTCTCATAGGGTGCGCTTAAAATGGAAGAAAAAATATCGAGACTCATTCAAATCTATTATCGAGAGTGATCTTCGATACTAAAATATGGTAGAGAGACAATAAGAATCTAGTAGAGTTGGTGCAATTCTGAGGGAATGCACTTATGGCTCCTGAGTTTATATGCCCATGGCTGGGTAGTAAACTCAAAAAATTATAAAAAAAATGGTAATAAACATTATTCAAGTTTTCTACATATATGTAAACTTTCGTGATGAAATGGAGTTTATTGCGCTCCATGCGAGAAAGCAAAATCAGTGATCTAAATTATTTATTTTTAAATGCCATGTTGGCCACTGATTTGTTTTTCGCATGGAGCATCAAAAATGTCATTTCATCACAAAACTTTGCACATATGTAGAATACTTGGATAAGTTTGTTACCAAATTGCATTGACCGCCAGCCCTACGTCTTCGGCCCCCTTTGCTCTCATGCCAGCTAATGACTTGTATGTTGGCCTGCCCATTGCACCCAATCCGATGCCGCTTGCCACATGTCCTTGGGCGCGGGCGGACGAATAGAGATCCTCACGACATGAAGGGATCATCAACATCGGCGGGTCGGCCACTAACTAAAAGGAGGCGATGGTGAGGTAAATTTTCCGTCTCACCAATGTTTTCGTGGTTTTCAGTACCTCAGAAAAATTACCTCTCATACCGTAAATTGCAGGACAAGAGATTTTTCTTTCTACAAAGGAAAATTCAGTTTGAGTCTACAATATCTGCTAGACTGTGCCCACCGTATCAAGAAATAACAGTTTCTTTGCGATATATCTTTTTGGTACCAGCTAGACTCGCTCTTACCCTAACACTGTTGTAAGAGCATCTCTAGAAGGAGAAAAACTCACTAGCAAAAAATAGTTTTTGTAAGAGGAGAGAGAGAAGGTTTTTGGAATTTAAAAACCAATTTTTTGTGTTGTGAATATGGCTATATATGTGCGGGAGATGTTTTGTCTACCGGGTGCATATGCATAAAAGGAATATAAAAATATTGTAAAAAATTCAGAATATTTCTACATTTAGTAATTTGTTTTTTGAATACCGGGCACATATGCACCAGGTGGCAAAATTGATTTCACTTTATATGCACACTCTGTTAGAGAACAAGTAAGTTAGATATAAATCACGTCTCCCCATTAGTTTTCCTAATTTTGCTGCGTGGATGCCAACTCAGCAGTGCGTTTGGTTCGTCGATGCACCCGACCACGGGACAGAGATGGTAATGGGCCCCGTTCCCGAAACCCATGGGAAATTCATCTATTAGGGGACGGGTACGGGAAACTTTGATCCCCGCCATTTAAATTGGGGATTGGGATTAAAAGCTCTCTCCATCTCCGTTCCCCGCTATACCCGTTATCGACTAGTACATATTATGAAATGATATATATTTACATGAAATATGTTGTAATATTGTGTCTAGCATAGTGTGTTTTAATAATGTTCAACATGTGATCGAATCTTTTGTCATTTTTACTGCATACGTGTTACACAAGTTGTGTATTTTCCTGTGTCAAAAGTGTAAGGCTCGGTTTGGTAGCACAGTATTTTCTAAACTGAAGTAATTCAAAATTAAAGTATTCCAACGCATGGCAAAGCAATAGTTCAGTTTTCTCTCCCTTCTCAGTTTTGAAAAAATAGGGTCAGATCTCTTTCTCCAATACTTTTAAAAAAAAACTACAGTTTTAGACCATACTTAAGTTTTAAAATCATATTTTTTTTATTGGATCCGAACACCTTAAAATATTCAATACTTCTGTATTTTCAGAAACTAAAGTATTCTATGTATACTTAAAAAATATTTTGATGCCAAACGGAGTCTAAGTTTATAAAACTGTGTGACAAAATTATTTAAATTTTGGTTCTTAACGACGGGAAACCCGATCCCCGCCCCAATCCCGAATTCCCGATAGGGATGGGGATGGGAAAAAAGTTTCTCCGATTGTTAAGTCCTTGTTATCTAGAGGACAAGAGGAGTGGGGTGGGAGGAGATTTGGTAAAAATCCAATCTCCATAAATCACCACAAATACTCTTCACCTACAATGCCAGAGTTTTTGTTTTTGTCAAAAATGAGATGATTGATGAGGGATATTTAGGGATTATCGCCTCTAATCCCCTAAAATATAATAGAAATAAACAGACTAGTACGGATTTTCCGGGATACAAGATAATCCCCTCCAATACCCTAAAATACGCTACAAGTAAATAAGGCTAAATGGTATGGGGATGAGAAGGCACTCCCCGGTGGGGAGCAGACCTTTTTTTTGTGGAGAAGAGCTGCTGGTATTAATACATGGATCTTACAGAAAAGTCCAGAAACAAGAGAAAATTATACATAAGACCCTCTAGACCCCATTGACGAAGACGATGACGAAGACGTAACGCCGGCGCGCCGCCGCTGCTGCTCCACTTCAAACTTTGATCGGGAGAAGCCCCTCTGCAGACAGGAAGTCGACGAAGCTTGGCCCCGAGGAGCCTCCATCCAGCACCGCCGAAGCCAACGCCATGCTCAACACCACCAGCTCGAACTAGATCTACGAACACCCGGAGCCGCCATCCCACGGTCTCCGGCGAGGGATTGGCACGCAGCGCGGCTCCGAGAAGTCGCGAGCGCGGAAAGGACGGCGGATCCGCGACGGCGCTCCGCAGAGCACCACCACCGGAGGAGGGAACCACCGCCACCAAAAGTCACTCCGGCCACGCCGCCATCTCCTCAGCGCCGCCGGCTAGCAGCCTACTGAAACCTACACTATATACACACCGCGATCCGGGGATTCCGCGACCTCCCGTCGCCGAGCGGCCGTCGGAGGTGAAGAAATCCACCGGATGGATGGCGGCGAGGTGGTTTGAGTAGGGGGCTCACAAATCGCCTTTCACTGTAGACGGGGAAAGGAAGAGGTCCAAGCTCCTCTACTCTGGGATGAGGTTGGGAGCAGACCCGTTGCCCATCCCTACTCCCAGGATTTCCAATCCGATCGAAGTTCTCTCCCTCAGGATCAAATCGCGGCCGCCGCATCCTCCATTGTTTCGTTGCTGCGTCCGCCGCGGCCACGCGCGCTCCGCTCTTTGCGTAAGATGGCAAAGACCAAGATGCGCAGCTCGAGGCCGACCAGACCGCGCTCACCAACGAGCTCACTGCGCTGTAAGCCCCACCGTAGGAGTTACCCTCGCTTGGCAGATTTCATGCTACGCCGCTGTTCCGCTTTTATTTTATTTTCTCAATCTGCGCACCCAAATGCTCTTCGGTTATGCCTACTTGAATACTGTAGTTTGGTAGCAGATGGTACACATAGCGAATGAATCTGCTTTATTATCCCGAACTTGCTGCTATGAGATTCGGCGATTAACATCTGACGAAATAGGCCGTAGCCCCGCTATATAAATATAGCAACCACCTGATACAACCAACAGTTTCACAATACTAGGGCAGCAGCAAACATACACCCAAAGAGAAGCAAGGAAAGAGATAACAAAATGAAGACCTAGGCGGATTGACTAAACTATAGTGACTCGCATCCGCTGCGCCCTCTCTGACGAAGTACCACCACGCTCCTAGCACCGAATCGCCGAGTACCAAGCAGCACCTTCAAGACGGCACGCACACGCTGCTGCCCGGGACCAGCGTACTGATCCTAGGGTTTCCCCCAGCACACAGAGGGATGCGGACGAAGGGTAGCCACGAAGCCCTTCAGGAAGGGATGATGCCACCCAAAGGCGTTATCGCATCGGTGTCGGCCAAGCCAACAAGGATTTCTCCCGAAAAACCCTATCCACCACCCCAGACGATCTGTAGCATCGGAGCCCCGCAAGACGAGGCCTTGCCACCACCAAACTAGCCGCCCACCAACAAGCGCCACCACAATCACAAAGCCACCATCGTCGTCGCACCGAAGCTGCCGTCACGAGGTCTGCAAGACGACTGCAAGTAGTAGCCAGAAGAGGGGACAACTGTACCGCGGCCGCGCGGGAGGGAACTACCTCCACCACCAAAGGCGGTAGTCGACCGGACACGGCCGCAGGACACACCAGTCCGAGTTAGGTTCGGCCGGGCCCATCAGGCCCGTAAAGCCCCCGTAGGGGCACACCAATCCCAATAGGGTCCGGCTGGGCCCGGGTTGGGCCCGTAAAGTCCGCCGCCATGCTACAACAGGCCGGCCACCGTCGCCGCTGCACCCAGCACGAGCTACACCTGCTGCCATCTGCAGAACGGGCCCCTCGCAGGGCCAGGCCGCCCGCCTCAAGCTAGATGGGCCCCGCGGGGCCTAGATCTGGGCCGAGAGGCGCCGTCACCGCCGCTCTACGCCGCCTTTCGTGCGGCCGCGCCGCCCCACGGCACCACACGCACACCGCTGCCACCGTTCCGCTTCTCGGCCAAAGCCGAGCCGCCGCCGCCCGAACAGCACCGCCGCCATGCCGGAGGAGCCCCGTCTACACCTTCACAGCGCGGGAAAGGACAAGCCCCCGCCGTCGACGCTGACCAGGCCGAGCCCGGTGGCCTCTGCCGACGGCGGCGGCGCGGGGGATGTGGGGGGAGGAGCTCGGGAGGAGGGCTCGGACTGGGCGCGCGCCGCCACCACGGGGGGCAGCGGGCACGCGCGCGAGGGGAGAGAGGAGAGGCGGCGCGCGCGCCGACGGCGTCCGAAACCCTAGGGGTGGAGGAATAGAGTCGCGAGAGAAGGAGTTCTCACAATACTCGTTGAGGCGAAGGGGATTAACATGACCTTTTTTTGGGAATTGGATTGCCAACGCCATACGGCTATAGATTGTTGACATTCCCATATCATTTAAGGGACTCTTTGGTTAGTATGATTTAGAAAACACAGAAATAAGAATATCACAGAAATAAAATGTCATGGCACTTGAAATTCTATGGAATCGAAAACGTAGAAATCGGTATCTTGTTTGGTTGCACCGCAGGAAAAACTCAGGAAATTTATATGGATTGAGTACATGCCATAGGACTCATATTTGTCATAGAGATGAAGAATTATTTCCAAGAGGTCTAACCTCTTGTTAGAAATCCTATAGGACTGTAACTGTAGGAAAGCGATCCATATGAATTTTGAAGGATTCATTCTTTTGAACCGAATTGACTACTCCCTCCGACCCATTAAAACTGTCGTGGCAAATGAACTTGCCTAGTACAATTCCATAGATGTTCTTGCGACAGTTTTTCCGGACTGGAGGGAGTATAAGAAAAATTTATGTGGATTGAAATCCTATACAATTAGTTTGAAAATAGTTTGAACCAAAGAGTTACAATGTCTCGTAACATATGTCAGTCAGTGTTATCACCCTTCCTTGTGGAGATTTTGTGCTCCCTGTATACGTATATTATCAAGTTCTCCATCCTTTCCATAGTATAAGATGTTTTAGAGATACTAGTTTAATGCCCGTGCGTTGCCACGGTCCATCAAATTTATTTTGTTTCACATGAAAACATAATACTTTATAAAAAATAACCTAAAGCCGTTGATAATTTGGGAATGAAGGGTTTGCCACAGTTCACTTTGCTTTGCTGGTATTATATCGGTCTAGACTTAGCATCTTAATATCATGTTGGGTGCTCTTAATACTCCCTCCGTTTTTTATTTAGTTCACGTTCTGGGTTTAGTCAAAGTCAAAATTTGTCACGTTTAACCAAGAACATAAGGAAAAATATGAATATCCATAATACCAAATGCATATAGTATGAAAGTATACTTTATGACAATTCTAATAATGTAAAGTTTACACTGTACATATTAATATTTTTTTCTAAAATATTTGGTCAAACTCAACAAAGTTTGACTTTGACTAAACCCAGAATACGAACTAAATAAAAATGGAGGGAGTATCTTAATATCACTTTGTAGCAGGCAAAACATAATATATGTATTTGGTGCTCTTACAGAAGAGGTGAAAAGATTAGAAAAGACAGAAGTTGCTTCAAGGGCAAAGACAGCTCCAGCAGGTGATCTCTTGACTCAGGGGCCTGGAGTCCACACATCACACAGAAGTTTAATTGCAGGCATCAGTAGCATGGCTCTAGTATTCAGCCTGACTACCAGGACATGAACCTGCAAATATCATGTTGGGAAGTAAAAATAAGAACAACAAATGTTACCAAAAATCCTAAGTCATTACCTTTTGTGAAATGGACCAACGACCAAGGCCATGCAGGTTAGATGCAGAAATGAGGGCATGAAAACTAATGCGAATAAAGCATATCAACCTTCTTGCCTACAAACTGGATTCTAATTTGTGAAATACTGAAGATCACGAGGCCTCGTTGATGATATCGTGTAGGGTGGACTGGTAACACAAAGATGGATGATAAATGTAGTTGTTGTCCATCATTGGCCGCTGAGCGTCATGTAGTGCTACCATTAGACACGTCATGCGTCACTGATGATATCGTGTAGTGTGGAGTGTGGACTGGTAAGACAAAGATAGACGATACATGTAGTTCTTGTCCATCATTGGCCGCTAAGCGCCATGTAGTGCTACCATTAGACACATCACGCGTCGCTAGCCGCTGCATCCTCTCCTCCTGCCTATTACTCTTAGCACTGCATTGATCCTCGGTAGGCAATAAGACGACTGGGAGGAATTGTCTGTAGGTCCACATTTCCGCAACAACAGCAACCGTGTTATCTGGTTCAAACTGTTATTCGTAGATCTGCTCCTCGATGCATCAACTAAACGCCCAACCGAGGAGTTAGGAACTTACCTTATTATCATTGCTTTTAAGTTTGATCCATGGATGGTTGTTAGTGCACTGTCTGTATTCTCTAAAGGGATGTCAACTCATTAATCAACATCTGCTTTCATATTGATAGTTTTATTTTCATGTTACCAGTGAACGGAAACTAAGTAACAAATGTGAACCTGCTCTTATTGACTTTTCTGTAGTAACAAATGAAAAATATGATGAAGAGCATTCACTAAGAAATCTGAAGTGGTAATAACCACTACCACTACGGAAGTACCTATCAAATGATCATGTTGAAATTAGAGGTTAAGCTACAGATATAGAAGTGATAGGAAGATGTCATGATGACACAGAATCTATATGGTTCATCAAAAGGTCTCTAACAGACAACTCAAGAGTAGTCATAATCAAGAGAGAAATAAAGTTCCTCCTAATGAAATCTTCCTCGACTTATTTACGAAACGTGCTAATGAAGACTATCCAACACACAGCTATACATTTCTGATGACTGGAAGTTTTAGAGATACTAATACAGACTACATACTACGGAGCAAAATAAGTTAACTTACACACAAAAATACGTCTATAACATCCGTATACGTATGAATCAAGAAAAAGCTAAAAATTCTTATATTTAGGAAAGGAGGAAGTAGATAGTAATAGATTGTAATCATTTTGGAGAACAATGCTGTCCTAGTTGCCGGGCAGCTGTGGCCTGTGGCCGATCGGCTAGGGAGAAGGGCTCGGCCACTCCGGACAGAGGCTTCGAGAGACAGGTGATTGGGCTCAGGTCGATATAGAGATCTCACGTGGGTGGAGCATGACGCCTAAAAGTTCAAAACTGTAGTCAAAACCAGTCAACTGGAAAGAATGGGGGTGTTGTCTGATAAATGGTGTTGTGAGTATACGGGTTCTTTAAACACTACTGGATTTAAGGGTTGAAATCTAAACTCCATGTTGAGTTTAAGTGGTTATTTTGTCGTCAACTTGGCATATCATCTTCTTTTGTGTAATGATCCCTATGTAATTGACAGGAGGAAACGGGACAAGGTGGCGACAACATGCAGCAATAGTATCGGCCATTGTTCTTGGAGTTGCAGTTATCCTCCTATCCATTTTTGCAGTATTCCTATGGAAAAATACTAGAACACAACTATGTAAGTTGCCTCGCTAAATGCACCAAACAGAACTTGTAGGACTGATCGAGTTTGATAGAATATTTTTTGCCACAATATTTTTTTCTCTTCGTACAGCTTACCAAGAAGATGATGACCCAGCATCACTTCTCTTTGGCCTGCCAACATTGAGGCATGCAACGGACAATTTTGCCGAAGAGAATATGCTTGGACATGGAGGCTTTGGCGCAGTATACAAGGTAGAATTTGTCCAGAGTATACAGACACCCCGTGTCATAGAAAATTTGGGGATATATTTACAACTACATGCATACCTAAAGTTACTAGGTTCAGAAATTAAATCAAATGAATACTGTTAGGAATAATCTTGTCAATGTAGTTGGCTGGTAGAAGGAGCTAGCTTAGTCATTAAGTATTCAGGGTATGTAGGAGAACTCTAGAATTAGAAATGTTGTAGAGTAAGATATTTAGGAGGAGTATGAAAAAGTTTGTAGAGTATTCTAGAAGTATGGTGTAGGGTTTGGATTGTGCCACATGGCAACAATCTTAAGGGTCATGTACAAGTATAAATAGGGGTATCACCCCTCCCATAGTGCCATGTAAGAAAAAGATTGAAAGCCACAAAAGCTTGGAAGCCAAGATGTAGCCTCAAACATATGCATGCAATATATAGAGCATATATGTGGTTTGACATATATGAATATGGGTTAGTGTGTGAAGCACAACTTTGTTAGAAGGGAGCTAAGTGATTTAGCTCCAACAATTGGTATCAGAGCCTCAAGATCTGAGGGCGGCGGCGCTGGACTCCATGCGATGTGGAGGACGACAGCATGAGGTGGAGGTTGTTGGCGGTGCGATGCCGCTAGCTGTTGGTTGCTGCGCGATGCTGCTAGAAGGAGAAGGCAGTGTGATGCTGCTAAAAAAAAGGCGACGGTGCGATGCCGTCACGAGGAAACGGCGGTGTGATGCCGTTACGAGGGGACAGCGGTGCGATGCTGCTGGGCCCGACGGCGGTGGTGCGATGCCATCGTCATCACTAGAGCTTGATGTGAAGCCAATGACGGTGGTGTGATGCCATCGTCAAGTGGAAGAGTCGGTGTGAGGCCAACGACTGTGGTATGATGCCACTATCACATGGAAGGTCGGTGTGAAACCGAATCGGTGGTGTGGTGCCATCTTATATGGAGTCAGTGTGAGGCTGACAAGCACGGTGCGATGCCGTTGCTAGACATGAGGCGGTGCGAGGCCGACAAAATATGAAGCGCATGGTCCAGGTGATCTGGATTAGATGATCTAGTTGATATGACAAGATTAAGGAGGAGATTGTTAGGAATAATCTTGTTACATTGGCTAGTAAGAGCTAGCTTAGTCATGAAATATTCAGGGTATGTAGGAGAACTCTAGAATTAGGAATGTTCTGGAGTAAGACATTTAGGAGGAGTATGAAAGAGTTTGTAGACTATTCTAGAAGTATGGTGTAGGGTTTGGATTGTGTCACATGGCAACAATCTTAAGGGTCATGTACAAGTATAAATAGGGGTATCACCCCTCCCATAGTACCATGTAAAAAAAGAAGATTGAAAGCCAGAAAAGCTTGGAAGACAAGATGTAGCATCAAGCATATGCATGCAATATATAGAGCATATATGTGGTCTGACATATATGCAAATGTGTTAATGTGTGTGAAGCACAACCTTATTGAAGGGAGCTAAGTGATTTAGCTCCAACAAATACTTACCTGAATTGTTTTTTAGGGTGTTTTGCCTCATGGACAGCAAATAGCTGTAAAGAGACTGGATAAAGCTTCAGGGCAAGGTCTAAAGGAGTTGAGGAACGAGCTAATGTCGGTAGCCAAGCTCCGGCACAACAATCTCACAATGCTTCTTGGTGTGTGCATGGAAGGACAGGAGAAGTTACTTGTGTACGAGTACCTGCCCAATAAAAGCCTGGACAACTTTCTTTTCGGTACGCAATACTGTAATGACAACAGCCATAGTATTCCTGAGTGAAATATTGGTTCATAAACTAATCAAAATTGCCACGCTTTAATGGGTTTACAGCGCCTGAAATTGAGAAGCGTCTGTTGTTGCCCTGGGAGACAAGGTATCGTATAATCTATGGAACGGCACGAGGTCTCTTATACCTTCATGAGGACTCCCAGATAAAGATTATACACCGTGATCTCAAGGCTGGCAACATCCTTCTCGACACCGACATGAACCCAAAGATATCGGATTTTGGCCTGGCAAGGCTCTTTAACGGCGACAGGACGACTACAATCACGAGCCAAGTTGTCGGAACATTGTACGTAATAGATCTAATCTACCATTATACTAATTATTACATACTCCGGAAATTCCGATAAAAATATCTGGCCATTCATGCATCTAGCCAAGTGGGACTAAATATTAGCTGCCTAGATTAAAGAGAGAACCCATGAATAGCCCATATAATTTTCTTATGGTAACAATATCCATAAAATTATATAAAAACAAACACGATACAAGTCAGGCAGACATGAGCAGGAGCACACATGCCTATATGGTGACGTGTATATGGTCAATCGAGCGGTGCGGAGAAGCAGCTCCTTAAGTTTGCTCGCAAGTTTTCTCGGTAGATTAAACATTCTCAATTGATATATGCCTATGAAGTCATAAGATTGATAAATCTATCTATAGAAAATGGATAAAATCACACACTGCCTTTACGTGTACAATGATATTTATAAAATGTAGAGTGAAAGACATCAAGATATACTCATTTTACTGGATTTCATTATCAAGAATTGCCAAGAAAAATATGGTACTTAATTTTATGGTTTGTACAACATGTTTGATGGAGTAAAGAACTACAAGATCCCTTCGATACTTGAAAAATTTATATACATGATAATATCATGGCTTGCAAAATAGTAAGACCTGAGGCCATGTAGGAACCAAGAACAATGCATGTCCAAAAAGGTACATAAATAGTTCATATCTCCATTTATTTGCTATAAGAAAATTTAACGTGCTGATCAAGAGTAAAGATTATATCAATCACCTTACTGTGCCCATTTTAAAAGTAACTAAGAATAGGTCCACATGCATGAAAACATATTTGCCCATCGAGGTCAGGAACCTAGGCGAGGAGAATTTCAAAATTGAGCTCGTGCAACTGCACGGATTGGCACCTAGTACTTCATAATCGAGCATAGCAACCTCACCTTAATGATGTATGAATTGATCGACTATTTCCTTGTATGGCAGAGGATACATGGCTCCTGAGTACATCGTTCAGGGGCACGTTTCGGTCAAGTTAGACGTCTACAGCTTTGGTGTTCTTATCCTGGAGATCGTTACGGGAAGGAAAAATACCGATATGTTTGATTCAGTAGTCGAAGAGTCCACCACTCTGCTCAACTTTGTGAGCCCTATAAACAACCTCCTAAACTAAATGCAGTAAGATCATGGGCACTGAATTAACATTTGTCACTTTGGTATGTTGTTACCAGGTATGGGATCATTGGCAGAAGGAAACGCCCCTGGAGACCATGGATCGGTCGTTGGACTGCATGAACACGGAGACTGAGGTGCTGAAATGCATCCATCTGGGGCTCCTCTGCTTGCAGGAGAACCCGGCGGACCGACCGACCATGCTAGACGTCCTTGTGATGCTACACGGCAATGCGTCAAGCTTCCCGGCGCCATCGAAGCCGGCATTCACCTTCACGTACGGTGAGTTAAGCTCGGGATGTATACCGGCAGATCGAGGCACCCAAAGAGCGCAGGATGTGCCGTCTGTCAACGGGATGTCAGTATCAGAGTTCCAGCCTAGATAGATAGATGTTCTTGTGTAGTGTATTGGCAGGCGAATCAGGCAAATGCGTATTTGGTACCATGCACGTGATGTAGCTTTCACGGTCCTGACATTGTGTTTGTTACAACAAAGCTGCCACGGGTCCCATTGGTCACTATTTTTCTTCTGGAGAATTTGCTAATCACTAACATAATTGATAATTGGTACTCTCTCCGTTCCAAAATATAAGATGTAGTATGTATAACCATATAGTAATCAACATAAAACAGGCCGAGCTGGTTTCCATAGGAAAAAGAGGTAGAGTTAGACTGACAATTCAACTGTTATTATTACCATATATATATTAATCAACACAAACAAACGGTTAAGTGTTTTCCTTCTGATGATGGGTTTTCCAAGCTTCACCAGCGTTGTTGACCTTAGATTCATTTTTAGAAGTAGTCACTAAAAGAATTAACCCTATTGTACACCGACTCCATTTTTGTTAGCCTCGCCGCACCACAACCTGGGTATGCTCTAGCATTATTCATTCTTATGGACAAGGAATTTGGACAAACTAATGCGGTTCGAGTTCATTATTACGGGATGGTTCAACTTGTTTTCCCAATGCCACTCATTCCTAAAGTTTTCACGACTCAAATAATATTGGAGGCTTGACATACCCAGCCACGAGGAGCTGAACACAATGGGAAATGCAGAGGCTGAGCCTATGGATGGGGAAATGCAAGAGCTCTTGCCTTGCCTCGGCCCGCTGGGTCAGCAGATGACGCTGCTGGACGTCGAGGAGGTGGCGCACGACGACGGCCTTGATAACGACGACAACTCGATGAGGAGGGAGTTTGAGACCGTTGTAGACGACATTGACGCGGAAGCTGTTGCGCCGGGAAACCTCCTCGCCAACGATGCAGATGATGTCGCTGACGACGATGATGTTGATGACGCTGGAGGTACTGCTCCGTCATCAGGAACCGTGATACGATGTGTCGCGGATCTGTTCAGCTGCCAGCAGTGTCGTTACTGCCCACGCCTCTTCCGTCAATGCCATGTGCTCCTGTGGCCCTGCCCACCCCCGAACGCAGCAGCAGGCTCGTGGCGAAGCCACAACTCCCAGCGGTCGAGAAAGCGCAGCGTGTCCTC
This sequence comes from Poa pratensis, assembly GCA_947311845.1. Taxonomy (NCBI): domain Eukaryota; kingdom Viridiplantae; phylum Streptophyta; class Magnoliopsida; order Poales; family Poaceae; genus Poa; species Poa pratensis. The sequence goes on from CAMZMU010000117.1 coordinate 60,324,115, forward strand.
CACAAGAAAATGGGTCTCGACGTTGGAGATATGCCCCTAGTGCAGGCTACGAAAGAATTCGCGAACACCTGCAAGAAGGCTCCGTTCTCTGATTCGGCAATCAACGGGTTGAGAACCCTCTTCAGGCTGAACTTGTCGTCCATGACCGCAGCCGATGAAGCATTGATTGGCCTTGCTGGCCCAGGGGGAAGCGAGTTCCCGCCGCCGGCGGCGCTGGACGTCTCCGACTGATCTGCTTCCTGGCCCGAGACTGCGCCACATAGTCGCATTTTGAAGAAATGACGATTTATCTTTCAGAGAGACTGGACGGAGTAGGATGGGATGCTTTACTCTCGTCTAGTAGGCCCTGGCCTGTTTGGTTTTTTTCTTTCTTTTTGGCTTCTGCCATATAATGTTTGCTTCTATTATATCAATATAAAAGGCAAAGTTTTTGCCTCGTTTCAAAAAAAAATATTGGAGGCTTTTCTCTCCATAAGAAAAGTGGGGCTGTACCTGATTACTACCGGATGGTTCAACTTGTTTTCCCAATGTCACTCATTCCTAAGGTTTTTCTCAACACACATAATTGTTGGGCTGTTTTCTCGCTGCATGGAAAGTGTTGGAAAATCCAACAGATGATAAGCAGCTCTCTCTTGTTCACTACACGGTCTATATATGTTGACTGGGCTTGCGGATACATGGAGGGTATATGTAGAGGGAAAAAGATATAACCCTCTAGTTAGGTGGTGCATTGCTATCCCATTACTCGTCCCATAGCAGCCACGTTGCACAAAACTGAACTCTCAGTTGATTAATTAGGAGCAAAAGGATTGGAGAAATTAATTCTTCCTGCTCTTGTGCAGATATGCTCCTATATATACCTCTCCCGGACACATTATGAAGCTGACCAATTTTATAAATAACTCATCCTGCAGGTGGGCTCTCTTTGACTTAACTCGACAGTTGGGGCCATCATGTTGCCACGTCGACTGATACGATGCGCTACCGGTAACATTGACCATCGATGGCCCCCAAGATGTATTCAAGAACCGTATTTAGGTATTTCCAAAGTACGGTAATCAAAGAGCGCTTTCTCGACAAGTTTAATGACTGTATATGCATTTTACTCTTATTCGGTGCTTCTGTAGGGATGCACTACAAGCTTTTGCTCCATGGTACGTGCAATCTTATACTCCCTCCGTTCACAAAAGGATGTCTCAACTAACTTCAAATTTGGATGTATCTACACACTAAATAATGTCTAGATACATCCAAATTTAGAGTTGGTTGAGACATCGTTTTGTGAACGGAGGGAGTACATTTTTTTCTTAAGCATGCTTCTAATGAAATGATAGCCTAGTGGAGTTCCAACCTTATACAATTTCTTTTTTTCTTAAGCAAGCTTCTAATGAAATGATGACCTGGTGGAGTTCCAACTGCTGTGCTAAATGGTTAGTGTGCCAACTGATTGCATAATTATAGCACCGGGATTTGGTATCTTACCCAAAATTAATATTTGTGCTAGCTTCTGCACAAGGATATATATGTATCAGAATCATGGATGGAACTTGGGTGAGAGCACGAGCTCTAGAGCTAGCCCAAGATGGGTAACAAAGGTGTCCCGTTCAGCTGAGGTCCATTTTTTTTGCGAACACGCAAAGCTTGCGTGTCGACTTAGATAGAAAGAAGGGAACAGAACAGAGTCTGAGATACAACGAGTCCGGCACCAGAAGCGGTGCAGTTACAGCTCTGACTTACGAGCTGGGCAAGCTCTACGAAACAACCTAAAATACAGCGCCCAAGGAAACCAAAAAAAGGACTACTCCCAAACGTGTCCCAGCCCAACTGCCCCGGAGAGCTTCCACAGCTCGGCCTCCACATTGATCTGCTGGCAAACCGCGGCGACAGTTGCATGTCTTCGCTCAAAAACACGGGCGTTGCGTTCCTTCCAGAGCGTCCACACCGTGAGCATGACCAAGGAGTCAAATCCCTTGCGCACCAAGCCATGGAGGCGCTGACGCTCCAATGGCCACCACTTCAGCTGAGGTCCATGAATGCATCAGGCCGCTGTACAGCAAGCATGACCAACAACACGCAGTACTCCCGCACGATTTTTGGTCTGGGAGGTGTCAGGACCGCAGAAACAACGAGGTAGCTGTGTTCGTGATACCACACTCCGGATAGCAGTAGATAGAGTTGTTGTACTGTAAGATGGCAAACCACATCTCCTTAATCCGCGGGGAGATAGCGCCGCCGCTGGCGCAGTCAGACCGCTACTCGCTGCCGCGGCGCTTCCCCGACGCAACCGCAACTTGGCGACCATTGTCGCTCACGCGATGGTGCGCACTTTCCCGCTGAAGCTGAGACGGCCGCGGCGGGGCGAAGGCTGGCGACCTAACCATCGCACTGGAAGAAGCGGACGGCCAGGTCGCGATGACCTTGCCGAATGTGGATTTTGCTCATCCCTAAGGGCGCCCGGCACCAATCTGGGCCGTCGGATTCAGCGATCCGACGGCCAGGATTTACCGTTGACCAGGATTTTCCGTTGACCTGGTCAACGGTAAATCCTGGACGTCGGATCGCTGAATCTGACGGCCCAGATTGGTGCCGGGCGCCCTTAGGGATGAGCAATTTATTTACCGTTGCCGATCCAGGAATTCAAGGAAGACATGTCCGAGTGCAGGTTTGGTGACCTGCAGTCCGTGCTTGTCAGCTTGGCTGGTGACGGCGCTGGAGCAACCTCGGCCGTCCTAATGCGGCAAACACTCACTTCACGGTGTCGAACGCAGCTAGCATTCCATTTCCATCTGCAAAAGACAGAGAAACAGGGAAATGGCCAATAAGCCTTTCTGTTTGCACTCAAAGGATACATGTAGAGGACAAAAGTAGCCATGAAGAAATAAGGCCTCACCTCAAAAAATGTTGCATCACAAAAAATATGAAAAATTCAATTCGTCACAGAAGTATGCTACATCTTCTACCCTCATTTGAACACTTTTTTTCACAGGAACTCGTTTGAATACCAACCCACAAAATAATTCATTTAACTTTCTGTAGACACTAAATTCTTATATTTTACATCATAAATATCTCAAATACTCGTAGAAATTCTTAATCCAAAATTTCCAGGGCAAAAACTCGGTCATAACTCACAACAGATATATGAAAAAGTTGTTGTCAGAAACGCTGCGAACAAGCTGTATAGTAACCAGGGTCCTATGCATATTGATGTTGATGTGGAGGAGGAAGATGGTTTCAAGTGGAGGCTCACTGGGATCTACGGTGAACCAAGATTTGATAAGGGCGAAGATACTTGGAGGCTGTTACATACTCTTCACCACCAATTTGATAGGCCGTGGATGTGTTTTGGAGACTTTAATGAAATTATGTTTAGTTTTGAGAAGCAAGGTGGTGCCCCAAAACCACAATCCTAGATGGATAAGTTCCGCAATGCGTTAGATTTTTGTAATCTGCAAGATCTGGGATTTGAATGTGATATTTTCACTTGGAGAAATAATAATTATCGTGTTGATGGCTACATTCGTGAGATATTGGACAGTGCGGTGACCTCTCCTTCGTGGCGTACTAGATTCCCAGGTTTCAAGGTGATAGGACCCGGAGCTATCAAAACATACACAGGTTACAGTGTGCCTCGATGGATTCATATGACCAACACGACTGAATAATAATGGCTTGTGCAAACGTTTTGAAGCAAGATGGTTAGCTGAGGAGGGATGTGAAGAAGTAATAACATATGCTTGGGAGCTAGCTGGTATCCATGGTGAATCTGAAGTCACGGGCAAGCTTCGGGTGGTGTCCAATGAGCTACTCCCTCCGTTTCACAATATAAGATGTTCTAGCTAGCTCACATGTTGGTCAGGTGCAAATCCAAATGAGTGTACATAGTAAAACTTATCCATATACATTTAGATACATGTGTATGTGGACAAAACCTAAAACATCTTATACTTAGGAACGGAGGGAGTACATAGCTGGAGCAGGGAGGTGGTTGGTGACCTGCAAAAGCGTATTAAAAGTCTGAAAGTGGAGCTGGAGGAATGCCGCAGGGAGGACATTACAAACACCTCGGTGCAAAAAGAACAGGTGCTCCGCTATAGGTTTGAGAAATTAGAGGACCAATGGGAAACACACTGGAAGCAACTAGCACATGTTACATGGCTGCAAAATGGTGATCGCAATACCTCCTATTTCCACTCTTTTGCGTCCGAAAGGAAGAAACATAACACACTAAAAAAACTAAGGAGGGAGGATGGAGTAGTAGTGGAGGGGGAGGAAGGCTTACAGGCCCTCGTAACTAACTATTTCTCTGGCTTCTTTACCCCATGGCAGGTACTAATCCAGCACCGGTGCTCTCAAACATCCAACCAAGAGTGAATGATCAAATGAATGAACATCTTATGGCCATGTATAGCAGAGAGGAGATTAAGGAGGCGTTGGATAGTATTGGGGACCTGAAAGCACCGGGTGCGGATGGCATGCCGGCAATCTTCTACAAGAAGTTCTAGGGGACGGTTGGTGACATGATGGTACACGAAGTTCTAAATGTATTGCAAGGCGGCGGTATACCGGAGGGATGGAACGATACAATCGTGGTGCTTATCCCAAAGGTGCGGAACCCTAAAAGTATGACACTGTGTTTGGATGTAGGAATTGAACCCTGGAATTGAATTGGGCTGGCAATTCCATTTACCAGATGGAAAGGAATTGGACTCCAATTCAAATTCCAGTGTTTGGTTGACAATGGAATTGGGGCAGGGAATTGGAATTGAACCCTGGAGGAGGCGCGCTGGAGTTGTTCTGGTTCTGGTGACGAGCCGCGCTGGAGGAGTTCGGAGGCAGAGAGGCGTGCGGGGACCCGCCGCTGCTGCGAGCGGTGAAGGTGGCGTGCCTCGTCTCCGGGGAAGGGTCGGGGCTCCCTCCCGTCGGCGAGCCAGAGGAGAGGCGGCGTCCTCTCCGTCCCGTCGATCTAGGGTTAGAGGCCTCCCGTCGGCGAGCCAGAGGAGAGGCGGCGTCCTCTCCGTCCCGTCGATCTAGGGTTAGAGGTTGTTGGGGACGGCGGGAGAGAAGGGATGGGGAGGGGATGGCGGGGACAGAGAAGGGCGGGGAGAGAGGCGCCAGAGTTACCTCGGCCGTCGTCGCCGGTGCCGTGCGGAGCAGAGAGGTCGCGGTGGGGAGAGTCGCGGTGGGGAGAGGAGGTCGCGAGGGAGTCGCGAGCGAGTCGCACGACTCGTTTCCGTGCGATTCCGAGGTGTGGAGCTCGGAAAGTTGGGACGCCACTTTACACATGACGATTCCGCGCTCGGAATTTCGGCAAGTTTCCACGTGAGGATTCCCAAGCCACCCCAAACAGCGGAATCGGTGGAATCGACCCCAATTCCAATTCCCTGCCCCAATTCCCTGCAACCAAACGCAGTGTGAAGGATCTACGCCCTATTAGCATATGCAATGTCATTTATAAGTTGGTGTCCAAGGTGTTGGCGAACCGTCTAAAGACTATTCTTGATGAAGTTATCTCCCCCAATCAAAGTGCCTTTGTGCCAGGCAGGCTTATTTCAGATAATACTATTCTTGCATATGAAATGTCACACTTCATGAGAAGGAGAAGATCCGGGAAAAAGAGCTACATGGCGGTGAAACTAGACATGACCAAGGCATATGACCGTGTGGAGTGGTCTTTTCTTGAAGGCACTATGCATCGGTTGGGTTTCTCTGCACCATATGTGGAGAATGTGATGAAATGTGTACGGTCTGTTTTGTACAAATTCAGAGTCAATGGTAATATTACTGAAACGGTTATCCCAGGGAGGGGCCTACGGCAACGTGACGCGATCTCACCATATCTCTTCTTGTTATGTGAAGAAGGTTTCTCAGGACTCATTCATGCCGCAGAAGAAACGGGAAGAATACAGGGATAAAGCTCGCAGCAAATGCACCTAGTGTTAACCACCTACTCTTTGCGGACGACTCCCTCCTGCTGATTGAAGCTACAGTGGAGAGTGCGGGTGCAATAAACGATATACTCCATAGCTATGAAGAGGCCTGAGGACAGATGATTTAACCGTGACGAATCTTCAATTTTATTTAGTGCTAACACTTCAAGGAGGAAGAAGGAAGATATCATGAGCATCCTGAGACTGCGAGTGGAAGCCCAAGGAGGCAAATATCTTGGCTTGCCGACATATATAGGAAGGAACAGATCAAAGGTGTTCGCCTATTTGAAGGAGAAAATCCTGAAAAGAATAAGGGATGGAAAGAAAGGTTTCTCTCCAAAGCTGGTAAAGAGATCCTCATAAAAGCTGTTGCACAATCAATCCCGACGTACGCTATGGCATGTTTCGATCTCACTAAATCGCTATGTGATGACATCACACAACTAGTGTGTCGGTTCTGGTGGTCACAACAAGAAGATGAACACCGTGCACACTGCATTGGGTGGGAGAAGATGATGCGTCCCAAAGAGGAGGGAGGTCTCGGTTTTAGGGACCTATATAACTTCAATCTTGCTATGCTTGCAAGGCAAGGCTGGAGGCTGCTACAAGCCCCTGATTCATAGTGTAGCAGAGTGCTAAGAGCAAAATATTTTGCGGACGGGAACCTACTGGATGCAAAACCGCATGCTGGCATTAGCTATGTGTGGCGTAGCATTCTTCGTGGCATCGATGTGCTGAAAAGACGAATCATTTGGAGAATAGGAGATGGACAAAATGTGAAGATATGGGAGGCCATGTAACCTGCAAGCAAATCAAATTATTACAAGTGTCTGAACTTATTGACCCTGTCATGGGCACTTGGCATGCCGAACTGGTTCAACAGACATTCGTACAATCGGATGCGAAAGTCATAATGTCTATCCCGATATATGAGCATGAGGAGGATCACATTGCTTAGCACTATGATGAAAAGGGTCGCTTTAATGTCAAGTCTGCCTACCATGTCCAAGATGTCGATACGAAGGAAGACAGACAAGCAAGCCCATCGGAAGGAAGTTGAGGAAGCATCTCGAGGAAAAATATTTGGCGACAGATTTGAAACTTGAGTGCCCAGCCAATGTTCACCATTTTATCTGGAGGTTTGCCCATGACAGCGTACCAACTAGAATGAACATTAAAAGGAAAAGGGTTGAGCTAGATACACGGTGCCCTTTGTGCAACACTCTTTTTGAAACTGGTGGCCATCTATTCACACGGTGCCCAGAACTGAAGAAAGTGTGGCCATTGGTTCTGCCTGATGAGCTACTACGGACACAATTGTACCAATGCTACTCAAGCCTGGAGTATGTACATGAGGTACTGCAATTGCCGTATGACCAAAATGAGATTAGTGGCGCTGCTTTGGTGCTGGTGGACTGAACGAAACAAGGCGAACCATGGAGAGCGCAGACTATCGCCTGATGAGCTCTGGCGCACGGTTTGTCGACATGTCGGGGAGTGGTCAGAATTTCTGAAAAAGAAGCCAACTGAGAAGCAACAAGCACCGGCAGTCTGGCAGCCACCACCTGAAGATTGGGTCAAGATAAACGTGGATGGAGCTTTCCACGCGGACACCGGAAGAGGTGACTGCGGCTGCATCGGCAGGGACCATGCAAACAATACAGTTTTTGCAGGAAACGGTTCTATTACGAGCGCGCGAGCACTCGCTCGGTCGATCTCGACAGCGCGCTACGTTTCTATTCCCTTTCCCTTTTCGTATTCGTTGACTTCTACTCCCCACACACCCAACCCCCGCGAGGCCACAAGTGTTCCATCGATAAGAGACATATATAGACGTGTAGTTTGCCCATCAATTTTGCATGTATCCTCACAGCATCAGGAGGCTCAAAGTCAACAAATGTTCGGCAGATCAAAACACCTGCACGAGTGTTTTGACAAAAAAGACCAACTTCCACTAACTGTTTTGATTTCCCAATGTACATGTTTGTGGCATGTTAGTTAAGTGGTTGAATGTTAATTCATGATCGCATTCTGTCCTGCTACATTTTCTTTGTAATTACAGTTCGAGTCGATGAGTGTGTAAATTCTGGTCATTCTCTAATTTACATGCATTGTACATGTTGAAGTTTCAATGTGGTATTATGTGCAGCCATAAACTAGTGCCCAGGCAAGCCAAACATGTTTATCTCTGTTTGGGATTATCTTAATATTGCAGCGGAAAAGAGGGGTTGCACATATACTAACCCCTAATTGTTCGTTTTTCGATGATATGTAAATTGAACAGTTTGCAATGAGTTGTGCCTCCAAAGTCCCAATTCCCAATCACAGTTCATTCTTCTCTCCTGATATTAAACATGCAAGTTTGTCTTATACAATAGTATGAATCTATTTTATACTGCAAACAAAAGATATGTTCTACTTCTCGACGAGTACTAAGTTATCATGTTTTACACGTGCATTATAAAAGTATGTATTTAGCTCTCACACTGCAAATACGTTGTTACTATTTGACAGAACATGGACGTATGGGCGACAAAACTGTGAGAATTGTATGTTTAGCTTTCAATTTACCGTGCATCCGTGCTTGTGTCTATGAGAAGATGGGGGCATGGAATTTTGAGTTTTGACGTTGTGTTTTCTCGCATAAAGATTTCTCACTACATATCTCATTTACATGTAACTTCTGAATCCAGATGCAAATTTCAATGGAGCGGAAATTTTTCGATGTCCCGTATGTGGGACATGTTGTCCGCTACTTAAATTCAACGATTTTGTAATTTAATATTGCGTCCTATGGTAGCCGTCTCGATCACACAAGAACTACGTACTAGCTGGCCTGCAAATCATTATTGTTTCTTTGTACTGGCTTCATTTTCTCCTTCAACCACACGGTGTTTATATTTTCCTGGACAGAAGCAGCCACATAATTTCATTTTCTCGTCTAATCTCGCCATAGGAGAACATAAAACCAATCATATTTTAGTTTGTGTGATGGGAATGCGGGGCATCAGGAATAGAACACTGCGAGGCACCTCGTGTGGCTGGATCAGGTGTCATGTTAAAGTCTAAGCTTGGACAAGTGACTGTCTGACTTGTGACTGCTTGGGGTGCTTGTTTTCATTATCAGGATGGTGGAGTGGAGCGGATGGGTCTCCCTACACTGTTTTATTTTATTTATCATCAGACTAGATGGCTTCACCTCTCTCATTGACAGTGCAGAAGTTAATGACCTATCGGACCATAAGATTCACCAAAAGAATCTGATTACTTTCTGGTATTTACATACACTGATGTGTTGTATCATTGTATGCTAGATTAGTTATAATTAATTTGTTGTGCAAACCATCAGGGTGGATTGAATAGATAAAAGGATAAGATTAGAGATTAGAGAAGACATGAATTAGGAGTCACGCATGCGTGCTTAGTTGTTGAATCGCGGCCTAGGAATAGGTTGAGATGACACTCCTGGAGATCATAAAGAATGTTCTCAGTTTTTCTTTAAAACTAAGATGGTGGTCAATTCATAGAGTCAAGCTATTTTTAGCTTGTTACTCTTTGTATGTAGGGGATGAGTTGTAATGTTCCGCGAAATATGAACAGCGAGTAAGCAGAACACGCTCTGAGAGCATCTCCACTCGTGGCGCCAATAGCCCTCTCAATAACCTCTATTGGGTTTTCCGGACGAAAATGGCGCCCACTCGCACCCCTAATAGGCCAATTTCGTCCGAGCAAGTCCAATCTTTTGTCCGGCAACGCCCAGCCACGACTTGCGCCTTGGGAGTGGTTTGGATGCGCCGGACAAAGTTTCATACAACCATAGCCACATATTTTAGCCGCATACACAAGATTTTGTTTTCTCTCTCCTTTCTCTGTTCCACGCCTTGCATGCCAGCCAGAATTCTTCTCTCCTCCTTTTCTATTCCAAATGCATGCATGCAGGCTACTTCTGTCGATCTCTCCATACATGGCATTGGGGGCACGGCCCATAGCCCGCAGCGTGTACAGACGGCCCAATAGCGTCCGTCCGGCGCTGCTGACGGACGTGTTTTGGTCGCTGCGAGTGGGATGTATGCTATGAGTTGTTTAGGACATGAACCGTAATATTGTCGTCCCACGTGATAAGTTATTTGTCCTAGATTTGTATGTTCTCTAAATGGGAATTATTGCAAAATTAGGATCTATGAGTTTGCTATCGCCGGTTAGTAAATGTTCATAACTTCCTACAAAGTGTGCCGTAGAACTTACTTCACTTTACTTTTTGTATGAAAGAATATTTAGATTGGTAAGATGAAAAAATAATCAATTTTTCATGAATAATATCTCTAATAATCACCCGCTGAAACTTGGGACTCATTGTCAACTCAGTCCTCTGTCACAGAAAATGTGAGTCTCACTCCCTCACCTGCCTACATTATCCGTTCAACGTCTAGCGGCACAATCGAGTTGTGTTTAGGCTTCCATGGAGCTCCCTTTAGGCCGAACAGGGCCACGGCCCGCCTAGGTTTTTGGCCAAAAAAAAATTGACTAGTAGTAAGCAGCAAATGCAGCCCAGCCTATCAACCTAAACAGCACTACACAGGCCAATTTCCCGCGCCTCGTCCTTCTCCTCCCACGCAGTCACGCTAGGTCTAGCTCACAGAACCAAAACGACCACGGCCATGGAGAGAGATGCTAGGTCTAGCGCCGATTTAGGCATGGATTAGACAAGAGAATACGGAGAAAAGGGGGATCCGTGGAGGGAATCAGGGAAAGCAGCAGCACCGCCGTGCCGCCCCGTAGCTTGGGGGCGGCCAGCCAGCCACGAGCGTCAGGCAAGGCACGACCGCAAAGGCCGGAGGTCCAGCAGCCGGATCGATCGAAGCTTCGACCTCAAATCGAGCCCCATTCTTCTCCAATTTTGTTGCTCGGGTACTTCTCCTTTCTTTCCCCAATTTTTTGGTTATCAATTTGATGGCACGGTTGATTTCTTACCGATTTGTTGTTCAATTTTGCACAGCCATGGGAAAGGCAACTCAGAGAAGGATTGATTTTGTTTTGAAAAGGAAAAGAGATGGCATTAGTGAAGTTGAAGAAGATTCTTTACCAGCAACAAATGATCATTTGCCCTTGCTTGAATTGGAACAACAACAGCAGAACCATGCCGAAGGTCGCACGGATGAACCGGTTATTTTTCGAGGTGTCGAGTTCTTGCAGCGAGACCCAGGATTGTGCCCCCAAATTTGTCAATATCCACCAGAACAAAGAGATAGTGTGAGAAGAGCATATTTGTTGTTAGGCCCTATGCAGCCGCGTCTAACAAATTATAAACTTTCGGGTGAAGAAGGGCATCAACGCCGCTTCCAGTTTAGCTGGTTTGGTCTTTTTCCATCATGGCTTGAGTACTCGGAGGATAAAGATTGTGCATATTGTCTATTTTGCTTTCTGTCCAACAACAAGGAGAATACACGAGGTTGTTCGCATGTCTTCACGGTAGATGGATTTAACCGTTGGAAGAGGATAAGTGGGAAAAATTGTGCATTCTTGACTCACATTGGTTCTAGACCATGCTCACCACACAACAATGAAGCAGCTAGTTGTCATGCTTTAATGCATCAACCGTGCCACATAGAAAATGTAATAGCTGTCAAGGACAAGGAGAAAGTAGAAAGAAACCGCTTGCGGTTAAGAGTCTCAGTTGTTAGTGTCAAGTGGCTTGCATCTCAAGCTTGTGCTTTTAGAGGGCATGATGAAAGTGATCAGTCAAAGAATAAAGGCAACTTCCTTGAAATGGTGGATCTTCTTGCAGAATTCAACCCCGAGATTGCTAAAGTTGTGAGGGGGAATGCTCCATACCATTCAAAATACACATCTCCTGAGATTCAAAAAGAGATCTTGAGTATATATGCATTCAAAATCCGGAAGCATATCCGTGAGGAAATTGGGGATTCTAAATTCTCTATTTTAGTAGATGAAACATGTGATGTGGCAAAGAGAGAGCAAATGGCGTTGATTCTGAGATTTGTTGATAAAAATGGTATTTTACAAGAGAGATTCTTTGATTTGATACATGTGGCGAACATAAGGTCTTTGACACTTAAAGATGAGCTGACCGCTGTTTTATCAACTCATGGTTTCGACATTCAGAACCTTCGAGGACAGGGTTATGATGGTGCTAGTAACATGAGAGGTGAGTTGAATGGACTCCAATCTCTTTTTCTGAGAGAATGCCCATATGCTTATTATGTCCATTGCTATGCACATCGCTTGCAACTTGCTCTAGTTGATGCATCCAAAGAAGTGGTTCCTATTTCACAGTTCTTTCAAAAATTGATATTTGTCATAAACACTGCTGACTCTTCTTCAAAGCGCCACGATGAGCTTCATCTTGCCCAAGTAGTTGAACTAGAAAATGGAATCTCTAATGGTAGCATCGAGACAGGTCAAGGGGCAAATCAGATCCCCGCACTTAAGCGGCCAGGAGACACGAGATGGGGCTCTCATTTTGCTGCAGTTTACAGCCTTATGAACTTATTTGGTGTTGTTTATTCTCATATCCAAGATATGGCTGCCGATGGATCACTTGGATCAATACGTGCTGATGCAGACACTTCCTTTGGCTACTTATCATCCTTTGAGTTCATATTTATCTTATGTTTGATGAAGGAAACATTTGAGATTACTGAAATACTTGGCCAAGCTGTTCAGAAGAAGTCACAAATATTGTAAATGCCGTCCACCTAGTTTCCTCAACAAAACAGTGTCTTCAAGAGCTAAGATCAGATGATGGGTACCAGCAATTTATTGACACGGTTATTGAATTTTGTGTAAACCACTCCATTGACATTCCTGACTTTGACCAAACATACATTCTGCGTGGTGGTCGTGCACGTCATCAGCCTGATAAGCTCACAAAGGAGCATTACTTTCGAGTGAAAATTTTCCGTGCAACATTGGACACTCAACTATTTGAATTAAATCGAAGGTTCAATGAGAAGGTAATGGATCTTTTATCTACTAGTGCCACTTTGATTCCTAAATACAAATTCAAAGGATTCAAAGCTAGTGATATATGTGAGGTGGTGAAAAAGTACTATCCAGCTGATTTTGCTCAAGATATTTATGGACTGCAACAACAACTAAAACATTTTGTTTCGGATGCTTCCAAAGATGAAGAGTTGAAGAATATATCAACATTGATTGATCTTTGTCAATGCCTTGTGGAGACAGAGGACATACTATTTACAATTTGATTGACAGGCTACTCCGCCTGCTTATTACCCTTCCGGTTTCTACGGCGACGGCTGAACGTGCATTCTCTAGTATGAAGATTATTAAAACAAGGTTGCGCAATAAGATGGAAGATGACAATCTTACAAACCAGATGTTAATTAACATAGAGGGTGAAATTCTGGAGAACTACAGCTACGATGATGTCATTGCACATTTTAGAAAGATCAAGAATCGAAGTGCTGATTTGTAGTATGTATCTGAGTAAGTGAGTATCTCCCTGCGTACACATCTCTTGACTGAATATTGATGTGTAGCTTCTTTTGGTATAGCTTCTTTTGTTTAGTAGTAATTCTATATATATATATGATGTATGCATGTGCTTATGAACAAATGACTAATATGAAGTGGTATTGGTTTAGAGCAATTTTTTGTGCTTTCTTATAGTCTGGCCCGTCCAGAAATTCTTTTTGAGCTCCGCCACTGCTTCCATGGCTTCATTGCTTGGCTTAAATGAAACAAGATACTGTTATACTGAGCAACGTTAGCAATGGAAATGAGCGTATGATGTTGACCAATGGAAATGGGAGTAATCAGGATTAGGACACTCTCACAGTATTAAATGAATTAATTGGAATGTTCCAGGGAGGCAGGACAATGGTTCACAGATAAGCGGGGGTGAAGTTGAAGTATGCTTCCGAAACATGGCATCTTCATTCATGCGAAAAGAAAAAACATGTGGACACATGACTTCCCTCCCAGACTATTTCTGGTTTCAACTTACAACCCCCTCCCTCTAAGTGTACACAAATCCACTCAGCGAATCGCTTACATTTTTTCTTTGCCTCTTCTTGCACAACCTAAATGAAACTACCTTCATGCCTATCAGGCTTCGATGGCAAAGAGATGAGAATACTCTGCTCTAACCGATGTACAGAACGAGTAGTAATTCGAAAAAAATCCTATATCAAATTTGGCCAACCAGTCAAGCATAAACTCAGATTTTCAAATGCAGAACAGCAGGCTGTAGATGTACTTGTCAAACAAAGTTCAGATAATATATCCAGCAAAGGTTTCCACAAACAAAAAATGATGAAATTCAAAAACTAAGTAAGCACAAAGACATGGGTGTCAGCTAGGCAGAAACTTTCATCTATTCGTCATAATATCCTTCAGCAAACTTGTCCTCAGGGTAGAATACGGCTACCACCTGGTTACCGCCAAACTTCCTGCCATGCATCCCGGTCTTCGCCTTGGTCGAGCCATCAACATCTGCATATTCCAGAAACACCTGAAACGCGGACAGGGAAGCCAATGGATCAAAATAGTTCCATTCATGCTCAACCAGTATCAACGCTGAATAGAGTAAAATCACAACTCACCTTTCCAACTCCCGAAACAGCAGCGCCGCTGGGGTCAGGTCGTGGGATTACAGCTTTGACCAAGTTACCTGTCCAAGTGTTAGTGAGTACATACATAGACAAGAAAGAAATGATATATAATCAATCAAATCCAATTGAAAAAGAATAGTGTGTCTTCTGTAGGTTAGGCCCGATTGCCAATATTGCATGAGGTCGGACTATAAAAGACTCTGCAATGGCATTTATGTGGACTACAAAAAAGACACACAAAAAGACAAACACACAAAAGAAAACAAATTCAGTAACTGAACACAATGGTAAGAACGGAATGCAAGTGTCCGAGACAAGATGAGGCCTATTCCGTAGGTTTCGTGTTGTTTACCATATTTGCGCCCTTCTTCCCTCATGTCTTCCAAAATGTCCTCGTACTCCTCGTCATCTCTCAGTTCATCTGGTGAAACCACCTGGGTCAGGCATACCACCTTTGTCGGTAGAGCTCCTCCAACTTGGAGCATGATTTTCTGCTCAGAAAGCGACAGTCAGAAATTGGAGAAGGGAAATACAAACTGATTGTCATTTTGTTAAACAATATCTTTTCAAGAGCTGAGTTGTACCTGCATCTGCAACTGTTGATGTGCCTGGAACAGGATGGTTTCTTGCTCTGGCCTTGGCTGAGAAGTGCCTTGATTTGCTCGCCTAACAGTGAGGGTCTTGTCCCCCATCTTGATACCATTTAGGGCAGCACAGGCAATGTCGGTGACATTAAGATCCTGGTATACACAGAAGGCATATCCTTTCGAGTTGCCAGTCTCCCTATCCTTCACAAGATCAAATCCTCGTAATGGTCCAAAGGATTCAAGCAACTCACGCACTTGAGCTTCAGTGAAATAATAGGGGAGGCCGCCGACAAAAATGCGGTCAGGGCCTTCCAAACCTCCAGCTGAGCCAGGTGTCAAACCAACAGCACCAAGGTTGAGATTAGGGTTTGGCTGGCTTGGACCAAGTGCAGCAGCCAGGGATGGATTATAGTCTGTTGGCCTTCTAACCTTCACAGGTGCTCCCTCAAACATTATACCATCTAAGGCCATTGCATTGCTTGCTTCCTCCACAGACCTCATCTCCACAAAAGCAAATTTCTTGTCATGGTTTATGTATACATTAAGAACAGCATCACCAGGACCAGCTGTGTTTCCTCCAATAGCAGCCATAACTTGATTGAAGTATATAGCAACTGTCTGCAGAAAGAATATCAAATAAGAAGAAAATATCACAAAAGGACAGAGAGACCGTCAAGAAAAGCAAGTTAATCGAGTAGTTACCTGCTCATTAGCAGTTGGTGGAAGTCCACCAACATATACACGCCGAGCATGCCGAGTAGCCTAAGAAAAGGATGGTTAACCATCATGTTATATAACAAAATAAAACTCAAATATGATGGAAGTGCAAGCAACAACGGAAGTCATATACCTGTTGTGTCATGGCTTGCGGCTGCATAGCTAGAGGATTGAACTGATGCAAATAGAAAAAAGAATTAGAAGTGAGATATAGAATAATAGAGAGCTGAGCTCATACTTTCACCAGCAGATAAGTTACAAATCAGAGCGAATCAGGTTATCTGCTGGTAACAGAACCAAATCTTCAAAGGAAAATAGAAGTCACCTGTGCAGGAGCAGTAAAATTAAACATGTTTGGAAGCATCCCTGGAATAAGAGGGGCAACTGCAGGCAGCTGACCTGCAATTCATGAAGTAAACAAGTGATAATCATGGAAAGTTTTAAAAACATCTACAGAATCATTGTAAACCTAGCATAGATCCATTTCACACAAAATCCGTAAGGAATGGATTGCACATGTTCAAGGAGACAAAGGACTAGAAGTAATAATTATAAATCAGCAAGAGGGTAATGACCAGATGCTGTGTCCTAGTAACTAGTTGAAGGCAAACAAGATATCAAACCAACCAGATGCTGTGTCCTTGTACAGTAAGCTACAGTAGCCCGCTCATTCCATTGGCAGATGTTGGACAAAGTGACCCAAGATTGCTTTCCTACCCATATGAAAACACAACAAACAAACAAACAAACAAACAAACAAACAAAAACAAGAACGACCATAAAATAAAGTGTCGCTCAGTTCAAGATACTTGTATAATAAAATACAAATTACAAGTCTTCTATGTACGAAAACACCATTCGCGTAACAAGGATTATCATGCCTTCGAAGGTATCCACTGGTAATAAACTGTAGGACTCCAGCTCTCGGGGGCCGTTCCAAGAGCTCAGCCAATTTCTGGTGACAGTCCAGAAAGAAGCCAGTTGCCAGACTTTTCATAGACAATCTCAGGCAAAAGAAAAATCTTCAATAATTTGTTGGACTGTGAACCAACAATTTTGGTAAATTGCAGCCCTGCTAAACATTGCTGAGAGAAATGATGATCGGTATTTGTGGGGACAATTATTTAAAAGTTGGCTATTAAATACAAGTTCATGACAATGCCTACGGACGGCGTTACAGTGAAAACGAATGATGGTATGAGTCATTCCAGAAGTTGTAATTTTTCATTATAAATAATTGTGCATTATAGCTGCTTACCAGTTCCTTAACAGAGCATGTCCTAACCATAGAGTAACATATAAAAATGCAAAAGTAAAACCAGAAGTGTTGTTTCTCACATACCTGGGATCGCACCAGGAGTAACCATAGGAACGCCTTGTGATGGTCCCTGGTCAAATCCACTCACTCGCTTGCTGTAACGATGCAAGAGACAGCTATAAGTTGCTAAACAAACAGGAAATAGCACACGAGAGAAAGAAAACAGAACCAGCAACTGACATATATTACAAATAACATGTCATGAACACAAAAAAAAATTGAGAAACCGGCAAGAGCACTGCATTTTCAATAGTTTAAAGAGAACTGCGCTAGATAACGATTTTTTGAAGGGAAATCGCCAAAAACCCTTCAGTTTTCAAGTAGAAAGCAAGCAAGAAACATATACATGTTGTTCATATTTGTCCACTGCATGCCTACAGTTTTCCAGAAGTATAAAACAAAGAAAAAGTGCGTACGAAAAGAGCATATGAGGACAGATCTTGAAAGGAAATGATGATTTGTCTTCCACAGGATGCCGACTCTTATAAATGTAAATCATCAAGCTTTTGAAAACGTTCAACACATACCTCTTCGAACGCGAGCGTGAACGTGATCTAGACCTGCGGTCACGACCCTTTGAGCGGGAGCGGGAGCGATGCCTGCGATGACCATCTCTGTCACGGTCTCTTCTGCATTACCAATTTATCACAGCATACATCAGATTTCCACAGAGTAAGTAGCATAGGATTTTTTTGTATAGAATATGTTGTTAACAACATAGAAATTTATGGAGGATCCTAAGCATTTTATTATAAGAAACATTTTATCAGAAAATGAACTTTGTTATTTCTGTCCCAAAGAAAGCCAAATGATTAAGCAGGAACTTCCTTTTTAGCTAAGGACAAAAGATTTTAACTAAAATGCAACATCATCCTCACAAAGGTTGCAAACATTCGACGAGTAGCTACTCAAACGATGGCTCTAAAAGCAGACTCCCTAAAGCTCTCTGAAAGCTGTCATTTTGGACTTCACTCTCCAAAACCTAATACGGCAACTCATTCTTCGTGATATTTTATAAAACCCAGCATAATAATATAATATAAAGTCATTTCCAAGACAAATTCATGCCAACGGGATAACTAATATGCTGAAGATAGTCAAAACGGCATGGCTGTGAGGATTTAGATGGACATATACCAGATGAGGGAATGTTCAGAAGACAATAGATTTGGTTCTTTCTTGATTGTCTCAAACATTAGATGCATAGGCCCATGACCATACCTAGCACAACAAGAGCCACTAGAGTGGTGGGGTATGTTAAGTCGACGTCCAAAACTTACTTTACCAATTTTTCAGTCATGGAATTTTGGTCATTGTTGGATGGTTACCAAACTTTGGCATGCCCATGTCAGTCACCAGCTGTAGTCTATTTTCTTGCGGACATTGGCCCAAATCATGGGGAAGCAAAACCTTGGCCAAAATTTTGGCTAGCCTAATATTTGATAGGCGTGAACCTGGGCTCAAACCAAACATACCGTACAGACCTAGACAAATTTAAGTCTTTACTTCCTATTACAATACTATTTCCTCGAACTAAACAATATCCCCTCCAATCTCTAGGCTGATGCATGTCCTTGCCTAAAACATAACCATCCCATGCTACAATACTTCCATGCTTCTAGCCAGCCTGCCGACAGTAACCAAACTGCAGCTGCCTTGATGTAATGTACTAGCA
The DNA here is from genome assembly GCA_947311845.1 of Poa pratensis. NCBI lineage: Eukaryota > Viridiplantae > Streptophyta > Magnoliopsida > Poales > Poaceae > Poa > Poa pratensis. The sequence continues at coordinate 60,342,939 of CAMZMU010000117.1, forward strand.
TTGTCAATTATGTTAATGTATGCAATCCAAGCAATCCAATATCTTTAATAGTACTCACAGCCAAACTTACGTAAGTTTCGTTCTGAATAAAGATATTGAGGGAGTATTATAGTTACGCTTGGTTATGCTCAAATATTGAAAACCATTTCATAAATAACCAAGTTCATTAAGTATCTCATCGAGTGAAATGATTTCTGTGCAGAATCATATAGTACAGTTTCAAGGGATAAACAATTTTACCAGAGACCAGCTTCAAAAGGTACCTTCTAAAGACAGACCCCATAAAAGTTGACGCCAGAGCAAGCAAATTTTACATCATGCAAAATCTCAGAAGATCAGAAAACAGCCTCATGGGTCACATAGATGAATGGTTTTGAACATAGTTAGCTAGAACTCACAAATCGAGGCATACTGCACCCAACATGACTAAATTCAATGAAATTTAGATGCATCACCTTTCAACATCACGGTCACGGCTCTGATGACGATCAGGGTCATCAGAACGGCCACGGTGCTCCCTCTTTTCACTTCTTTCACGGTGATCCCTTTTTTCACTTCTTTCACGGTGCTCCCTTTTTTCACTCCTTTCACGGTGCTCTCTATGGTGGCGGTCACGTTCCCGGTCGCGGTCACCCCTGTCACCCCGGTCCCTTTCCCTGTCTTTCTCCCGGCCCCTTTCTCTATCTCTTCCATGATCTATGTCACGCTCCCTGTGCTTCTCTCGTCCTCTGTCCCTCTCTCTAGATTTCGACGACCTTCCCTCATGTGGTTGTACCTCCTGCTGGGGGGAAGGGGAAAAGGGCGTTAGTCAGATTTCTCTTAAAATAAAAATGATTTTCTTTAACAGAGCTACGATGAACACATGCAAAATACTTGCTAGCCATTACTCCAACTAGCAACATATAAATACACTCACAGATAAATTCAAGGCAGAATTTAGAACGTGCACAAAGATTTTCACAGCAAATAATAAAATTTAACAAAGTATGAGATTATCCTAGTAATAAACGGTTTCCTCTCAACTCAATGCATTTAGAAATCTCAAAAAAGTAGCTTACTATAAACAATTTGAGCAAAGCTACAAATAAAATGCAGTAACTCATATCCAAACGAGATATACCACAACAAATAGTGAGCAAAACATCCGGGCACCTCCACCAATCAAACGAAAACCAACAGTACAAACAGACGGCTCCTCGCTACTCGGATCACACTGCACACCTCGCCCCAAATCACCACACCCGCCAGTCGGGACGGATCAAAGACGAACGCACCTGGGAGCGGCCGTCGGTTTGGTCGGAGAACCCAGTCGGCTTGGTCGGCGGGGAACCCCCGGTGACGGCGCCGGCGGAGGGGTCGCCGTTGCCCTCGTAGCCCTCCTCGTACTCGGCCATGCGACGCGGCGGCGGAGGCAAAGTGCGTGGGGTGGCGGTGGCCGGCTCGGTCTGTTTGCTCTAGGGTTAGGCTGGTTCGCCGGTTGGACGAGGAAGCAGGTCGGACAGGGTTTTTTTTTTTTTGATACTTCTTCTTTGTTTTCTGTTATCTGTTAGGTCGGACAGGTTGAGCACGGGTCGCGGGGCAGGGTGTCTGTATACGAACCGGTAGAGGCTGGCATGCGGGGCCTGGATTCAGATAAGCGTTTTGGTTTTGAAATGGGCCTTGGGCTTTTGGTTCTGGATTGTCAGAAGTGGCGCCGTGGTTAATATCAGGCCAGGCCATAACGCATGAGGACGGCAGCCCAGTGCAAGGGGCCCACACGTGCAGACACAGCTCACTACTGTGACGTCCTAGTAAGTCCGTCGGCTGTGGGTAAATGCAGAGTCTCTACTATAAAAATATGGAGTGTCCTGTCTTCTGCCGTCCCTGTCGTACGTCGCGGTCGTTTTACACTTCAGTCCCTCTAAAAGTTGGGAACCAACCCGCACTCCAGTATTCAGCCTAACGCCCGTGGCGTGGTAAGTCGCGACAAGTTTGCACAAAAATCCCTAAGCAGTCCGAAAATAAATCCGCAGTCCATACGGGATAAGATGCTATATGCGTCCGGTCCAAAACAGAGCTTCCTCTGCTGGGCGCCGCCGCCGTCTGCTCCCCATGTCTCGCTAGGGTTTCTCCTCCTCTCCCGCGATGGCGGCGGCGACGACCTCCCGGCGCGGGCCGATGGACGACGAGAACCTGACGTTCGAGACGTCGGCGGGGGTGGAGGTGGTGGGCAGCTTCGAGAGCCTTCGAGCTGCTGCGCGGCATCTACGGCTACGGCTTCGAGAAGCCCTCGGCGATCCAGCAGCGCGCCGTGCTGCCCATCATCTCGGGGCGGGACGTCATCGCGCAGGCGCAGTCCGGGACCGGCAAGACCTCCATGATCTCCATCTCCGTATGCCAGATCGTCGACACCTGCCTACGCGAGTAAGCCTCCGACGACTCCAAATCCACCTCCGTACTGCATATGGGCACCTGAGTTATGTCTCCTTTTCATTTCTTTCGTTCCTTGAATTTTATTTCCGTAGTCCTGATAATTTTTTGCTGATGCATTCGTTGTACCAATAGCATAAATTTGAATGTATAGTTTCTAAATTATATGTTTTTATTCTTTTTCTGATTGCAAGGAAGCCAAATAATGTGACCACTTTGAGATTGACGAACCAAGGTTGCGAAAGTTTTGAGCATAAGCAGTTCTCTTTCTGAAGTGTGCCACCAAGGTTGGCTACCTTTTCTTCTTAATGTGTTTTTTTACTTTGTGAATCATTCATATTTTCCCAGTTTTTTACTTCTATTCTAATTGTTGTAATAATTCGCTTGACATAAACCTGTTTATCTATGGCCAAGGGATTTTTCCCATGTTAGAGAGCACAAAATTGGTGATGAAGGTAATGTAATTTTGTTTATTGTGCATTTGTCCCATGTTAGAGAAATACCATGTTGATATCATTCTAAAAAAATAGCAAAGTTTTTTAAAGAAAAAGCAGCACTCCATCAGTTGCTGTTGTATATAGTGTGCTAATTTTGCTTTTACATTCCGGATTGTTTATTACGTCATAAAAGATAAAAGCCCTAAACATCAGTCGTCTATCTTGCTCGCACTGTTTTTGTTATGTTGCTAGATTTTTGGCCATGAAGCCTTACCTATTTTTTAGTTCTACGAAGTGAAGAAGCCTAAAGATGTGGATTTTATCTAATGTCGTGGTTTGGGCTTGCAACTGACCTTTTTGATATGTTCCTGTGAATTATTTGCATGTGAGATTGCAGTCAAAAAGTTAGGGTGTGTTCGGTTCGTGTCATGAGGTAGAATGTAACGGGTCCGACCTGCACTTGGAGCTGATTCTCGTGTTCGGTAGAGAAGTAGAACCGGAACCCACCGATCCCCCGGAACGGCATATTCCAGTGAGATGCTGAATTTGGTCATTCCACCAAATCAGTGGAATTACCTGGTTCCACGCTTTCTTTCTCCTCAACTCTGTCTCCTCCCTCTCTCTCTCCCGAAAACCTTCTCCCTCGTTCCTCTCGATTAGACCAGATGGGCGGCGGAGAGGCGGCCTAGCAGCAAGCTCACGACAGATTGGAGTAGAAGCGCAGGGAAGGGAGCAGACAGGCACGCCGGCGGCGGCGAATAGCAGCGGGGCGGTGCCGAGCATAGCATCGGGTAGATGGCTGATGAGATCGGCGTCGCCGATGTCAACCCGTGCCCGTTTCTGTGGATACCGCCGGCGTCGGTTTCTTTTTCCCAGTCGCGGATACCTTCGCCGGAGGCTTCTTCTTAGCAGCCGCGGGTACCGCCGCCGCCGGTTTCTTTCTCCCAGTCGCGCAAACTGCCGCCGCTGCCTCCTTCTTGGCAGCCGCGGGCCGCCGCTGCCGGCTTCTTCTTAGCAGACGCCGCCGGTTTCTTTTTCGCAGCCGCGGCTATTCCACCAGATGCGCGTTTCTTTGCCGCGGGTGCGGCCGCCGCCGGCGGCTTCTTCTTGGCCGACGCGGAAACCGCCACCGTCTTCTTAGCAGCCGCGGCTACCGCCGCCGCCGACTTCTTCTTAGCAGCCGCGGCTACCGGCGCCGCCTCCTTCTTCTTGGCCGGCGTCGGCTTCTTCTTCATTGTTGGTGTCCGGCGAGCTGGTGAACTTTGGGCGTGGGGAATTTGGGTGTTCTTGGCGGCTCTTCAGCTAGCTAGGGATCGGTAGAAAGCTAATACTAGCAGGGTTCCTTCTCCTTCTATCTCTCCAACCGAACGTAGGAATAGAATTAACCCATTCCATTTTGTTCACCTACCGAACATGAGAACGTAATCAACCCGTTCCTTTAGAATGGAATGATGACATTCCATTACATTCGGTTCCCAAACCGAACAGACCCTTAGATGGATGGAATGACATCCAGGGTCTTTATCTATGGGATTTATATGACATCCAACTGTTCATGTTTTGTGTTATTTCAGGCTTGCTCGGAGATCTTTGTGTCCACTCAATATCAGGTACATGTTCAGATTTGTTTTGAATAGTTTAAATTTGGTTTTTGTCAAGAATTATTTGGGGTTATTCCTACCTTTATAATCCAATGGTATATTGTTGTGTATGCAATCCAGCAAGGGAACTGCAAAGCTGCCTTCCCTCACTCTCTCACATTAGCATATTAGATTACAAATCTGTGATCGCCGCAGGTTCATGACTTGCCACTTGCAGGGCTAGCTTGACATCAAGATATCTTGCCTAGGCGAAGACATTTGTAGTTAGTACTTGTTTGGTTCAGCCATGCTGGTGGATAAAGGCAGTCAGAATTGGGTCGTATTCCAAGAAAACGTGCTGACTCTCAGGATGCAATTGCTCCTAGCAATGAGCTTTATTTATATCCAAGAGATGAAAGACTACAACATTTTTGGGGAGTACATGGACTCGATAATCTGCTAGCTACCTGGTGGAGACTGGAGCACCTCAGCAGCCATCGCCGGAAAGGAAAGGCTGCTGAGTGATGTGTGTATCCTTCTATAGGGGACAGAGAATGAATTCAACAGGCATAAATCATAGAAATAATGATATAACCTTTGTGAGTTGAGATACCAATTTATTGTTGCCATGTTGGCGAAAATAATGAATAAAAGCTACTCACAAAAGTCGCTACCTTCTATGCGATCTGGTGGCTGCATGCCTGTTGTAATTCTGGTCGTGGTATTCCATTGTGATCATTATTTGACGCTACTCATTCTGTGGGGCTGGGTACATACTGCACTTTTCCTGAACGAGGCATGCATTAACACTTCACATAATCAGGCGTGCGTTGAATACATTTTGTGTTATGAACCATCAGATTTCTTCATTAAGGGCAATTGTCCTCTAAAGCCTAATAGAAAAACTCAAACACATAAAAAAACACAGGAATTGCAGAAGCAGAGTATGATTAACATGAACATGAATAATGCATGCATATAGTCCAGTAAACAAGGCATGTGCAAAAGTTAAAATCAGCATGTGCTAATACATGTACAAGAGCAAGCGAAAATAATAAGAAAACAGATATTAAGAAACTGCCAAAAACTAGAAATCAAAGTTCTCAAAATTAATTTATCTTATCATTCACTAAAATCCAAAAAAATCAAGAAGAAATTAAAAAATATACAAATTCACCAAATTTTTTATTGAATTTGTTTTTCTATCAAATTTTCTCCATTTTTCTTGAAACATGTGGATTTACTCAGTACGAATAACCGTATAGTTCATGGACCAAAATAAACAGTTTCTTATAACTACTTATTTCAGTTGTCACTTCACAGGTACCGCCACAAACAACAAATGCATAGAAATGTGTCGGTTCAAATTGTAGTGATGAAACATAACTAGAGCATGAAATGTGGTTTGAGTAAAGAGGTCATAAAGGGTTCTACACATGGCTGCAGGTGCCTAAAGTGGGCAAATTTCCAAGGCGATATCAGGACGGCTTATTGCCTAACCGTTGCCTAAGGATTCTAAGGTGGACGTCTAAAAATCATGACCCAAACGAAATACTCTTTACCTCGGATGTATTGTGTTTTTATTCATTGGAGTTTTCTTCATTAACATATCCTCCACACTGAAAATATTCAGGTATGCTATGTTTAAGACGAGAAAATAAATTTGAAAAACCCGTAGCAACGTACGGGCATTAAACTAGTAAGGGAATAAATACGGCGAATCCTATATATCGCCTCGCGGCGACGCTACCCGCTTGCGTCGCCTGAAGGGACGCGCGCGTCGCCGCGGGTGGGCCGGCCCAACAGTCGATTTTTTCTTTCCTTTTTTTCTTTTTCTTTTTCTGTTTCTGTTTTTCTTTTTCTTCTGTTTTCATTTTCTTTTTTGAAATTTGGATTTGATTTTTGCCTGGATTTAAAAAAAATTCAGATTTTGAAATCTGTTCAGATTTTGATTTTCGTTCGGATTTGAGTTTTTGTTCGAATTTGAATTTTTGTTCAATTTTTGAAATTTGTTTGATTTTTGAAATTTGTTCGGATTTGATTTTTGTTCGGATTTAAATTTTTGTTCAATTTTGAAATGTGTTCGATTTTTGAAATTTGTTCGGATTTGATTTTCGTTCGGATTTGAATTTTCGTTCAATTTTGAAATTTGTTCGATTTTGATTTTTTTCAATTTTTGAAATAAGTTCGGATTTGATTTTTGTTCGGATTTAATTTTTTGTTCAATTTTGAAATTTGTTCGATTTTTGAAAAAAATTCGGATTTGATTTTCGTTCGGATTTGAATTTTTGTTCAATTTTGAAATTTTTTGGATTTGATTTTTGTTCGGATTTAATTATTTTTTTCGATTTTGAATTTTTGTTCGGTTTTGAAATTTGTTCGGATTTGATTTTGTTCGGATTTAATTTTTTGTTCGATTTTGAAATTTGTATAGATTATTAAAAAAATCAATTTGAAATTTGTTTAAATATGAAATTTGTTCGAATTTATAATTTATTCAGATTTAAAAACAAAAAAAAGTACCTTTTTGTACTGGGCCGATCCAAAATGCGGCACATGAAGCAGTTCCGCGTCGCCCTAAGGCGACCTAAGTGGCTGTTTGGTTAACCCGTATTTGGAGCCAGTTTTAGTTAAACCGGTTTTAGGAGGAATTTTAGGAAAACCAGTTTTAAGTTGTTGTTTTGTTAAAACTGGATTGCAGAATACACTGTTTGGACTCAAAATTAACTTACACAGCTGCTCCATTTGATATATAGTAGTAATTGATCGACCAGCTGCACAACTTGTCCAACATGCCGATCCACCCCGCCGTAGCAGCCACGGCCTCTACGCGACCACACACCACGCCGACGTGGATGCTGCCGGAGCTCCAGTCCGACGAGCGCGACATCTGACTCATCCACCACGCTCCAACTGCGCAGCTGCGCTGCCAACGCGGCCCTCGCGAATATCGCGTCGCTCGTGGCGTCCTGACGGGCAACGATATGTAGCGTGTCGCAGTGGCCGTCGGCTGTGGGATAATGACAGAAAAATAAGGCTAAAAGCGATACTAAAATACGATCGCAATGGAACACCCCGGTCAACCTGGCCTCAACAAGTCCTGGCCATGATTATACCAGTGAGGATGTAAGTGGCGCGCTCGCTGGACGATGCGAGCAAAGCCGCTTCCGCCGCATACCAGTTTAGCGGGCCTTGTGGCCGCCACTGATTGTGTTTGGCGGATTAAATGGCGCCACAACCTGACGCGCATCGTTCTCCCGTAATCAACGCGCATGTGCAGCTTGGCGCTGGTGCCTGGTCACTGTAGTGGGCTTCGGCCGGGTTGTTCTTAGTAGAGAATGATGGAATATTAAATTGTAAAGAACAATTGGCTCAGGGGATGGCTTAAGAAATAGCAGCAGCCAGCACGTTGGAGGCCTTAGGCCAGCTCCAACAGGTTCAGACTTCAGACAACAGAAAATTTCAACAGGATAAATTCAGACATGTCAACCCATTGTCTGAACAGCAGAAAATAAATTCAACAGGTTCAGACAGCAGAAAATAACATGCATTCTAGATCAACAAGAACATGACCAAATCAATCTGCGCTTTATAGAGAATGGAGCTACTGCTGTCAAAACAAATTCAGGGCTTTAAATCCCATTGTCTGAACATTGCAAGAAGGACATAGATGTGCTAGTAGCAACAAGAACACAACCCAACAGCATACACCATCCAGGAAATCCTTCCAAACAGCAGAAGTTAACTTCCGAACCTTGCGTCCTAGTAAATGGCAGTAGATAGCATTTGTAAGAAGATTTGTAAGTCAGCTCAAGTTGTAAGAAGATATGTAAGTCAGCTCACCACGTGTATGGACTGTTTTTGAAGTTGTCGGCGATGGCGACCTTGACATAGATGGCGACCTCGACACCGACTTGGCCCTTTTCTCAGAAGAGGAACCTGCAGCAATCTCGGACGACAATCTCGCTCTTTTGTGGCTGCCATATTTGCTAGAAACCCAATCCGAGACCTCAAAGCATTGACCCCAGGTGAGCCCACCACATGTAACCTTGCCAAAGGAGACCCACCACCTCTTATACCTAGACAAGAAAAGAAAGACAATTCAAAACATGTTAATTTGAACTATGGTAACTAGGAGATGGCTTGAGAGGAACTGACTTCTTGTCTAATCATATTCGGTTCCCTTGTTTTTGTTGACGTCTTCCTCTTCTTCTCTTTCCTTCCTGCCTCCACCTCCAACTTCCTCTTTTTATTGTTCTCTTGCTTCTGTATCCTCTCCTCATTCTTCTGCCTCTTCTTCTCTTGTTTTTTCTTCTTATCCTCTTTCTTTCTCAATCTGCACTCAAACAGGGGCAACTAAAAATCAGGAGAAAAATCAGCCCAAGAACCCAGTGACATTACGTCTTGCAATCACCAAAGAAAGAATCCAAGAGCAACCGCCCATCTGCTTTAATGGAGTCAACTGAACTTGGATACTACTAGCTAGGAGGTTTCATAGTAGTACCGACTTGCTGCAGGCAGCCCGCGACCCAATTTATAATTCTAAATCTCAAGGCTATGGATAAACACATACTGTCATACTAGTGCTATGGATCGTTTCAGGAAGTAGAAAGATAGAGGTAAAGCGACTCACTTCTGCTGCTCATCGATGGCACAGCTTCCCACATCATCCTCTCCTTGTCAACGTCATCGAGATCAGCCTCGGGTTCCAGTTGTTTATCCAAGAGCTCTCCACCAGTAATGGTCACTTCTTCGAGATGAAGTGACTTCATGGACGGGCCAGCCACTAGAGGTGGATCAAAGAGCGGATACCGCTGCCACTTACATCCTTATTTACCAGGTCATTAGGTTGTCAAGTGGCGTCATCGGCACTACCCATCACTCCGTTAGATGACTTCGACTTCATCTTCGACAACCACCAACTTACCGCATGTTGCCTATGCCACACTGAAACCAATTTGGAGATGTCAAACAGTTGACCTTGCATAGTTCAAGACAGCAGCCCCGATTTTGCCGATGAGTATCTTATGAGGAACTTGCAGACCCGGCCCGTCAAAAGTGTTGTGCAAAACCATCATGTTCATCTATCCCATGGGGATCATAAATCCATCATCAAGAATTATTTCGTTAAAGAAGTGATCTAACTATGGCCAATTCTGAAGAGGAGAGTGAAAGAGTTATTTGTGATATCCTAGCAATGCAATATGTGATGATTGCTAAGTTATAAAAGAAAGAGACGAAAGAAGAAAAATGTTTATCTTGTCTTAGCAAAGAGCAACAACGTTTTGCTTCACCGTATGAGATGTCGTTTTACTTCATTCTATGAGAGGTCCTCTCTTAGTCAAAGTGATTGGTAGAGACAATTCATTGTGTCACATTTTTTTCATTTGCATTTCTTACGTAGCGAAGTTGTAGTTTTCCCAATCAGGCCGTGGCCGTGACGCATTATTCACGATGTTTCTGAAAGTGAGTGGCTGGCATCTAAGAAGTCCTAGTACTAGATCACACCCATCTAACACTTTGAAAACAGCGCGTTCATGTCCTCTAGGCTTCGGCCCCTCGTCTCCGGCACCCTCACGAACACGAACACGCACGCCGTGGCGGCCAGGCCGGCGTACAGGAAGAAGCACCCGGGCATGGTGATCCAGGCGGCGAGCGATATGAACGACATGCTCACAACTCCGCACGTCAGCCGGTTCACCGCCATGCCGAGGCTGGAGCCTTGCGCGCGCAGCCGCAGCGGCATGATCTCGGCGCTGTACGTGGACGGGAGCGACCCGAACCCCACCGAGAACGCCGCCACGGCGGCCAGAACGAACGCCACGCACGCGGCTTCGGTCGCGGGAGAAGTCTCGCCGACGCAGAGCGTCAGGGCCAGGGCCGCCAGGGACACGGCCACGCCGCCACTGCTGGCCATCAGGAGAGGACGCCGGCCCGCGCGGTCGGAGAAGAAGGTGACCACGAGGATGAAGCACGTCTTCACGACGCCGATGGCCACAGTGGCGCCCAGGATGGCGCGGCTGGACGACATGCCGGCCTTCTTGAACACCAGCGGGCTGTAGAGAATGATGGCGTCGATGCCGGCGGCTTGCTGCAGGAAGTTGAGCCCGACCACGCAGACGAGGATCCGCCGGACCATGGCCGACGGCTGGAAGATCAGCTCCCGCCACACGCCGGCTCCGGGTTCTTGCGGTGCCTCGACGACCTGCTTGATCTCCTCGAGTCTGAGTTCAGCCTCCGCTATGGTGTCGGAGGTGCGCACGAGCACCGCGCGCGCATCGGCCTGGCGCCCGCGCATGGCGAGCCACCGAGGCGACTCCGGCATGGAGAGCACCCCAGCGGCGAGGAACACGGGCGGGAGCACGCCGATGGCGTACATGACCCGCCAGCCGATGTGCAGCGGCAGGCCAGCCAAGGCGTAGTTTGACACGTAGCTGAGCAGGATGCCCACGCTGACGCAAATCTGCGCAAGCACAACATCGATCAAAACCTTTAGTTGAGCTCAGATTGACGCCTACGGTCAAGCGTGGTGGCGGAACTTACATCGAGCAACGAGGAGAGCACGCCGCGCACGGAAGCCGGCGAGATCTCGGCGTTGTAGACCGGCGCGACCACGAGGGCGAAGCCGACACCGATGCTGGTGACGAAGCGCGCGGCCATGAGCGCGGCGTAGCTGCCGCCGAGTGACATGGCGAGGGCGCCGGCCATGAGGAAGCCGTTCGCGAGCACGAGCGTGCCGCGGCGGCCCAAGAGGTCGGCCGTCCATCCGGCGGCGAGGATGGACACGAGCATGTACACGTTCATGGACCCCGCCAGCACCTCCACCTGCTCGTCGGTCAGCCCCAGGTCCTCCCGGATGAAGAGTTGCGCGCCGCTCATCAGCGCCAGATCTGCAGCGAATCAACAGCTCAGCTAGAGCATGCCGTCGTACGTTGTACAAGAAGAAAACAGAGTGTGTTCACGTACTGTAGCCCATGAGGATGGTGGTCATGGAGGCGAGCGTGGCGCAGGCGAAGGCGTACATGTTCCGCCGTGGCTTCTCCGTCGACGCGAGCAGCGGTGCGGTGGCGGCTTCATCGGCAGCTCCATCGTGCGCCATGGCGGTCGTGGTGTCTTGGCTCCTCACCGCCGCCGGGAGCGCGAGGAATATCCTTCCTCGGAATGGAAAGGTCGCTGCTCCAAATACTACAGTGTACAGGTTTTTGGCTGTCCAGTTGTGCACTTAAAAGTCGGAAAATGCTCCTCTGTCCGGGGCGGCAGCTGCCCCAAACTATCAATGGCTACGGTGACTTCAAGATTGAGAACGCATGATCAATTATTGCTGTATATTAATGGTGAACTATAGATAAAGACTAGTCAACATGGTGCGGCGTATCAAGACTAGTCAACATGGCGCGCCGATACGCCGCACCCGTCGGGATTCAATCTGTTGAAATTCGCCGGAATTTGTCGTGTGGAGTATCTCTAAATTTATAGCGAATTGGAATAGAAGTTGTCGTGTGGAGTATCTCTAAATACCTAGCGAATTGGAATGTTAAAATTATTTTTTCCAATTAATGTAATTTATGTCCGTAATGAGTGGAAATGCACATTTATTGAATTGAGTTCTATAATTGGAGTCAGTTTATTTAGATTGCACACAAATAATTACCAAATTGAAATGTTCAATTTGAGTCCGTAATTAGAGGAAATGCATTATTTGAATATTTAATATATTTACCTTCATATAATTAGAGGATGTGCATTTGGATTTTCTTGAAATATTTACCAAATTGGAATACTAAAACATGTTTGTTTTTTGCCATAAATAGCTAGCATTTATTTTTCTGATCGTTTGGATATGTTATTCATATTTTTCCGATGGGTAGATTTAATTTTTTTGATTTTGTGAACATTTTTTATTTTATGGAAGTTGTTTAAGTAAAATAGTCCCACATGTCAGGAATCTAACATTTTCTAAAAATGTTTTAAAAAAAGAATAACCTTCATGTTAATTCGTCTGACGTGGTTAAATATTATTGTCTAGGAATTATCGCGGATGAGACCCTTTTTTCTTCCTTTTTTTTGAATTTACAATGGACAGTATTGTTGGAAAATTTAGCGCAGTGACATGTTGTGCCTGTTGTGATTGAAAATTTTGAAATCCGTCTGGAATGTGTTTTTTTTAAGCGGGAAAATAGAAAAAATATATGGAAAACTAATCCAACAAATCTTCAACAAAAAATGGACATTTATTAGTTCGTGTGCAAGTTTGGAAATTTCTTAAACTTAAAATTATTAAATTTTTAAAATGTGCACAATGGATTTTTGTTTGCAATCTTTGTGGGGAAAGTCTAAAAATTTGTTAATTTTGAAGATTTTTGATATATTATTTGCATTTTTTTTTGCACAATGTATCTGCGGTGTTTCTTTTTTTGTGGGAATTTTGAAAATCTGTTGAATTTGAAATATTTTGATATATTATTTGCAATATTTCGAATCGTAGATTAAAAGATATGAATTTTACGAAAACTTCTATGGGGAAAGTCTAAAAATTTGTTAATTTTGAAGATTTTTGATATATTATATGCATTTTTTTTGCACAATGTATTTGTGGTGATTCTTTTTTTTGTGTGGGAATTTTGAAATTTTGTTGAATTTGAAATATTTTGATATATTATTTGCAATATTTCGAAACGTAGATTAAAAGATATGAATTTTACGAATTTCAGCATTATTTTGTATTTGTGAAATTTCTGGCAGGTGGGTCCCAGGTGTCAGGGTTTTCTCTGTTTGGAAAATAATTTACGGAATTCTTTAAAAAAATGACAGGTGGGACCGCGAGTGACGTCAGCGTGTGACATCACACGCCGGCGGATGACGCGGCCGCGCTGCCGAGCTCGCGCTCGGGCAGCTGCGCGTGCGCGCGAGCCTGGGAGCGCGTGGATCTGCGGGGGGGGGCGTCGAGGGGAGCCGAACGGGCGGCGCGGCGTGCCATTTGGTAGCCGGAGTCGCCGGCGGCGAGCAGATCCGCGGCGGCGGACATGGAGCACGGGGAGGCCGAACTGTGGCGATTCTGGCCGTCCCGCCACGCGTTCGTTGGCGAGGATGGAGAGGGCGCGGCGGCGGAGCTCGTCGTATGGCTCGATTTGAACGGGGAGGGGCGGAGTGATTAATTATGAAATTCCAATGTTTAATAGATTTAATTCATTTCCTGGAATTATTAATATATGTAACTATCACCAGAGCAATAGAGGTCATAGTAAAATTGTCCTCGGATATTCAGATCCATCAAGTTGCGGAGCATGGCATCAACTGTCAATGTGCCTCATTATATTCACACTTGTACAACAAAAATCATGTTTTTTAAAAAATGAACAGAGAGTGAGGGTCTATATTAGGTGGAACGCTTTCCTGCTCCTTACTCAAAGCACTGCTTCGAAAGAACAATTTAAACCCCGGTCTGAATTGCAGTACCATGCATATGAACGGTTTATGATAAGGACCTTATGCAAGCTATAAGGTAGCCGGTTCAAGTATGAGAATTCAAGCAACGATGTCACAAAGTTCTGAGAGAAGGCAACGTAGTATTGGAGAAGTCCTGCAAATAACATGGCTACTTCTACTACTACGTGGCTAAACTTTACCGAGTTGCTTTTGCGTCAGGGGGTCCCAAACTAAAACGGAGGTTCCGTTAATTCTGTATGTTCTGAAGTTTTCATTAGAGAAAAGTAGAAGGCAGCAGTACTTTATGACCATACTTATTACTTATCTTTGAAGAATGAACCCATGGGAATCTGTAAGAACCAAGTAATTCTTTGGTTATTAACTTGCAGCAGATATTGCAAGTGTCTTGCAGGGTAGGTCCTGAACTTCAAATTCACAGTCGTGGATGTTGTAGTAGAATTTTGATCTCTCACCAATCCAGGGATGGACACATGCACTACTCCCCATGTACCCTGGCTGGCTGCTTGCCAAATCCTGAAAATTTTAATCTCCCAATGGGGATCAGAGTACAGAGCACCTAGGTTCAGTGTTTACCTGCTGGGAGAAACACATGCAAGATTGACAACTTACAGATAACATGTTATAATCCATGAACATAATAAAAGTTAGGGAATGTTAGACACCCACCAGCATAAACGCAACATTTGTCTCCTTAGATAGGAATGATTTTTTTGGCTGAATAATTAGATCTAAAGTAACAAATTCAAAAAAAATGACACAATTTGCAAAAAAAATATGCCAGGGAAGAGTTATGCACTCTGTTATAAACCATGCCAATGGAACAAATATCCTTCGACCTCACGCAGCCAGCACGATTAGTCACCATCTCTTTGTATTTTCCAGAGTTAGGAAAAATATAAGAGAAAATACCATCTCAATGGCAATGTACAAATCATCTAACTTGTCAGTTCATACATCGCCCCGTTACTGACAATCTGTTAACAAATATGTAAGATTAGACGTTAATTACACACCAAGTGAAAAGCAAGAGACCAAGGTACATGTCTTATCAGTATGTCTGAGCCTAACAGTCCCACGTAAATAAATCTCAATCATAATCATCCAAGCATATGCATCATCAAATTAATACTGCGTAGTTGTTTGACACACAGAACTCCAGTACACCAAAGCACTCGACAATAATGTATCATTTCCTACAATTTTTCATCAATTAGCCTGGGAAACCAAAAATAGTGGGTTGATTTAACCACAAAAAATACCAGAGTTAGAATCTCTAAACGAAACATTTAAGCCAACCTAAATGGTCCCTTGTTCATTTAGCTATCAGTAGCATTCATATTTTTTGAATAACAGGAGCATATCACTTTAAGTACGGAAACTAAAATTAACCAAAATACAGTACTTATTCGTCTCCCAAATTTCTCAATAACATATTAGATTTTTTACATCCAACTGATAAGAACATAGAAACAAACTGGGCACACAATTAATTTTTGAATTACCTTAGACGAATTCTCCTCTTTTGAGATCCCATATCAACTGTAGAATTGCAAGCTGAACCGACATTCGTTGTAGAAAAAATTGGTCCAATAGAAAGCCGACTACTAATCCATCAGAACCATCAGAGGAATTGACTGATAGCACGAAATAAGAGAACCACCAGCCCATAAACAGTATCACTGGATGCACATCTTCCAACAGAGAGACAGAGGGGGCGCAACCAACATATCCAACCAGAGGAACATCGATCGGCCATGGTACTAAACAACTGCATATGTATCATTATTCGCAAGAAAAACCCTGCATATGTATTAGACAAACATCAATTAATCAACTGGCAGTCCATAATCAAATTAAATCCTTAACACAGGAATCACATAACAGCCGAAAATAATAATTCACACAGAAACTAATGTTCACTTGAACATGAAGAACCACGTAGCAGCAGAACGAAGAAAGCGAGCAGAGCCGAACGCAAACGGATAAGCACGTAGCAGGGAACAGCCGCACCTTCTCCAATGGTGATCCAGAACAGGGAAATCACCTGAAACAAAGGGAGTGTCAACATTTGGATCCTGCTGGAGCTGAAACAAAGGTGGAAACCCATTCTTGAACTGAATTACTGAACCTAGCTAACGAAGGATGACAAATATCAACATAACCTGCTTGAGAGTAATTTTTGCAGCCACGTTGGATTATAAGGAAACCAATTACCCTTCTCTGATTTTAACCAAATGATGGATCAATATACCATGCAAATAGCACGACACGAACACTGCTATTATACTGTCACTTTGAGGAACTACAGACCATCAAAAAAAATGTCAGGGAACATCACCAAATAATCCTATTGGCATGTAAACAAAAATAAGTTAAAGATGGAATAGTTTCTAGTTTTGCAGCATCTCAGAATCTCAATCATAATAGAGAAACTAATGAGTTATGAGAGTATTTGGAAGACATTAGTGAATTTCATGCCTCTCCAAATCAACAACGTATCAGTCGAATGCTCCCGACTCGTCACTCCCACTCTCTACATTTTCTTGCCCAAATCATCTCCCAAGTCCCAAGGTCTCTATTCTTCCAGAAATCCCATGTTGATGTATAGACTGGACATAAAATTAAATCGCCAACTTAAACTATCTGTAGACTGAAACTGAAGCTACAGAGAGAGAGGAAGCATATGTGGCCAGATGCGCGCCCGTATTCCACATCATCTAAATCCCTAAAACTGACAGAATATGAAAGGAAAAGAAACATCCGAGGAGGTCGAGCTCACCTGCCGTCGCTGCCGCCGGCCGTCTCCATCGTCGTCAGCCTCCCCTCTCTGATTCCAATCGGCGTGTTCGCCGTCGAGGTGCAGCAGGCCGCCCCGCTCCGCTACCCGTCGGTCGGGCCGGCCGCAGCGATATAGCGAGGTCGGTCACGGTGGCGCTGTTGCGATGGCGGGAACAGAGGCGGCGGCGTCGAGCGGCCGCGCGAGCTCGGTCGCCGTTGTTCACGGCCGAGAGAAACGACGACGTTGTTTAGGGGCAGAGGCGCTGGTGGACGCGCTGACGGCCGGGTCGAAGGAGCTCGCCCACGGTGGCGCTGTCGTGGAGGCGGTGGCGCTGTCGGATGGGAGGAGGACGGAGCAGCCGACGCGGGAAGCGCATCGCCGGCCGGAGCGGCGGCCAGTGATGGGGAGCAGGTCGGGTCGGCGGCACTGGCGGCGCTGGAGCAACCGAGGCGAGAGGGAGAGAGCGGAGGGGTCCGGGAGGACCGAAAGCTCACCAGGAGCGTGATGGAGAGGTCGGGGAAGCTCGGCGAGGTCGAGGGCGGCCGGAATCGTGCGCGACGGCGGCGGACCGAGGCGGAAGGAAACGGCGAAACTCGTCGGGCTCCTTGCTTCCCAGCAAGCACGACTCGACCAGGAAGGAGAGTGAAGCACGGCGAAGGTCTAGGAGGCCTCGGTTCGTCGTGAGGAGGCCGGAGACGGCGGCGCCGCGGCGGCGGCCGTACGGCGAGGGTTCCGTCCAGAGGACGGAGGAGAGCACGGGAGAAAGGGGGAGGGGGATGCGGGGATGGTTTTGCAGGGAAGGCCCTAGAGTTACTGAAATTTGCAGTTAGGTCCATCTACGTGGGAGGTTGGGGTTTTGGCGCTATTAATAGCTTTGCGAGGGATGTTTTTGTAACAACGACGCGGTGACTGGTGGGCGACCGGCTGGAACCGGAGCGACCGGCTAGTGACCGGGTGACGTGGCGGGCTGTGATTGGTCTAAAATCGCGAGTGAACAGTGCCTCTACGGGAAGGGGTGGCGTGGACGCATCTCAGCCGTCCGTCGCGGCGATCCGACGGCCGACGTTTGCCGCGCGACGTGGATGCTGTGACGTGCTGCGACTGCTTCGGTCTTTTATATATAGTGTGAAGGTATACTCCAGCTGGTGGGGCAGATACTGCATGCACAGGTCAGAAACAAGGCTGCACGCCATCTCACTGTCAGGGGCAACCGGGCGAGACTATGCATGGCTGCATTTAACCCAAACAAAATGGGAACAAAAAGTTACCCGTCCTTTTACTGGACGCTTTCCTCTCCCCAACAACAAACGAGCGTGCTGGCCTACATCTTCTTCATTCTTCATGTTTTATAATCAACGGATACAACTCCACACGCTACTAGTAGCATTGTAAAAATAATTAATTGGGCCCATAAATAGACGTTCTGTTAAAGGGCATCTGCAACTTTTTCCCAAAAAATGCGTTTGAAATGTATTTAAAAATGTTTACAAATTCGAATTAAAATTTCAGGCGTACATCTCTGTATTTTATGTGCGTAGCACAGACTTTCACCAAAATAATGTTTTTGCATGTGTAAAAGAAAAATTCCAGTTCTTGACCAAAATATAATCATGATACATTTTATTGTCTTTTTACACAAGCTAACAAAAATCATTTTACGAAACTTTTTGTGCGCACATAAAACGTGGAGATGTACCTGTGCAACCCTTTTTTTTGGATTTTTTTTACATTTTGTAACAAATACAAACCTGTTAAATCCAATGTTGGGGATATCGCTTATCGGTAACTTATCGGACGACCCAAGATAAGGGATAAATCGGCCGGTTTATCGGCATATCGGCCGATTTATCGGCATATCGGCAGATTTATCGACCGATTTCTCTTATCGGTCTCGGACGATAAATCGGAATATCGGAAGATATCTTAAACAATGGTTAAATCACAATACGAAATATGTTCTATTTTTGGCTACACAAAAAATGACAAACTTTGGAGGTTTTTAAATTTGCACTGTTCAACTACTTCAGGCCCGCAATTTTGCCAATTTTACACAACCTAGAACACATAGTTGCACACTAGTAAAATTATCATTATCTACACCTAGAATTTTTTGCAAAAACAAATGGAAGCTTGGATTTTTTTAATGCTCCATGTAGTCCGAGCTCCAAAACGCGGTACTCTGTAATTTTATTCTATGCTAATATGTTTCGGCAAAAATAGCATGCGTGGTTTACAATCGTGGCACTATTCTTGGTAAATTGTTACCCGACTTGCATACAACAATGATTCTTAAATGCTTATTTTTAAACAGATCGAGTTTATATTTTATTGGGCCACCGCACGCATTTTACCGTTGTACATACTGACAGAATAATGAACCGGGTTAGGACTAGTACCTAGGACGCTATCCCATAGCCAGCTAATAAAAACGTAAAACGAGTTGTCGTGAAAAGGACATATGCCGCACACAAACATTAATTCTAGTGGTACCCCAGATCAATTAATGACCTTGTATTTCTCTGTATTCCTGTTGCATGGCTGTTTTTTGCTCTTTATGGGCACATATCCCGACAGAAAGTTGAAAGATGAGATTGTAGGCGGCAGCTGCCGCTGCGTTCAGATCGTCCACATCCAAAGCCTCAACCCACACCAACCTTAAAAGTCTTCAAACTTCAAAGTAAGAACTGAACTCACCTGAGAATTCCGGTAAAAACATCCTACATAAATCATTTTATAGGATTTATAGTTGTACTTCATGTAACTACCTAGCCACACCGGATTTATCTCTCATTAGAAAAAATCTCCAATATGAGACGGTAACCAAATATATTTTACTCCTCCGTTCGGTTCCATCGGATTTACAACGTAGTTTGCGCATATATGAGTTGTAAATTGGCTTGCAATTGAGATTTTTAGGATTACAACTAAATTTGGCGACATCACCTAACTGAGAACTAAGATAATTCTAATTTAGTTGAGAATTAATGACACCATAATCGTATTTCTCCACTATGTTAAGGTACCTCCAATCGCCCCTTTTGTTTTAATTGTTTGTCACACCTGTTTATTTAGGTACGTTGCGCAAATTTATTTTGGCACATGGGAGTATATGCTCCTGTCATCGGCGAAAACATTTTGAAATGTCCACGCAAAGTTTCACGGAAAACAAACATTTTTAGTGGTTTGTGTAAAAAGGACAAAAAATATATCTATTGAACAACCTTTTTTACCATTGAATTTTATCTTTTTTACAAACCACACAAAAATATCAGTTATTTTGTGAAACGACTTTGTGAGCACGTAGAACATCAAGATGTACACGTGATTTTTTTGAAATTTTTATACATTTTGAAATGCATTCAAACCATATTTGAAAAATCAGGAGCACATGCTGCCAGGTGTGAAAACGGCACCCCCGGTATTTTTTTTATTTTTTTGGAAAAACGTCCAATCTATTCATCAACGGTAGTACAGGGAACACAAGAAATAACAAAAATTACATCGTATCGGTAGATCACCTAGCGAAAATTAAAAGCACTCTACCTGTTATTACCCGGATCTTAGAAATCCTACGATGAAAGAGACCCTACCATTGTGCCGTTCAGTGTTAATGGTGACTCAGACTGAGAGAGAGACAGAGGACCAGTCACAGCTTGGTCTGTTGATATTGACTAGGGAACTTTGGCGCGGCGACTAGGGAACTTTGGCGCGGCGACACGCCGCGCCCGTGAGGTGATAGAGCCTTTACTCTCTAACGCGATACGTTGTTTGATGTATTCGTTCAAATTTGTATTGAAAACCATGCGCTCACATGTATAAACTGTTTTAACACAGGGAAGGTGCAGTAGTAGCCTAGACATGGTCGTGTTGATGTTGGCAGTAATACCCTAATATCCTTAGTGTTTTAAATATCCAGGCAAAAATCATAATGAAATCATGATTTGTGTACTAAACTTAGTGGATTCTCATATTAAGACATAACTCTGAATGTGATCATGATTTGTATGAAATGATTTGCCAACCAGGAACTTGGATGAAGCTATAGATCTCAATTGCAAATATAGGTCAGATGGGAAATGATGAAATAAGGGAAGAAATCCTTCTAGCCAGTACCATTGTTGATATGTGGTCAAGGCTACATAGAAGCTTTAAGCACATCTGGAAATTTCACAGGAACTACCGAGAAGAAATAAGCGCACCAAAAGTTGGCTTCTCACCTAGGCTTAACATCGACGTCAATTGATTCAAATGAACAACAATGCAATCAATACCTTCCATCTATGACAGTTTGATTCAACATGTGGCAATTTTTATTACAGTTAGACTCGTCATAGAAAAGAAGTATATCAAATTAATTGTGAGCTTGTTTTTTAAATAATAACCTTAGTAAGCAAACACACAAGATCAAGCAGCTAGATTTGGTAACAGAAAGAAATTACACGTGTGTTACCTGGATACAAACTTGAAACATTTTAAATGTAACGTAAGCATTTTATCCAGTTAGCCATCATATAGATTTGCCCAATGTCGAAGCATTTTATCCAGTTCACCATCATATAGCTTTGCCAATGTCAATGATACCGTTACAGAGTTCTGGTATAATGTAACATAAGTTAGTTTCCTATTATAACCAAATGTTGAAGCATCCAGTGTACTACTTCCTATATTCTGCTTGGATTTTTGTGCTGCTCCCCCACCAGCCTCCACTTGCTAGGAGCATCGATGGAGCATTGCTTCCGCCATCTTTGGCTTGTTGCAACATGTACTCGCATATAATAAAGTTGAAGTTTTCCCATAGCAACACCCACGTCTTTGCTCATGACACCAGGCTGGATTTGTCACTGCCACTCTTAAATTTAAAGTTGTGAGTGCAGTAGTGTATCTATATAATTTAACAGTTGTAAGAACATAGGCTACCTATTATTCCTCTCAACCTAGAAGCATCTGGAAACCGAGCCAATTTGGGAACTTTAACATGCTATATTGAAACACAACCATCAGGGATTTCTTTGCAATATTAGTTAGATAACCTAGTGCGTGTACCACATAACGGTCTAATAATCTTCCTAACAAAATTGCAATGTCACTTTATGTATGCAAGGATAGTTCTTCCACATTCAGCTTCCAAATTAGTAAAAATTTCTCGAAAAATGGAACGCATAGTGATTAATTCTTAGGAAAACATAAATATAAATATATAATTGTGGAGTATGAATAGTATTCAAAATTTATGGATAATGGATATGAAAAATGTAGTAGTATTCTTAAATATAGTACAATAAATGAACAAAATGCGTAGTAGCAATTATATAAGTTGTGTCGTGCTACCAAGCAACTCCTTGTGTGAGTTACTTTCATATTTTTATGTTCACCAAGACATGGTTCTTCTAGTTATAATTTTAAAAGAAATCATGTTCAGGAGCACATTCTTCTACAAATCTGCAATAAATTATCAAGAACTTCAATACCAAATATCAACTTTCCTCACTGTAGCAAAGATGAATCGACAATGCAGCATGGAAAATATACATTGAATGAGTATAAAAATATATGATGGTGAAAAATAGAAGGAAGATGCCATATTAGCCATGTAAAAATGGTCCTTATTAATGTGAAAGGGCAGTAAGTTGTTGAAGTTAACACATGATTTTGAACTTGTTAAAATATGGCGAAGACAAAGATGGCAATATGAGCTTATGACATTCGATACTTACGCTGAATGCGGGAGATATCTGAACTCATGAGTTTTTAAAAGCGTACATATCAAAATATGAGATAATGTTCATTAAAAACGGAAAGAATAATGACGAGAACTGAGAAGGCTGCATGATGTACGCATTATAGAATCCATGATGCACTCCCTTCCATTCATAAGCTTTTGTAAGTAGATGATATACACGTGCTCCAGGATGCAACATTGGTGGTTGTACAAATGCAAAATTGAAAGTGCAGAGTCATGATAAGTAGAAATTAATAAATAGACGACACTCTTTTAAGCAATGTTACTGTTTAGCTGATTAAATTCCAAATACAATCTGACATTTGTGCATAGCAAACATAACACTGGGCAACTTATACAAAAAAGAAGAACAAAAACATAGTAAACTAAATGTTTTAAGTCACTACTTACCTGCAAATACCATGCTGCAAGTTTACATTGTCCGTGAATTCCAAATATTACATTGTACAATGGTGTTGACCAAGGATCCCCTGCCAAGAAATTAAGTTAGAGCAGCCTGCAAAATAACACAAAAGCACTCTCGAAATAGGCTTTCGCCCCGCTTTATAAATAAAGCCACAAACGGCCGAACCGATACAATGTGATGAGGAGATACTCTTACATAGCAGATCAAAAATAAACAAGAGAAGAACAAGGAGGACCCAAGCTTGCCACCGAAGACACCGCAACAAGACCGAGGGGAACTCGGGCTCCACGACGACGCCCCCAAGAGGGTAACGACACTTCGCGCCGCCGCCGTCGAAACCAAGCGGTCAAGGGTTTTCACCCGGAGCCCTAATGCGAAAAGGTACCACAACGGAGCCCCCAAGAGGGTAACGACACCCGCAGGCATCGCCGCCGTTGGCGTCGAAACACTGAGCTTTCGCCCGGGAAGACCTTCGCACATGCTCGAACCTCGGATCGTCACTGTCCCCAAGCTAGGCCTCCAGATCGTGATCTGGGAGCTGCCAAAGCCGAAGCGCCGTCAACCCTAGTATCCCCATCACCTACTCCTCGCCATCCAAATGACCAAAGAGCAAGATCATCACCACCGCCACGTCGCTCGCCGCAGAGACACCCGTGCGGTCCACCATCCAGGGCCGCCGCCCCGGCGTCCGTGAGCTCAGAACCAAGGAGCGATAGACAGCTCGCAGCGAGACCGACAAGTTAGACGAGGTAAGTCGGCGCCAGGGCAGACTCGCGTGATCGGCAGAAGCGCAGTCGGCAGGCGGCATCGAGCCACCCACCATCCGCACTCCGCAGCCATCGACAGCCAGAATCGGCCTCCGGCCACGCTGCGGTCACTCGGAGGAGATCCCGTCCTCCACCACCAGAAGTGATCGCCGACCGGACGCAGCAGCAGGGACTGTCAGTCCCAGCAGGTCCGACTAGCCCTAGGGCCTGTCAGTCCCAGCAGGTCCGACTAGCCCCGCCGCCGCGCTGCAGCGCCATGTCCACCGCCGCCAATCACCTGCAAGTCCGAGGCGCGCGCACCCTGCCGTGCCATCTCTGCCGGAAACCCACCGTCATGCCGCCGCCGGGCAACCACCGGTCCGGGGTCAAAGCCAGTACAGGCTAGCCCGTGCGCCGCTAGGACCCGCCCCGACCCAGATCGGGCCCGAAAGGGCCCAGATCTGGGCCTGGAAGCCCACGCCCGTCGGGAGTCGCCTCGCTGCTCCGCACCCTCTGCCACCGCCGGCCGCCCGCTCCTGGACGCCGCCAACGCCGCCACTCGGTGCCGCACACGCCAGACCGCAGCCCCGCCCTTTCGCCAGAACCTAGAAGCGCACCGCCGTCTGTCAGCCCGCCCCGCGAGGACCACCAGAGCGCCGGGAAGAAGCAGTTCGCCGCCGCCGGCACCACGCGGGCTTTGCCCGGCGGCTCCCGCCGGCGGCGGCATGTGAGGAAGAGGACGGAGTCGGGGAGGGAAGGGGGCTCGGGAACCGCCCCTGGGTCGCCCGCGGGGGTCGACCAGGAGCGAGATGAGGCAAATATCAAATAACACAAAAGCATGCATAGAACTTTCAGTAATATAAATCTCATTGCAGTCCTCGGATAGCAATTCGAATCCCTTTGAAGTTCAGAATGCATTCCCTCCTGTGAGCAATTCCAGCAAGTACATGTCTAGTCTCAAAGCAAAGCAAAGTAAGGCAAGTAGATGACAGCAGCAGTGATTATTAGTCCAGTTTTCAGCGTGGAACATTAAGAATTTTAGGATATCATCACGTGAGCAGTTCGCGATCAGTAGGAAAATTCAAAAAAAAGAATACCTAATGAGGGAAAATAGAGATGTTGACCATGTATGCATCATTGGCCGCTCCTCAACGCCACGTAAGTGTCAAACTTCAGGCAATAATTCGCTTCGGCTAAAATGACCAACCGTCGTTACCATAGCGTGATTATTTACTTCTTTATACATCTCAATTTTAGTTAGCAGCATAGAAAAAAAAACCTGAACTTCTATTGGCTCCCAGGAGCCGGGTGGACTGGATTTCAAAGAGATAACCCATCCCTATTACCGACGCAACAATAAGCATAAACATCGATGGTGGTAACATCTGCTGGTATTGCTGGTATACCTGTAGCTCTGCTCCTTTTCTCTATTTAGTGATCATTGCAGCACATGGTTAAGAAAATGTGAAGCTAACTAAGCCAACATTATGTACTCTAAACATCGAGTTGTCCGCATTGCATAGAAAAGGGCACCTGGCCAACACTTTGGTCGGGGCTGAAACTA
The DNA here is from genome assembly GCA_947311845.1 of Poa pratensis. Taxonomy (NCBI): domain Eukaryota; kingdom Viridiplantae; phylum Streptophyta; class Magnoliopsida; order Poales; family Poaceae; genus Poa; species Poa pratensis. The sequence continues at coordinate 60,368,047 of CAMZMU010000117.1, forward strand.
AAATATAGTAAGACATATATATATTTCCCTTTTATTCTTTACTGCTAAGAACTAAGAAGAAGATAATTGTGCGAATATACGGGTAACTCTGACATTTGCAGCAAGACAGGAAGCAAAGTTCCGATGATGGGTTTTCAAGTACGGGAAGAAAACTCACATACATGTTTTAGATCTCGCAAACTGAATTCATGATGCTTCAGATCCCACAAGCTGAATGACGCAGTGCAAATAAGTGATATCACAATTAGGCCATCTAGGAGTTAACGGGCAGATGTGTAGATAATCTTGGAAAACAAAAGCCTCCTTTGAAATTCCTTGGTATCCACACATTCATGGACCAACTACACATTAGAGAAAAAGGAACCAACATATATATGGTTAGTTCAAAATATATATCCCTAACTGAATTGAAAATCTAGAACAGCAGAATTTGTTTGTACTGTAACAAAGATTTCATAATGTTACATATGATGGAGATACTGCAGCTGCAAAGTTTGACGAACTGATTTTGGTATAAAAGAATGTTGGTGATGTTCAAATTATTCGTAGAGTCGCTCAGAGTATAATGTACACTCAGCAGGATCAAGTGTCATTTCTTGTGTGAAACCTTTGCCTTCTGATTATTGTCTGCAATGGAAAATATTATCTCATGTTAACTAAGATTTACAAACTAATCACAAAGATACAAAAGAGCCACCTTTTATTTCCGTGGTGCTGCTGGTAGTTTGGTGGCTGATAGCAGATTCGAGATGACGGACGACACAGACTACCAATGATCTGCTCCATCTGACAGAATGTCTAAAAGAGTGAGGGGAGTTCATCACTGTTGTGTTAACCATTTCTCAAAATAATATATGGATTTTAGTAGATATGCACTCATAGAAGCTATATTTTATTCACAGAATTTAGGATTTTCCACAGCACGGGGCCTCACACAATTTTCACAAATTCCCAAGGCAACAATTTGTCCCATAATAAACGACTACGGTACTAATTAAGTCCCTGGATTCCAAACCATGCACTTCTTAATAGAAATTTGCTGCAGTAAATCGACCATAAATAGTAGTCTTTCTGACCAAGTGAAATCTCAGAGTGATCAATAGGTGCTACAGTTTGACAATATATTGGTGTCTAAGTACAATGGTATCTTGAAAGATACTCAATTGGTAGGCAAGATAAAGTATGTTTTCCAGACCAAAGAAAATTCATTCCAACAGCTATATATGGTCCGTGTGGAGAACACCAATATAACTTCAGTGGCCAGCGAAGTATGCTATAGATGCCAAAAAAATGCATACATCTTTGTCATTTCGATATAATTAGTTTCACTGATTGTTCTTATGATTTCGACACGGGAAACCCCAAGGCCATTTGTCGTACAGACAAAAGCAACCTTAAGGTATGCATCTTCTTACCATGAGACATGAACGGTGCAGACACTGCTGCAACACACTTACCTACATCGTTCCTTACTGGCACAATTCCACGCTGAACCCTTCTGCCTTCAGATGAGCTATAGTGAAAAAATAATAACGGGATCAATAAATCAAGAAGGGAACCTGACGTAGAATTGTAATAAGAGACAAATGCTCAAACATGGAATAAGAGACAAATCCTTTGACACTTATAGTACTGTAATTAGCAAGGAGAGGGAATTGTAGATTAATCAACTTGGTTGATATAGAATCTAAATAAGGCAGCCGAGCATACAAAAAACCATGGTAGCTAGATTTAGAGATGGAACTAAAACCTCAAGCATCCATGCCATCTGACAAGGATATACATCCCGGGTACCCTACCATAAGGGTACCTGGTGCACGTGTCGACTAAGGCCCAACTATCAAGAGACTACATGAAGCCTATGACGGAAGGCCCAACAAGATGGAGTACCCTCCAAGATTAGGCATAGGCATAGTCGGTTTAGACTTTCCTTACATGTAAAACAGGGTCGGTTGCGAACTCCCGAGACCCAGCCTATTATATAAAGGCTGGGAGGGCCGCTGTGGCGCCCTGACCCGACTGCTATACAGTGATACTGTGTCCCCGGTTATCCGATACCACCGGACACACTATTAAAGCATAATAGAGAGATCAAAACTTGTGGAACAACTGGCACATCACAGACTCTACGACACAAAACATATAGTTCAACTCTTATATAGAGAAAGATAGCAAATGACAACTAGAGGTCACAGACCCAACAATACAACAAGCGGAAGCGAAATAGGTTGTTCTAAACAACAAGAACCAAATTATGGCCTAAGAGGCCTGCAAATAAACATCCAGCGCCAGCTGTTCCGGGATGTCCCAAGCTGCCACCTGGGAACCCCAGACTACTCGTCGACGTCCACAAAGAACCCACCTTTGAGGGCGGTGAAGTCCTCTCCTGAAAATAAGCAAACGACGTTGAGTTCGACGAACTCGCAAGATTAAGAGCTAATATATGCTCGATGATTGGCTCTCAAGGTTTTATGGCTGTTTTGCATAAAGCTGATTTTATTTTAAAAAGACATAACTCCATGGCATCGACTATTCAGAGTATTTTTAAAAGAGGTAAGAAGTAACTCTTTTCTTGTGATCACCTTCATCACATCACCATCATCAACACTGTACCTGTTCTACAAAGGCACCTCCCCGAATCACCCTCGAGGAAGCTCACCTTGCATTCTTGAGTGGTACCTCTAGTACCCAGTTTTTAATCATTCCGTTCAAGTTATTCTATGATCATCGTCCATTCCCAAGTCGTCCATAACCGTGGACACGGCTTTTCGAAAAGATTTACCCTGCAGGGGTGTACAAAGTGGAAGTCCCCGGAGTCCCGAGGGGCCCCAGCTCCTTCGCCACGCGTACCGTCCGGCCCATTGCCTAGCTCTTAGCTCTCTTCCGGGGAAAGCCGGCTGGGTGGGAGCGGCTACAACCTTTACCTCGCTTAAGACTATCCAAGGATCATCAGTGGCGGTAGGACAGGTTTGGTGACTCCTCCAACACCCTGTCCCGCGGCCACTTATTCTCCTAACACAACCATCCTCATCCCAGTCTTGGCCACCATCTCAACGCACGCGCAAATGGAAAGCCAAACTAGAGGACCCTCGGCTAGTCCGCCACAAGTTAGTCGGTCGATGGGGATTCCATATAGCCCACGCATGGTTGCACGCTCAACTTAGTTCAAGAGGTACAGAACTCGCACCTAGGCGGCGAGAACGAGACAACCCACCACATCCCATGTGGCCTCTCATCCCCACCTTTAAGCATTTTATTACCTGCCACCACAATTTCTCCACCATCATCTGAACACTTCAACAACCTGTTTCCATCATGAAGTATCCATCGGACGGCTAAGCATTTAACTAAGCATGGCTAAGCATCAACATTGCATAGTTAATTATTTCAGGCCCACAAAACAATCCTATGGATAATAGGAGGGGAAACAGGTAACTGGCATCAGAATCTTAATGCAACTATAGGATACTCTAATCCAAGCAAATTGACATTTGGAACCGCATGCAATATTATAGTGGAGAAAATATTTGCGGAAAATAGGATAAGACATGCTCAGAGGGGGATTACGCTTGCCTTGTTGAGCGGAGTAGTCAAACTGCTCGTCGGAGTAATGATGCTCAACTCCGAACTCGTGATCTACCGGAGAGCAAACAACACCGGAAAGCAAAAACAACAATCAACACATGGCATTTGTGCAATGCATACAAAAAAAATGATGATATGACATTTTAGATGCACCCTATAAGCTTTGAACATGACCAACAAGTTAAATGGGGTCCCCGTTATATTTATGGCATTATTTGGAATAAACCCCCTATTTAAACTTAGTGATTATAATTACTACTAGAGCACATTATTGTAATTGTGATCAAATATGCATGACGATGATGATTCTGGATCACTCATGTTTTTCTGAACATTTGGATATAAGAAACACAATTTTCTGAGGTCCAGAGAATAAGTTATTATATTTATTAATTTCCTCTTTTAACTTTATTATTTTAATTGAGTTATTTTTAACAACCATAATATTTCAATTACACGAACTCGAGAGAGGGATGTGACAGGAGGTTCATCGAGGTTCGATGTTCCTACTTGCGCGAGGGAGGGAAGCGGGAGGCAGGTGCTACAAGGAAAAACGAAAAAAGAATTTACTGGAAAAAAAACAGAACAACCGGCCTCCAGCCCGGCTGGGCCGGTTTCCATGCCGGCTATGGGCCCGAGACGAACAGCACGCAGCCCGGCTAAGCCGGTGCCACGGCCGGGCGTACGAGCTGGGCGTGGAAAAAAGAAAAAGGGGCGCCCCGTGCGTCTCCTGGGAGTCGAACCCGCGACGCGGCGGTGGAGGGATCGTGGCCGTAGCCACTGGGCTAGATCGGTGGTTGTGTTATGATACAGATCAGATGAAATAAGAGGTCCCAGAACTAATTTGAACTGACGAAACTGAAACTCGACACCACATTTCACACGACGAGTTCACGGCGAGCAGCACGGCTCGGCGGCCAGAGCACGTTCCAGCGAGGGAGGGGAGAGGGGAAAGGGGCCAGCAAGGCCAGGGGCTCACCACGAACACGTTGGGGGAAGACGGGGCGGCCGGAGGAGGCGCGACGGCGACGGAATCGTGCGGCGGAGCTGCGGCGGTGGTCGGAGAGGAATCGGACGGCACGGTCAATATACAGCTTCTCAGCTCGATTCCTCGGGCGGAGACGGAGCAGGCGACGCGGCGGAGTTGAAGGTGTGCTTCGATTCGCTCGGGGAGGCCTCAATCCGCGGCGGCGACGTCGGCAGCCATGGCGGCTCGGTTTCCTCGCGGGAGAGAAAAATGGAGAGAGGAGGGGACAGGTGAGCGAGGGAGAAATGGGGATGGGAGCCTAGGGGTGCTCTTCCCCTCTTCACGTGGGCAGCAGCGAGCCAGAAGGGCAGGCAGCGAGCGGGTGCGACGCGAGCTCGAGCTCAGTCGCTACAGCGAAGAAGATGACCGATTTACAAAAAGGTCCCTGGCAGTTCCAAATTCATCACAGATAGGTCCTTCTTCATTTCTTTTTAAAACCTTTTCAAAACCAGTAGCACTTTGGAGATTTAAATGGGGCACTTAGACAATTTAGAAAAATACGATAAAATTCATGGAGCTTCCCCATAACATGTAGAAGCACCACAAAAATTGGTGTTGCAAAATAAAATAGTTTGGACAATCTTTGTTCATAGGGTTTGATATATGCATTTTGCTCAATTTCCAAATGTTGTCACTTTAGAAGTTTTGAATCATGGGCAAAAATATTATTTTGAAATCTTGAAACTTCCTTGACAAATGTACTAGATGTCAAAGTATTTTGTTTTGGAAGTTTGAGTGTCTTCAGTGTTTTGAGATTTGTTGGAACAAGTTGGGCATTTTGTTTTTCCAATGTTGCCAAACCAAGTATTGTGTTGTTTTAGCAACTTAAAATGGATGCCATGATGCAATGCAACACAAAAGCGAAAATTTTACTCGGGTTTTTAGGTTTTCAAATTTCGGGCTGTTACAGCCGCCGATCCAGGACACGCAATACTCGAACCACCAAACCCTAGCGAGATCAACATCTCACCGGGACTCCATTGTAGCTCGCATATACCTTCATATCAATACCAGACAAGCAGGAAGTAGGGTGTTACTCTCCGGAGGCCTGAACCTGGGTAAATCCCTGCTTTTGCTTGTCAGCCGACGAAACTACCAGCTCTACCACGTTCTCTCCCCATAATCTCAACCCTAGGTCCTTAACCATGGGATTTGATGAGTTAACCCCTCGTCAATTGGCGCCGTCTGTGCGAAAGAAGAGAGCTGGACTCGAGGTTTCGCCGGTTCCATCGGAAAACGACAACTCGCCGATCGCATCTACAAACGGCGACTCGCCAACTGCATCGACAAATCACAACTCGACGACTCCGTCGACATACGGCAACTCGCCAACTCGCTCAAAAATTGGCAGCTCGCCAACTTCACCAACAAATCTCGCACTTGAGCCACACTCGCTAGAAGTCCGAGAGACGTTCGCTAGTCTCGAGTCAGGTTTGGATTTAACTGTTGGAGCATTCAATTTTTTCGTAAACAAGTTTGGTACGCAGGACTTGACAGATCCACGACAACTCACGACTGCCGCACTCGAGGCTCCGTCGACTGCGTCCGTTCCATTGTCGATCCTTGAAGCCTGCTCATCTGCAACAACCATGTCGACTCGAGAGATCAACGAGTACCTGGCAAAAGAACTCCAAGGTGAGGAAGCTGAATCAGCATACCGCAAAAACGATCTCGAGCTCGATGTTCCGCTCGATGACACCTTCGACTGCGGGATCTCCCTCGACGACTTCGGCGAACCCAAAACTCATAACGACAACAACGTCGACCCTGAGATCTGCACCAACAACAAACTCGACTCCGAGGTCCATAACGGTTTTGCTGACACCGAGATGAGCATAGACGATGAACGCATTGACAACGAGATCCGTCCAGATGGACCACTCGACGGATATATCGACTCCGACATGAGCCTTGATGAAGATGTCGAGTCCATGACGGGAATTGACAGCACAAACACGTACCCACGGGTCATCCCCCATCAGGTGTACGTAGCCATCAACGGAGAGTCGTCTGAAGTTGCAGCCTGTCGCAGGCCTACAGAATTCCCATGCACGGTAACTATGCCGGATGGGGTCACAACTCTCACAATTACTGCTGAGATGGCAGCAAAAGCAGACAAAGTCATTAAGGAGTGCACAATGATGCCAGCAGACGCAACTCCAGAAGAGACGTTGACCTTCCAGTACTTCAACTGGCAGGAAACACTTCGACTGCAAAACATCAGAGCAACACTCGAAGAGCGCAAAAGGCAAGCTAGCATCTCGAGTGCACGAAGAAGACAACTATCACTCAGCTCCACAGGGCGGGCGAACCCAAGAGGCATATCGAGGCTGGGACGCCTCCCAGAAGATGAGAGGGAGGCAATTACTCGCAACTTAAACTTGACATTCATGACACACGACGACGAAGGAATCCCGGTACCCAAAACAGTTGCGGGTGCTCTTTTCTCTGTGGGCGCTTACCTCAAAGCAATACAGCCTCCGGCAGACGATCCCAACGCAGCCCTGCATCGCCAACAGCTCAAATCACTATCCCTAGCGGCGAAGGCCATACATCCAGACGCAAATACTCCAGGAGGGAGTCGAGATCGCAACATAGTAAGCTCGCGACAGGCAGCACACGATCGTAGTGGTCGCAGCTACCATTCGGAGGAAACAAGGAAAGGCACACGCCGACACAGATCCAGCAGAAGCAGATCTCGAAGGTCTTCCAGCAGCGACTCATATTCCGATCGGGAGCCCGAGCCATGTGGAGCCTTGTGTTTCACTCGCCGCGTTCGCGAGACTTGGATGCCCAAAGGGTTCAAGCTAACATCTGAACAACCCAAGTACACATGTCGACAGGAACCTTCAGGATGGCTAGAAGACTACAGACTCGCCGTCTCATGCCAACGAGGCACGAATACTACAGCAATGCAATACATACGACTGATGCTCGAAGGCACAGCCCGCGACTGGCTCAAGGCGCTACCTCCGTCGTCATACGACTCGTGGGATCACTTCCGCAGAGACTTCATCAAGAATTTCGAACCTCTGTGCGAGCGACCAAAACATTCGAAGAACTGAGAGCCTGCACTCAGCGATCAGACGAAACATTGAGATCATACATACGGCGATGGACCACCATACGCAACTCAGTCGGGGCAATATCGGAAGATAGGGCCATGGACGCCTTCATCATGGGTCTTGCCAGGCGAGATTTCAAAGAAGCACTTGGTCGAGAAAAGCCAACCTCCATGGCTAACCTCATAAAAATCGCGACTGAGTGGGCAGATGAGAAGACTCGGTGCGAGCAACCCGCGCCTCTTCACCACGCGACAACCGTGACAGCGGCAGCCGAAGCCACAGGGACACCTACAAAGATGATCGGAGGCGCAAACGTTCCAAACGTCATTACGACGACGATAGACCCGAGTTCATAGCGGCTGGGTTTACACAATCCCGGGACGACCAAGATAGAAGCGACCGGAGGCAGATGATCACCGGAGAAGTCGAGACCACGAGCCACAAAGTGACAGCTACAAGAAGCAGAGTGGCGAAAGCCGCGTTCTGATACACGAAGTGAACGATCATTCATGACAAGATGGATGATTATTGCAGATTCCATGTACAAAGGAGAGGACGGAAAATTGCGCTCCAATCACTCGTTGAAAAACTGTAGGGAATTCGACAAATTGGCATCCGAATACATGCATCTCAGAAAGGCACCCGCCGCAATCACACCTCAGCCAAACACTGTACCTGCTCTGATGGCGCCACCACCACCACCACAGCCTGCCGCAGGCGGACATGTTGCGGGTGCCATACACCCCGTACCTCGGGTAGAAGAAGATCGGTACCCACAGCCCCACGGGCAGGTGAACATGATACAGAAGGGTCGCCCCTCCAATAGGCAGCAAAAACTACGCACTCGACAGGTGAACATGGCTGTCATGGCACCTCCTGCTGTTCCTGAATTTTTGAAGGGATCCGAAACTGCCATAAACTTCAGCCGGGAGGACCACCCCCCAGCTGTAGTTCGACCAGGGCACGCAGCTCTGGTACTCGACGCGCAAATTGGAGGTTACGCCATGACCAAAGTCTTCATGGATGGAGGCAGCGGCATCAACATCATCTTCACGGATACACTCCGCAAAATGAACAGGTCAGTCGAAAATCTACCGAAGTCCAAAAACCTTCCACGGTATCGTCCCTGGCAAAGCTGTCAGCCCAGAAGGCACAATACAACTTGACGTCACGTTCGGGGACCCAAACCACTTCAGGACGGAATCGATTGAGTTCGAGGTCGTCGACTGAAGTCCAATACCACGCCATACTTGGACGCCCAACGTTCGCTCGATTCATGGCAGTCCCATATTATGCATACCTCAAGCTCAAGATGCCAGGGCCAAAAGGAGTCATTACTGTCACTGGAAACTTTCAAAGGTCCGATTCTTGCGACCGCGAGTTCAGCAAAATCTCTGAGACGTTCGGCGTGGAAGAGACACTCGCCGATCTAGCGACTTCCAACGACCGCACGCTCATGCAGGAACACAAAAAATTGGCAGTCGACAGATCGTTCAACGCAACAAATGACACAAGGTCACATCAGGAGCACCCGACTGATCCGTCCAAGACAGTCAATGTATCGTCGAGTTGCCTATCGCATAGGAAAGCGCGCTCGTCGAATTCCTCCGTGAGAACTGGGAGATATTTGCGTGGTGTCCAGCCGACATGCCAGGTATCCCCAGGGAATTCGCCGAGCACTCTCTCCAACTGTTTCCAGATGCCAAGCCAGTAAAGCAAACAATGCGCTGCATTTCCGGCCCAAAAAGAGCCGCCGTCGAGTCTGAAGTTGATAGACTACTCGCGGCAGGGTTCATCCGAGAAATCAAGAAATCACAATGGGTGGCTAACCCCGTACTTGTAAAAAGAAGCATACAGATATCCTTCGGATGTGCGTGGACTTCACAGCCCTCAACAAATGCTGTCCAAAGGATCACTTCCCGCTGCCTCGAATCGACCAGATCGTCGACTCCACTGCCGGATGTGCACGCCTGTCCTTCCTGGACGCTTACTCAGGTTACCACCAGATAAGGATGAAGCAGGAAGATGAAGAGAAAACGGCGTTCATAACCCCACTCGGGGTCTACTGCTACACAACCATGCCCTTTGGGCTAAAAAATGCGGGTGCAACATACCAGCGCATGATGCAAGATTGCCTCAAAAAGCAGATCGGACGAAACGTCCAAGTATATGTGGATGACATCGTCATCACAACAAGAGAAGAAAACACACTACTCGACGACCTGCGGAAAACGTTCGCCAACCTCAAACGCTTGCACATCAAGCTCAATCCTAAGAAGTGCACGTTCGGCGTACCAGCCGGGCAGCTATTGGGTTACCTAGTCTCGGCTCGAGGAATCGAAGCAGATCCGGAGAAAATACAGGCCATCTTAACAATGCAAAGGCCTTCAAAGCTGCATGACGTACAGAAATTAGCAGGTCGAGTAGCAGCGCTCAGTCGATTCATCAGCAAACTTGGCGAAAAAGCACTCTCGTTCTATCAGTTGATGAAGAAAGCAGACAAGTTCGAGTGGACGCCGGAAGCCGAAGCAGCTTTCACGGATCTCAAGCGAGTCCTCACAAGCCTTCCAATCCTCGTCGCACCTAAGGAACGGGAACCGCTATACCTGTACGTCTCGGCTACCAACAGGGTGGTGAGTACCGTACTGGTAGTCAAACGCATGGAAGAGGGACACGCCCAGAGCATACAACGCCCAGTCTACTACTTGAGTGAGGTTCTCTCCATATCAAAACAGCGGTACCCGCACTATCAGAAGCTGGCCTACGCCGTATTCATGTCATCAAGGAAGCTGACGCACTACTTCGCAGAGCACCCGATAACTGTAATCAGTAACTCAGCGATTGGAGACATTCTCACAAACCCCAACGCAACTGGGAGAGTCGCAAAATGGCTCATCGAGCTGGGACCAAGGGACATCAGATACGATCACCCGAAGGCCATCAAAGCACAAGTCTTACCCGACTTCACAACCGAGTGGATCGAAACTCAGTTGCCTGGAGCGCCAGATGTGTCCAACTCTTGGACCATGTACTTCGACGGATCCAAGAAGAACGAAGGTGCAGGCGCAGGTGTCGTCCTCATATCACCAAAAGGAGACAAGCTCCGTTACGTTCTACAAATGGGATTCGAGTTACCATCAAACAACGAGGCCGAGTACGAAGCTCTGATCCATGGCATGCGGATGGCTAAAGCTCTCGGGTGCACTCGACTAATGATCTACGGTGACTCGAATCTGGTGGTGCAGCAAACAATGAAGGCCTGTGACGCCATAGCAGACAACATGATCGCCTACCGCGATCTGTACAACATAATGGAGGGCAGCTTCGAAGGCTGCGAGTTGCGGCACATCGGGAGAGAAAGCAACGAAGAAGCAGATATGCTAGCCAACCTAGGCTCAACCAAGGCACAAGTTCCACCTGGTGTCTTCCTCGAGCGCATTGAGCACAGGTCAATCAAGGAAAAACGGGCACCTCCTACATCGACCGCACCAGCCAAGAGCAAAGCACCCATCACAGAGGACCCGCCAGTCGAGGTACTCCTCGTTGAGCCAACTTGGACTCAACCTTTCCTCGCATACATACTCCGCGGCGAGGTACCTGAAGACATAACAGAGTCAAGGCGCGTCACTCGACGATCTAAAGCATACACCGTCATCAACGGCGAACTATACAAGCGCAGCGTATCAGGTATGTTCCAACGATGCATAGCATTTGAAGATGGCCCGGCCATCCTTCGTGATATTCATGCAGGTACCTGCGGCATCACGCCAGCAGTCGATCACTCATAGCCAAAGCCTTTCGCGCAGGTTTTTACTGGCCCACGGCACTCAAAGACGCGGAGGACATAGTCAAAAGGTGCATCGGCTGTCAAAAATTCGCAACAAAGCCGCACGCACCTGCATCGGCGTTGAAGACAATACCATTGGCCTGGCCTTTCGCCCAGTGGGGGCTCGATATGGTTGGGCCCCTCAAAAAATCCTCCCACGGAGGGCATACTCACCTTCTGGTGGCAGTCGACAAGTTCACCAAGTGGATTGAAGCAGTCCCTATCACAAGTTCGACTGCCACTACAGCAGTCAATTTCATAAAATCCATCATATACCGCTTCGGTGTACCAAGCAGCATCATCACTGATAACGGTACAAACTTCACGGCTGAAGAGTTCCGATCCTTCTGCAAAGAGCAAGACATCACGCTCAACTATGCATCCGTGGCACACCCGCAGTCCAATGGCCAAGTCGAAAAAGCCAATGGACTCGTGACAAGTGGAATCAAGAAACGCCTCCTGGTGCCACTCAAAAGAGCCGCGGGTGCTTGGGTCGAAGAACTCCCATCTGTGCTATGGAGCTACGCACAACTCCTAACGCTTCAACACAGTTCACCCCATTTTTTATGGTCTACGGCGCAGAGGCAATCCTGCCATCAGATGTAAGATTCAATGACGCAGATGAAGCACTCGAAGATGCGGTCGACTTGCTCGAAGAAGCACGCGACACGGCGCTAGCACGCACAGCTGTCTATCAGCAAGACCTCCGCAACTACCACAGCCGTCGACTGCGCACCAGGTCCTTCGAGGTTGGCGACCTGGTACTTCGACTGAAGCAAAAGAAGGTGCACAAACTCGCTCCCCCATGGGAAGGACCCTTCATCATCACCGAGGTCATTGGTGGTGGAGCATACAGACTGAAGCACGTGAAGACAAGCGAACTCTCGCACAATCCTTGGAACGTTGCGCAGCTGCGCCGTTTCTATGCTTAGATTGCTCAGTCGCACAATGTAATAGGCGCATATGTCGGATAGCTGCAGGTTTCATACGCGCTCTTTTCCTTCCAGGGTACCTAAGGGGGCTGGAAGGTTTTTAATGAGGCGGCCTGCAGCTTAACATTCAAAAATGGAATACAATCAATGTTCCTCCTGTTTACTACTCGCATAAATTACTAGCACAAAACGTTAGCCGCACCCGCATGCTCGGGGCTGCGCCATACCCGAGCTTTCGCTCCCTTCAAAAAAACTTCAGCCGCACTCGAATACTCGGGGGCTGAGTCACAGCCGTTCAAACAAAAACGATAAACTTCTCAACCCCACTCGCATGCTTGGGGGCTGGTTTCCAAAGCAGAACTTGGAAACTTCGGACAAATCACAAAAATTCACAGCCTCACTCGACGACTCGGGGCTGCGCAATCTATAGTCCATACTGTATATGTTTTCATAAACCCCACTCGATAGACTCGGGGGCTGCATACATACAAACAAACAATATACACTACATACAAGTGGCAAATATACACTCGGGGGCTGCCCCCTATGCATAAAAACCCTAATCTACAGGTTCATCCTTTGGTTGGGTCCACTTCTCCTCTCCTTCAGCACATGATGGATTAGGACCAATGCGTCCACCCGTGTCTCTTGGTAGTGCTCCTCCATTGGCACAGGACCACCACCCGGTACGGGTGCGGGTCCCATCGCAATCTTTTTCAAATCAAGGTGCGGAAGGTGCGACCGCACAAAGGCAAGAGCAACGTTAGCCCCGCTAATTAGTTGCTCGCGTACAAATTTCTTGATCGCCTTGCCTTTTCGAAATTTCTTCAGCAATGCCACAAGGCTTTGTGGTGGCTCGTTCAAAGGAAACAAAGCCTCGTGGACTCGAAGTAAAGCTAACCTGCAACTCTCCAGTCAAATGGCAGTTCGCCACGCACGATCGAGGAGCTTTACCAAAGTGGCACTCCTCGCCCTATCTGACCAAAAGGGGTGGGCGGCGTATTCCGCGCTACTCGCATGACCGTCAAGTCGATCCTGTATCCGCGCCTCCTCCTTCGGCTGGTCAAAACAAGCACCTATGGCAAAAATAATGCAAACTTATTACCCCAGTCGACTTATATGCCGAGCTCACAATTCGATTTCCAAAAGAGCTTACATTCAAGCTGTAGGTTCACCTTTCCAACTCCTCAAGCAAAAAGGCTTCCCGCTCCGTAGTTGGGGATGGCCTCGACTGCAGCTCTGCATATGCGTCTTGTGTCTTCTTTAGCTCGCTTGTCACCTTTGAAAGTTTGAGCTGAAGGAAGTCGATGATTTTCTGATCATTCACGCTACGCGATTGAGTGGAGCTGCGCGCACCTGGACCAGTCGCTGCTCTAGAAGCTCGGGTCTACATCCAGAATAACTCAGAACATAAGAGAAACAGAAGAGGTCAAGCAAAAGACTCGGGGGCTGCGCCTCCCGGTAACTGGAGTTCATATTTCATGAAGCGCAAATATGAAGTTTGACGTTTTTACAGATGGCAAAAGCAAAACCATAAAAACCCTAAAACTAGGCAACGAAGTGATCACTCGCTAGTCATCGACTTCTTGGAGGAAGCCTTCTTCGCCTGAACCTTGGCTGCCCTATCTTCAACAGTTGTCACAAGCTGTTGAGCATACTTTCTGGCGGCCTCCATCCAAGTGCCTAACCCGACGGTTTTGCCGCCAGGCCCCTTCGGAAACTTCGTCGTGACCTTGTCAAAATCTGCCTCGACTCCGTGCGCGAGCAACATGAGAAAAGTAGTCTGAGCACCACTTACCATTTGCTCGTGACAGAAATCGGCGACGGCAGTTCCCTCAGGCCTGAACAGCTCCACCAGTTGTGCAAATGAAGATGGAAGCTCATCATCGGGGAAGAAGCTGCTGTGAAGGGCGCCCAAGACACTGTCGCCTTCGTCAGCATCTCCCCTGCCCTACTATTGGCAACCTCTGCGACGGCCACACTTTCATCAAGTGAAGCGCCAATGCTCTGCTTGCCAGGAGCAGCAGGGCCATCCATCATGCCTAGAATAGCATATAAACAGCATGTTCAGCAGCATACTACACAAACTTCCAATATCTAACGCAACGGAAAAATTGCGTACCAGTCAAAGTGGTGCTGGCAGCAGAGAGTCGACCAATGGCCAGGTCTTCCCTAACCTCGGCTGCCTTCAGCCTCTTCTCCAGATCAGCAACTCGACGGGAAGCTTTGTTCATCTCTTCTGCAGCGTCAGCCGCTGACTCTGCGCAACACATAAGCATCTCTTCAACATGCTGCAAAAGGATAGTTACATCAAAACACTTGAGTTCTCATTACAAGATACTTACTCTTGGCAGCCTCGAGTTGCTGCTGCAAGGTGGTGACTTCCGTCTCCATGTGAACATACTTGGCGCCAGCCTTCAGTAGCTCTTGTGTAAATGACTACAGCACAACATGAGCAAATTCAGAACAGATTCATCGAGTCTATGCAAAACTTTACCACCCGATAGTGATTCAACTTTGGCAAAAAAGCACAAGCTTACATGATCTAAGAAGGAGGAAGTCGACGCAGGAACACCTGTCGCTGCTGCCTCATCTTTGTTAGCTGCAACCTCAGGCTCGGGCGGTGTAGCCGCGTCTGCAGCAGTCGGAGTCGCAGTGGTAGGCGGATGTTCTGGTGGCAAACTCCGAGCAGTCGACGCTGCACTGCTCTTCTCCATCGGAGGTGGCGGTGGCAAATCCTCATCCGAGGACACGCTGTTTCACACATGCTAAGTAGACAACTTGGCAACGTTCATCAAACGTCAAAAAGCAAATGCACATAATACTTACTCTTCAGTCAGGTCGACCAATCGATTAGGTGCAAGCCCACCTACACTTGGGCGAGATCTCTTCGTAGGTCGCGGAGGGAGTGAGCGAATCGGAGGAACTTCGAGCGGGGCCATCATCGACTCCGTCTCGTTTCCTTCCTTCTCCTCAGAGTCAGCTGTGTCCTCTTCCTCGCACGACCGCTTCTGCTTGGCCTGCACCTCAGCATCGCCTTCATCAGCTTCTGGTGTATGTGCGGTGGCGAGTGAGGTCGCCTCATCATCAGAGGCAGCATCGAGTGGCTCATTGTCCGGCACTGGGCCGCTCTCTGGCAAGGGGGGCATCGACTCATACATTCTGTGTCCCTGCACACAGAAACAGCAAAGGAATTAACATCACACATGCATAACATAGCAACTTACATATGGTAGCGACTGTTACCTCCGGTAGAGGGTTGCTGGTTTCATAAGGTGGAACTGGCGAGTTCATCTCGCAAGGCTCCTCATCAGTCAGTTTGGTAAGGCCTCTTACCAACTTCTCTACTTCCCCATCAGAAAGTTCCACTGCGCGTGAGCGAGTTGGATCGGAAACCCCATTGTATGCCCACATGGCATGGACTCGGGCTCGGAGAGGCTGCACTCGCCTCTTGAGAAAGGTGGCCAGCAAATGGATGCCAGAAACCTCCAGACCAACATTGGTCTGCAGCTTCAACACCTTCTCCATCAGAACGTCAGCCTCTTCGGCTTCGACTCCGGTCGGCTGTGCGATCCAGGATGGCCTCTTCCTCACCAGGGCGTCTACGTCGAAGGGAGGCAATCCGAACGCTTGGTTGCCCGTGGTCACATCCTTGATGTAGAACCACTTTTGGCGCCATCCTTGCACAGACTCGAGAAAGTTGATCTTGAAGTACTCGACGTCAGGTCGAGTCTGTACTCCAAAACCACCAGGTCCCTTGACACTGTGCTGGCGCTTGACATTGAAGATGCGGCGAAACAACCCAAAGTGGGGCGCAACGCCCAAAAAACTCGCAAAGAACGAAGAAACACGCAATGTGCAAAAGCCCATTGGGGGTAAAATCGTGCAATTGCACTCCATAAACGTGCATCAGTGCACGAAGAAAATCATGAACAGGGAAGGAGAAGCCCCTGTTCACAAAATCCACAAAACAGACCCGCACATTGGGGCCTGGGCCCGGGATTACCTCGGCGCCGGGGATGCGAACCTGCGACGGGTCCGCCGGAATCAGCCCGTCGTTTCGCAAGCCGGTGAGCATCCGCTTGCTGCAGGAGGTCTTGGTCCACGAGCCCTTGTCCCTCTTCATACCGCTGGCAGCGGCTCCAGCGGCGCTGTCTGCCGAGGCGTTTGCGGCACTCCTGCCCTTCCGAGGCGGGGTTTCGTCATCGTAATGGTGGGTGGCAAAAAGCTTGGCTGTTGGGCTATGGCGATGCGCTGGGAGGAAGAAGAAGCAGCGGCGGCGAAGAACAAATGGGAAGTAAAAACATCATTTACTCCGCCGCACCCTTTTAACCTCAACACAAAAGAATCCGCACCGTTGATGCGAGATCGTGGGCAGAATAGCATATCCAGCCATACACGTGGCAGCCATGGAGAGCAACCGTCGCCGGCCACTCCGTCCACTACGCACGCAAAAAGAGGAGCCATCATCACGTCTCCGTAAAAAGTGGGCCAGATCGGTCAAATCCAGTCCAAACGGCACCGTCGTTCGGTCAGCACTGCGCAATGGACCCACTTACGTGTTACGTCCCATCCATCAAAGCATAATGCACGCTACCGCGTGTCAGGCAGCGCAGTCGCCACGAACGTCATCCCTGACGTCATTGCAAGCGCTCCGCTCAGAAAAGCATTCGAGTCCGCCCATCGCAAATCAGTCACTCGACTGCCTTGATTGGTTCGGGTGTGGACAAGCAATATTAAGGCAAAATTGGTCACTCGACCGTTCCTTCGACTGAAGCATATTACTCCCATCGGGAGCGTATCAAAAAATTCTTCGACTGACAATGTACGGGATAAACAGATTTGAGATTATCCTCCATTGCAAGCAATAAAGCACAATCTCGGGGGCTACTCCCATCGGGAGCGCTGTCGCGCACCCGATAGAATAATGACAACGTATCAGTCGACAAAATACTCGACTCAGTTCATGTGCAAAACTTGATGCAAAATCATACTCGAAAATCTCCCGAGTTGCGTCCGCCGCAAATATCTCGGATGCTGCATGCATAGTGCAAAGGTTAGACCCGCTGAACTTTCGAGCTGGGCTAAGGACCGTTCCAGCAACGTTAATCCTTATACTTTCCGTGTCAACAGACATGACGAAAAATCCGACGGACGCGTTGGGTAAATTTCAAAGTTGTACTGCAGAACGATTCAGTAAGACCTCCGCGGACTGAGTCGATTCTGACCAGTTTGTTCCAGATTCGAGTCCAGGGACTCGAGTTTGATTGAAAGCTAGTAAGGTTTTACCCGAATGTGTAGTTAACCGGTCCCGATCCGTCGAGTGTACCGGGCCTGCTAAGCTATTATCCTTGATTATCATAAGCAAAAACCGAAGTCGATGAAATACTCGACATAGCCAACATGTGCTACTCATACAGGAATTCCAATTATAAACACAAATACAAAGAATATGACGTGCACTTACGAATGAGTCCATGCCTGATTCTTCGAGTCAGACAAGTACTCGGGGGCTACTGACAAGGATATACATCCTGGGTACCCTACCATAAGGGTACCTGGTGCACGTGTCGACTAAGGCCCAACTATCAAGAGCCTACATGAAGCCTATGACGGAAGGCCCAACAAGATGGAGTACCCTCCAAGATTAGGCATAGGCATAGTCGGTTTAGACTTTCCTTACATGTAAAACAGGGTCGGTTGCGAACTCCCGAGACCCAGCCTATTATATAAAGGCTGGGAGGTCCGCCGATCCAGGACACGCAATACTCGAACCACCAAACCCTAGCGAGATCGACATCTCGCCGGGACTCCATTGTAGCTCGCATATACCTTCATATCAATACCAGACAAGCAGGAAGTAGGGTGTTACTCTCCGGAGGCCTGAACCTGGGTAAATCCCTGCTTTTGCTTGTTAGCCGACGAAACTACCAGATCTACCACGTTCTCTCCCCATAATCTCAACCCTAGGTCCTTAACCATGGGATTTGATGAGTTAACCCCTCGTCACCATCTCTAATGGAAAACCACTATTTTTATTTTGCTGGTACATGTACGAACTGGTAGTATCACAAAATAGTCAGACATAAGTGCTATCAATTTCATAAATAAGAAATCAACAGGTTGAGAGGGAGAGGCAGGTGTGGAACATCGGTAACTACTTCTGTCTGGAGATGGCAAGGAGAATCTCGACCGCATCTTTAATACGGAGGAGGATGCTCTTAAATAAAGGACGAAGAACCAATGAAAGAAGAGCAGACAGGAAAATAGGAGGAGTCCGATGGAATTTCTTGGTCCTCCTCACCTGAACCGGATGGCCAGCCTCCATGCAACCTAGAAAAGATAAGGGCGACCATCAAATGGAAGTGAGAGGGGCTAATCTAGCACGCACAAGCGAGAATGGAGGATGTTGAGGATTTTACCTACTCCCTCGAGATAGTTGCCGAGCGGTAATCATATTGTGGCATCGTCTTCCTCTACTGCTACTTCTGGCCGTGACGGACGCCTGCATCCGTGTTTACTCCTCGAGGAGATCGACGCACTCCAGCATCTCCCCATACGATCCTGCAGCTTGCCCATGGAGGAGTCGACCGTGGTATCTCCACCGGCAAGGACCTCGTCGGGAGGCATCGGTACCACCCCGTCCGCCTCCGGCGCCGCCAACCGCCTCGGGAGAGAGAAGAGGGCTGGCACCATGGCGGGCAGGGAGCAGCCGACTCCCGGGGTGAGGATGACCCTGATTTTTTCTGACCTGGGTGGCGAGGATTGGGCAGGGCCGGCTCTATGATTTCAAAGACCCCGGTGCAAACTTCACCAATGGGTCCAACAAAGAAAAAGTCCAATTCAATACATGAATACATACCTTTCGAACAGAAAAAAAAATTCGCCCAGAAATCCCAACAGAAAAAAAATCGCCAAGAAATCAGGAATTAAGGAATAGATTGATATGAGATTACGGATTACGTTTCGAAATCGGAATGATGATCTTGATCTCACCCAAATTCTTGCCGATTTGATCTCCAAACTCAGCTCCTGGACTCCTGGTTTGGTCTTCCCTCTTTTCCGATTTCGCAACGGCCTCTGCTGCCGCCGGAGCCCTTGTTTTGCGGCGGCGCTTGGGAATTTGTGGTCACGTACAGGCGCGCGGCGGCCGGCGGTTGAGGAGCTAGCGGCGTTGGTTGGGGACTGACGCTTCATTTCTATTCGTTCTCTTCGGAATCAATGGGAGAAGATTGAGGAAACGACCGACCAGCGTGCGGTGCGTGGGCGTGGCCGCGTGGCTGCTTGCTGGGCTGGACGTGCTTGGCTGCTTGTTGGGCCTTCTTTTTTTTTCCTTTGTAATATGTATACATACTGTATATCTACTATGGGCCCCTGTTTTAGCTGGGCCCCGGGCCGTCGCACTTCTTGCACTGGGCCAAAGCCGGCCCTGGGATTGGGGAGGATGTGAGGACGTGTGGACAACCTGCATTCTTCTGGTGAGAACGGCCACCGCTTTGACCACCGCTTTGACGGAGCAGTCGCGAGGCAACTATGGAATTCTAGGACGTATGCGGCGGCGCAGAGCGGGGAGGCGGCGTTGGAGGATCTTGGGACAGACGGCGAGGTCGGGGGAGCTCGGACGGCGGTGAATCGGACGGCGGCGGTCTCGACCGGAGGTGAAGAAGAAGTCATCGATCTCGCAGTGTACACCATCCTAGCTCGTGCAACTCGAAGAGGAGGAGGAGGAGATGACTGCGGAGCTCGCGGCGGCGCCGATCTGGACCGGGGCAGCCGGAGACAGTGCCGCGACGGCGAGGCAGCACGGCGGGAAAAGGCTACTGGGACGACCGGCTGACGCCCTTGTCTGCGCGCGTCAAAAATCGTGTGCGAGGTGGGGTGACCGGTTGCCACCGGGTGGCCGGGCGTGTGCGCGTGCGCTAATTTTCGCGCCGAGCGGGAGGTCACCGTCTGCCAGCCGGTAGCCCGTCGCGCCACACGCGCCAAAATTCGTGCAATGAACAGTAACTCGCGAGGTTGTGCTGCGCGCTGATTCTAGCCGGCCGTTCCACTGATCGTACGTTCGGAAAAATTTCGATGACGTGGACCGCGGGAGAGGGCGCCAATCGGTCCATCTTTTACATATAGTAGGTATATGCGTTCGGAAATCCAAACCGGTGGGACCTATACATTTAACTACAAGAATCCATGTGCAAAAGTCTTGCGCTTCCAAGAAGACCCGTGTGTTTTTTGAGATCTCTGCATGATTGACGTCGAAAGCGAGATCTGAATGTGTCGTTGGTTTCTTGGTGTCGATTGACGCATCCACGGACCGCTAGTGCTGAACGTACTGCTGATTAAACTTGTCTAGTAGCTGATGAAAACCGACAAGACAATGTCACCTAACACGAGCCAGATACTCACCGCTTGATTACTATAGCTGAGATTAGAGGTAGATCAGTTAGAGCATAATGGAATGTGTATATGGACGTGTAAGCGAGATATACACGATATACGATATGGGTTTCATCCCCCTTCGGTGGCCTTAGGGCCTTGGAGGCGTGACAGATCACGTCCTCTCGCTGACTGGAGTGTTTCCGCCCTTCGTTTAGATATTTTCAGTGTCTTCTTCAAGATGGTGACGCGGCGGTTACTTCTTGAAGTCAGAATAAAGTCATCCTCATTCTATCCTCGCTCTGATGGTGTGCCTAGCGCTAAAGGAGGGCGTGTGTCCAGTAGATCTCCTAGGATCCAGTCTGTTTTCGTGTTCATCCGTGTGGTTGCATGTCCGGCTCTTTCGATCTTCGGTTCTCATCGCTGGCGATGCTCTGGTGCGCTGGTCCCTCAAGGTCTTAGCACGACGATTTTTCGTCTGTCTATTATAATAAGCTCTACTACGACAAGTTTTACCCGGCTCCGGTAAGAGAGGGGTGAGGACAGCGGCCCGCTTTCGGCTCGCTTCAGTGTTTGTAGTCATCGCTAGGTGATCTGAAGACCTATTTGTAATTTTATTACCTTTAGAATTCTTTATACCGTTGTTGATGATCAATAAATTGGTTGGCCTTTTCAGAAAAAACAACTAAAATAAAATATATAAATTATAGGAGAGAGAAATATGTGTGCTGGATATAAATCTTCCGATGGAAGTTAGAGGGTGTATAAACTGGAAAGGTGTATATGGAGATATACACCTCCAAATTCTCATATTCCACTACAGATGCTCTTTTTTTAGATGAGTATATGCTTCTTTAGAGTCGATACATGCCGTTCCTGAGTTGTTGTGCACCGCTCATGGGACCTGCCCACCGCTTCACTCAATTAATTTATTTTCTGGAGACGTGGCGCCGGACAGGCGCCTCGCTGCTCTTGCTTACGAGAGCACATAGCGAGGGAGAGGATGGCCTGTTTCACCGGATTGGCCTTTTTCTCCAGCATCTCTAACCCTATGGAAGGGCTGTTTTTATGTATAGGTCACCTGTTTTATCATTTTAGGGCACGAAAAAAAATTCTGCTTTACCAGCTGCCCTATAATAGGGCACCTCCTCTCCAACAGATGCCCTAAAATTGGTGCCCTAAACTGGATCCAACGGCAGCGAGGGACGAAAACACATCTGACCGTCTAAAACTACAGCGTTGTTCATCGATGCGCCAAACGTGTGCGCAGCAACAATCTAGCAATCCATCGATCGATCCGTGGTGATACCAGCACCAACTAGCTAGCTAACATCGATCGAGCCGTGGGTGAGCAGCTACAGCTCGCGCACGGAAAGGACGGGCGACCAGATCAACCGGAGCCAAAGTCAACGAAGCCGGCGGATCGATCGAGCGGGCTGGAGGAGGCGGGGCAAGACCGCCCGCGCTCCATGGAAGGAGCAGCTCGACCTCCGCTGCGCGCCCGTGCTGGCGTTGACGAGAGGCTCGACCTTCGCGGGCGCCACCTGCGCCCGTCCGCTCGGCCACCTCGAGGAGCTCGCCGTGACGGCGGAACCGGCCGGCGGCGCAGGAAATCGGTAGCGGACGTCAACATGGAGTCGTTCCGGTGAGTGGCGGCGCCGGGAGTCGCCGGATTTTGCTGGAATCGACCGGCGAGAGCGGCGGTAGAAAGGGGCATCAGAACGAGCTGAACTTTCCGGATGGCAGTTGGGCTTCGCGCGCTGGGAAAAGAGATATAGGGCAGCAGCCGCGCGGGGCCCAGGGCAAAGAGGAGTAAAATTTGGGGCAGCCCTATTTTAGGACATGTGATAGGGCAGCTGTTGAGACGTGTTTTTGCCCTCCGGTGTCCTAAAAAACATTTTTTTGGACACCAAGCCTAATTTAGGGCAGCTGTTAGAGATGCTCTAAGCAAGCTTTGTGTCATGATGACTTCTACCTCGGCAACAGTAAGTTTCAGTACACTCAGTACATCGATGGCCCATATAACGTTAGTCCCCAAAGTCGCTTTCCCGGAAAATCTAACAGACTACATTCCCAGTGCCCCAAATTTTCGCAGATCAACGCAGAATGTAATTTTTTTATCTGTTCCAACCAATACAGTTTCATCAAGAATAGCACGGTACAAGATTTTTTATCTGTTCCAACCAATACAGTTTCATCAAGAATAGCACGGTACAAGATTTCCTTAGGCATATCCTTGGAAGACCCCGATGATTGGGAGGTCTTCACCAAACGTTAAAAAAAAAGTTTCTTCACTAAAACAACCAATCTAAGAGAGAACTTATTATCCTTAAGCTAGACTTTGGAAAAGCCTTTGAAGCCAAGTGTGAATGGTGTTGGTCATTGATTAGTACACGGCTGATGCAAGTGCATGATTACTATAATTAAAATCATTCCGTTGTTTGTATACTATATTAAGCTCAGCTTTTGGTATTTCTCATAGCCATCGTCGCAATCAAATAGAGTAGCTTGTTTCAACATGCAAATGTGAATGAAGGAATCAGGGGTTAGCAACAAATTTGTCCATTAAACATGTATAACCTTGATAACTCTGTTTACAGTTCTTACGACATCAGTTCAACTAGGTATTTTTAAGACGATTCTCATAAGAACACACTATGACAACACTGAACGAATCTGGATGCAACTGCATCGATGTATGCCCAACTTCAAGCCATCCCGCCGCTGCTCGCTGTCCTGATTATCTGAAACAGGGCTGCAGAGACAAGAGGTATTGTAGCGTGTTAGAAGAAGAGGCAAATACTCTTGGAAGATTTCTGTTCAGATTACAAGTAAAAACCATACTAAGAGAAAACAGTTCATGTTAGTTATGCTACGAGACGTAGACAAAGTGACAAACTTAGAGAGTAAGTAAATAACTTTAAATTCCATCCAGACAGCATGAAAATGTATGAACTACGCGACAGAAGTTCAGCAAAATCATGTGATAGATGTGATTTGTCGGTTGCAATACATTGTTCGCCAGTTGAAAGGCTTAGTAGAATTTAGCCTAGCAATTTAGATGAAATGAATAGTCAAGAGACTAGGTCAACAGATTACTTATAAAATGATTGCTAGGTAGATCAATGTCAAACAGATACTTCTCCAGGACCTATTCTGCTATTCAGGACTCAAAACAATATATCTGCATATTTCTTTACATTTGTAGAATCGGTGTCACGTCAAATGCTAAATTACATAAGTATAGTCACTAGTCAAAGTCTTTCAAGAGTATTTAAGTTTGCTTTTGAAAAGAACATGTCTGAAGTGGCACTAGAGTAGACTGAACATAAGAGATCAAGAGAAGGCTTACATGATCCGATGACCACAAAGACGAAGAATCCAAGCACTATAGGTCCAACGGGATAGTCATTCCCCTTCTTCACAGTGGTCTCAGGCACCGAACCCCTCTTGGTGATGTTCTTTTGGAATTTTGCAGTCTTCCTGTCAGCAAGGCGCCTGGAGGTAGTCTGCACATACAGAAAGGCCACCATTGAGCAATATAAATATGCATACTCAAACTGTTAACTACCTTACATATATGCGGATCGAATGACACCAAAACTATCAGTAGATTTGCCAGTTCGGTGCAGTTGTCAGTTAAAATAGGAAAAGAAAAATACTGGCAGCTACAAGAATATTATTACTCTTTCAGATTTTTTGCACTTGACAGATATGTGGAACAATATAAGAAAACATCACCTAGCAAAATGCATAGCACGACAAATATTATGTTTCATGTGCCATGTCCAGTTCAGGGCAGAACATGGGGCATTGTGTGGAGTAGACCTTCCAGCCACAAACAGTGAGTTCACACATCCTTTTTCCTACCTAGTAGATGGTGAACTACAACAAGTAATAACCCACAGCACTACTATCTCTATATCACAATATAGTCATCGATCCTAAATCAAATGTTTGTGATCCAATAACCACTAACTTCTTCTCTGTGGTGGCTCCCTTATTACATGACCTATCTATCATGAATTACATATTTTTCCCAAATGTGCAGGCTATGATTGAAGATAAAGAGTTGACAGTATAAGGTAACCAAATGCCCCAAAACATGCTACAAAACTTAACCAGAATAATGCTTCCATGACCTTTAAAGCACAAGCTTCATTTACCACCATGTTTAGCAGGGTGACAGATGACCAAAAAAGAATTACACTGAAAACTAGGTTCAAACAATTTATACATCATAAGCAAGTTCTTATGTAAATTAAGCAACCATTAAAAATTCTGCCACGCTCTTGATTCCACCAAACCATCTACAGGTAGTCAGGTACTAATTCTTACGGCCCAGCAAATACAAACAGCTTATTACTATGTGAAGAATCATCCTCTAAACTCACTAGTACTAACGTATTCCAACTGTCTGGCAGTTTGAATCACTCAATTTAATTCTCACTACCTGAAGCATTCAACTCAAGCAACCTTCCCTTAAAACTGTGACCTTGATTGTCCATGTCTCAGTTCTTGTAGTCAGTGCATTCAACTGTGTGGGTGCCATGTTGTCTCATGCTTCATGTTAGTAATCCCAAAAGTTATAACAAAAAAAGTCTAGGTATAGTGAGATTTATAATTTTTCCAAGCAAACCATGAATAAAAAGTATTAACCGGAGGAAAATAGACTTATAGCAAGGGGAAGGTATCGGTCAACTAAACTATTCCAGGACGCATAGATTATACTCTCTCTAGATGAGTACTTTATTGAGTATACTTGCGGAATATTGATATATTCATCAATTAATCGATGGATTATACAAAGAATTAGATATGTTATTACTAAAGTCATAATTAGTATAAAAATAATCTATATATGAAACATATACCTTCCTCTTATCAACCGATTCCGTTTCCATAGAGAATTACACCACAATTACTTTGAACTCCAAACATATTACATACCCCAAAAAATGCATCACGTTATACATCATACGCAAGTCCCGATAAGAATCAAGCAACAACCGAAATTTGTAGTTCTACCAACCATGCTCTTGACTCCATCACACCATCTCCAAGTACGAATTCTTATGTGCTAGCAAAAAGAGACATCCCATTTCTATGTTTCAAGGAAGGGCTCACAGCAGACTAGAGCTAGAACATTCTAAAACAATTTTAACAAACCTAACAATTAAATTCAAATATACTCGTATATTTTAACTACCGAAACCGTTTCAACTCAAATAACCTTCCTCTGTCAGTCTGTCTATCGACTCGGTCCTTCTGATCCGTCCTCACCGCAAGGGGAAAAAAAACTACGGAATCAGATTCCCGTGAAACGCTCCATGCTCGTGGCAAATCGAACGATCCGAGGGACCGCTGGATCCGAACCGCACGAGACCAACGCAATGGCGCGAATCCACGAAAACTGATTGAAACTATATCCTAGAACTAAGCGCAAACAGGATGACCAAATCGGAATCGAGAAGAAACGAAGGGACCATGCCCAAACGCGAGGAGATCCAGATCCGGCCCTAAAACGACCCCGACCGATCTGGCTCGACAAGGAGAACACCACACTGAATCTAGACGTACAAGACCAGATCCGCTTACCATCTTCGCGTCGCGCAGTCTCCGGTGAGCTCGTCGTCGGCGACGCGGCGATCGGGAGCGCGGCAGGGAGAGTTGGGGCTCGGTGTGGCTGGCGAATTTCCTTTTTGAGGCGAGCCGAGGGGCTTTATAGAGAACAAATTGAGTTGCTTCTAGGCTCTGGCTCTCCTTTGCGTGGAGCGCGTCGGGAGCGTGGACCGCACGGGAGGGCCCGGTCCCTTTCTGTTTGGCCGGGAGGATCGTCGCCGTCCAATAGGTCCTCGAGATTCGTGCGGTGTTGCTTTTGCAGCAGGTTTTGCGGATACGTGACGCTTCATGCGTTGTCCGGGCTCACAAGATCTGGATGGGTTCCTCTCGGAAAAAAGTACAAAACAAATAGTGTTAAATATGAAAGATTAGTTGAACACTAAATTTTGAATCTTGGAAATTGGCAATCTGAACTTATCAATGCACTTGAACAATAGTGCCAATTTCTGGGATTCAAAATACAGGATTCAGTTTATTTTTGTCTACAAGTTTAAGATTTGTTTTGGACATTTTTCTTCTTATGGAGTGACAACCAAAAAAAGATGATTGGACTGCGTTTGGTTTGCTCAAAGTACTCAGAGTGTGACCAGTAAATGCGAAGTAGGAGTAGTATGGTTCGGTCAACTACTGAACCAACGCACAGGATTTTTTTTTTTTTTTGAACGAGGAGCGGCCCCGAAGGGCCTGGATGCCATTATATTTCAACGAAGCATGTACATTTTACAGAAGGGACCTTAAATAAAAAGAAAATTACAATGCAGTCCCAACTAATAACAGGAAAGACCCTACACAACTGATAGGAAAAGCAATTGGGTCCTCTGCTTCTTCCGACAAACTCCAAGCTCCAGCCACGGCCATCCGCAACAGCTCCGGGGACGAAACCACTTAGACTTGAAGGGAAGAGAGTTGTCGTCGCGAGCTTGTGGAAGGGCCTCCATATGGAGGTTGGAAAATCGCTAGCCATCGAAGCCAGCGCAGTTGACCACCAGATGGTCTCCAGAGTCGGATGCCAAAGCCTCCGAGAGTGTTCTTCAATCAGTAGCATCTCTACTCCCAGGTCGTCGGAGACGGAACGACGCAGCACTTCCATCTTCCTTCTGCTGCCACCATGGCGCCTTGAAGGAGAGAGTTCAGTACACCAGTCTCCACATCTCCAGCTCCCTATGAACCCAATCCTCCGCCGCTTCACCGTATGAGCAAGCCCGCCATCAAACTCCGGAATCCCGCCACGATTCGGAGGAGGCAGGCGTAGAAGAAAGTAGCAGGCAAAGAAGATCAGGGGCCCGACCTTTATGAAGAAGCCGCCAGTAATCCGCATCGTCGCCGCCTTCGATTCCCACCATGGGAACACCACTGCGAGGAGCGGAAGAACAACGAAGAGGCAGGGCTGGTCGAGGCGCCCCATCTCCATGCTTCCTCTGCGCACCTTATTAGGAGGGATGCGGGATTCCTTCCACCTCCCATGCAACCCCGCCTGCCACCAGCGAGATGTAGTGAAGTAGACGGAAGCCACGGCGCGGCGGATCTGGCCGCCGAGATCCACCGTCCTACCCTCAAACGCCATGACGGCAACACCTAGTACAGAGGCTAAAACAAAGCTACAGCTACTATATACTCCCTCCGTCCCAAAATAAGTGTCTCAAATTTTGTACAAAAGTGAATGTACCTATACATGTATCATGTCTACATACATCCACTTTTTAACAAATCTAAGACAGTTATTATTGGACGGAGGAGTACATGCCAAGCTGCGCATCCACGTCCACGCCAAGCAGTAGCGCCATCGGAGAGGAGCGAGGAGCGAGCCGACGAGGCAGAGGAGAGCGGTGGAGAGGTTTCGAGAGACGAGACAGATTGTCTCCAAGCGAGACGCTCTCATTTTCCCCCTCCTCGGTCTCTCCTCCTCTTCACTGTTTGAGAGCCGTCTCGGCCCTTCTTTTCTTCTCCCCGGCTCGCTCCTCTCGCCTCGCCGCCGGCGATGCCGGTCGGTGCGGAGAAGGATGCGTAGCGCGGGCTGTGAATAGTAGAAGTAGGTTTAGATTTAGGTTTGCTCTTCGCTATATGCGAGTTTTCGTGGCGTATGCCCGCTTCTTTTTCTTCTTCCTTTTTCTCGGTGGATCTCCGGTGACTCGCAGCGGCGCCGGAGCTGGGTATCTCACTTTCTGCTTCCCAGATCCATGGAGGATCTCGAGCAGAGTTGGAGATGCTCGGAGCCATCTCAATAAAGCCGCTTGCTGTATCCTCTACTTCGCAGATCAAGAGAGGGAGTGCTGTTTGTCTCCTCCGGCCGGCCGTGGCGGCGGGGAGAGGAGATGCTGCTGCTACTCTTCCTCAAGACCTGTGGAGTGGTTCTGGAGCTGCTTCGTCTTTGCGTTCAAGCGCGGCGCGGGACGGCGGCTGCGATGCGTTTCTGGCAGGCTTCCATGGTGGAAGTTGAAGCAGGAGATGCGTGGAGCAAGCTCCTTCATCAAGCGCTACGGCTTCCTCTTCGGTGAGTCTCGGATTTCTTCCTCCTTCTTGGCCGGCCTCGGTGGCGAGGGAGCTGGGGGGAGACGCTCGAGGTTTACTGTGCAGCGGAGGCCGTCCCAGCTGCATCTTTGTGCGACACACACGGCGGCCTTGATTGCCGTCGTGATCTTTGGCCGGCATGGCGGCCCGAATTCAACCTCCAAGATGGAGGCCCTTCTGGCCCTGTCCCGGAGCTCGACGGTGCTTGATTGCCAAGTGGTTCGTCCCCGGCAACCTTGTGCTGGCCGGTGGCAGTGGTGCGTCGCCGGAGGAGAGACGCCGAGCTTTACACTCTCGGATTTCGGTGCTTCTTGCACCTGGAGATCGCCGGCGACCTGTGGTGGTGTAGCTCCTGGACCTGATTGCGTCTTCATCTTTGTTTCAGGGGTGTGTTTGAAAGACGGAAGGCCTTATCTTCAAATTTTAGGTTCATTAGGGCAAGTGTTGTAAAAGGGTCTTCTTGTAATTTGTACTGCCACGTGTTTGAATGTAAAAGCAGCTGACGGGGTCCTTCGTGGCCCCACCCTTTGTACAAAAAAAAAAAGATTGTCTCCAAGCAGACAGGATTTTTTTAGTAAAATGAATATTTTGGCAGCGACGACCACTACTAGCTACTCCGAGTGGATGAGGTTTGGTGCACGACGACCGAACCTACGACGCGGCTCGCTTGCCTGGATCAGACTGGATGGCTTCCTTCCACCCACCGGGGTTTGACTTGGCTACTTGGATTGGGTCTATAGCCGGACCGATAGCAGTCTAGCACCACGCGTCTTCCATCGTTGACTCCATCGCATGATCGCCCCACGCCACGACTCGGTACGGGCGTGCACGTGCCGCTGTCGCCGTCTCGCTCGGAACGAACGTACGACGTGCGTCGCGGGGCAAATGTACGTGCCGGCCGGAGTGGACGAAGCGATGTCCGAACGCTCACACGTCGACGTGCCTCTGCCGGCCCGGTGGTTTTGTCCAAGACGACCAAATTTGCGTTTTTTGTATGGTTTTGTCTAAATTTGAATTTGCTTAACATGTGATGGTTAAAAGTTACACATGAATAGAAACAATGCTCACATGCATGGTACCGCGCGGGTAAACAAAATCAAATGATTCTCCTACCCAAGCCCATCGATCCCTCTCTTGCAACTTTTATTGCCATGGCAAAACGAACCTTGAACTTGTAGGCCTTGGCTAAATCGAACCTTCAAGTCTCAATCTCCAAAATCGGCACACTGAACTTCCGTATCCCGGTCTATTTTGAACCTTGGGTCTGTTTGGCACACCGGCAATCAACAATCCCGACCGGGATAACTTTTAGTCTCACAAACAATGCGGGCCTACCTATCATATCCATCCTTCTCTTTAGTCTATCGAACATTCCCCAATCTCCCACGCCCAAATACGGCCACCACTGCGAACGGCAAGCCGGCCGCCGCGCACGGCGTCAGAAGCGGCTGCTGCGACGGCAAGGACGCGACTACCCTGCAAAGCGAGCTCTACTAGATCGATTGATTTGGTATCAATCGGAAGCTAGCACACAAGGTGAACATGAATTTATGACCGGAATCTTGATGGGGCCAATACAATGGTAGAGGAGCAAATTTATGAATTTGCTTAATATGTGATGGTTAAAAGTTACACATGAATAGAAACGATGTTCACATGGTACCGCGCGGGGAAACAAAATCAATTGATTCTCCTACCCAAGCCCATCGATACCTCTCTTGCAGCTTTTATTGCCACGGCAAAACTAAGCTTACATAGCAACAACATCAAACATACAACAATCCAGTTCAACCACTTATATATCCAACGGGTTTTGTTTTGAGGTATTAATACTTTTGGTCCCACAAGTTGCACGGGTTGAACGTTTTAGTCTCACAAGTTGCAAATTGGACTTTTTAGTACCAGAACTTGTTTAGCCGGGATTTATTAGTCATTTTAGTCCGAATGATGCCACGTCGGATGCTGTCATGGCGGTATATCTTGCACTTCGGTCCACCAGAGTAGAATAATTAGCACATTAGTCCTTCCGCGTGGCAGTTACGGAAGGCAAGGAAAATCCCGTGATTTCTTTGTTTCGTGATTCTTGTTACCTTTTTCCTCTCGTACAACACGAACACTCCCGCTTACGATGGAGACGGCGACATCCACGTCGAGCACTCACGCTGAGGACGGCGGCGGCGGGGTAGTTCGCCTCCGGAGATGCACTACCGCGAACACGGCGAAGATCCGCCGGAGTATGGTATGAGTTCTTGAGCTGGACCTTTTCCTTCTTTCTCTGTACATTGCGCTGGGCTTTCGTGGGCGATCGTCGTTGGTTCCCTGTTTGTTATCCAGGAATTGGTTAGAAATTAGTGTTAGTCGTACTGGGACTAAGTTTTAGTCGTCAAAATAGGAAGGATTATTGCCGGTGATAGACGGCGACGCCGTCAGCGTGCGCGGGCATGCGCCGAAGCGCGCCTCGAAGGCTAGAGCAAGCTTACTGGTGGCTCTAGGTCAATAGTGCCAGAAACAATGCTTGTACGTCACACGTCAGTTGGGAACCCCAAGAGGAAGGTATGATGAGTGCAGCAGTAAGTTTTCCCTCAGTATGAAACCAAGGTTTAATCGGACCAGTAGGAAAACAAGGTTTGCTTCGAAGGTGTTGGTGGAGGAGTGTAGTGCGGCGCAACACCAGGGATTCCGGTGCCAACGTGGAACCTGCACAACACAACCAAATTACTTTGCCCCAACTTAACAGTGAGGTTGTCAATCTCACCGGCTTGCTGAAAACAAAGGGTTAAACGTATCGAATGGAAAATGATGTTTGCTTGCATAAAACAGTAGAGAACAATGATTGCAGTAGATTGTATTTCAGATGTAAAAGAATGGACCGGGGTCCACAGTTCACTAGTGGTGTCACATAAAAACATATTGCAAGTATTATAAGACTCCACACTGTCTTCCTTGTTGCTCAAACATTTTACCAGAAAATATCTAGACCTTAGAGAGAACAAATATGCATCCCAAGTCTCAACAAGCTCTACGGTAGTTCTCCACTACTAAGTTTTAACTACATGATGCAAGATCTTAAACATGATCTACGTGAGAGCTCAAAACAATTGCAAAGCATCAAATCAAAACAAGACAATGATCTACAAGAATGCATATGTCTTTTCCAATACCAACTACTACATGTAGCATTTTCTTTCTTCCAAACAAACACCAATAAATTTATTTAAACATAAACTCTCCAAATGATAATATAATGCAGCAAGAGAGTATTTATAAACAAGTGCTAACAGCTCGAAGAGATGCATGAAAAACAGGAGCTAAAAGCACTGCAATAGCTAGTTAAGAATACTCAACAAATATAAGTGAAGAACATGAGTATTCACATGAAAAAACGGAGCGTGTTTCTCTCCCACACAAGGATTGCTAGGATCCGAATTTATTCAAACAAAAACAAAAATAAAAACACACAGACGCTCCAAGTAAAGCGCATAAGATGTGAAAGAATTAAAATATAGTTTCACTAGAGATGACCTGATAAGTTTGTTGATAGGCATCCCCAAGCTTAGACGCTTGAGTCTCTCTGAATATGGTTGGGATGAACCACGGGGGCATCCCCAAGCTTAGGCTTTTCACTCTTCTTGATCACATAATATCACCCTTCTCGCTTGATCCTTGAAAACTTCCTTCACACCAAACTCAAGACAGTTCTCATTAGAGGGTTAGTGCATAATCAAAAATTCTCATATTCTGTAATGATACAATCAATCCCAAAGCTTCTGGACATTAGCTACAGCCACCAATGCTTTGTGGAGCAAAGAAATCCACACAAACACAGCAAAAGAGCGAATGCAAAACAAAGACAGAATCTGTCAAAAACAGAACAGTCTGGAATGACGAATTTTTTCGAGGCACTTAAGTTGCTCAGATGGATCTGTCCTAAAATAATGAAAGTTGGGTACATATCTCAGGAATATGCGTGATTTTTCTCAGAATTTTTTGAATTTTCTACAGGGAGATAAGCTCAAATCCGTGACAGCTAAAAATCTGTCACTGCGCAAAAATCCAAATCTTGCATCAACTTTCAATATAGAACTTTACTTGGCACAACATTGCGATAAAATAAAGATACAAAGGAGTTGCTACAGAAGTAACAAAAATCCTTGACTCAAAGAAAACAAAAATAACAGCAAATAAAAACGATGGGTTGTCTCCCATAATCGCTTTTCTTTAACGCCTTTCAGCTAGGCGCAGAAAGTGAAAATCAAGTGTTATCAAGTGGAGGAGCATTGACATCAATACCAAGGGCCATGTGCCTACCTCTCTTACCCTTAGACTTACTCTTTGGTTTGGGGAATACATGGCCGCACCTTGGAGTGGAGGTAAGATTCAGAGTGCCTTTTCCAACATCTATGGTTGCTCCCATTAATTTGAGCAGAGATCTTCCAAGTGTAATTTGTCCTGTCCCTGCACATTCAATAACAAGATAATCAGTGGACACCGTTCTCCCAAGAAAGGTGGTAAACACACCCTCAGCTATCCCCTCGGGAAATATAACAGAGTTATCAGCAAGAGTTATTCCTTCTCCTCCTTCAGCGAGTCCCCAAAGATTCAAAGTTTCATAAATGCTTTTAGGCATAAGGCAAAACTCAGACATAATATCACAACGAGCATAAAAGGTTTCACCACAAATAGCAACCTTTACCGTAGGGACCCACATCGAAGGTTCAAAATTTGTTGGAACATAGTCAAAATATTCCCGAATTTGATTATAGCCATCCTTTAAACAAGATATATGTGTCTCAAGAGTGTTTAATCTAGCATGGATGCTAACAAGGGCCGAATCAAATTTATTAGTTGAGCTAGAAGTTGCAATCAACTTTTTTATGGCATTAAAAGCTTGGTCCCCATCACAGTGAAGGAAATCTCCTCCCACAATAGCATCTAAAGCATATCTATAACAAAGGGCTAGACCAAAGTAGAAGCTAGTGAGAAGCAAACTTAAAGTCATTTTAGGATCAGTTTTACCAAAGGAATCATTAATTCTAGACCAAGCTTCTTTAAAATTCTCCTCACTCCTTGTTTAAAAGTGAAGATCAATTCCTCAGGTGACATAGCAACAGGCATGGAACAAGACATGATGGTGACAAGAAACAAAACAAAACTGAAATAAACAAGTAACCCATAGTCCAAGGATGAACTACTCACGCATCACTCCGGAGGCGGGCATGGCGATGTAGAGCCCTCCGGTGATGATTCCCCTCTCCGGCAGGGTGCCGGGAAGAGCTTCAGAAACCCCCCGAGTTAGGGTTGACGACGACGGCGGCAGCGAATATGTTCTGGATGAAAGGCTTGGTCTTTTAGGGTTTTCTCGTCTCGGGGAATAAATAGGCGAAGGGGCGATGTCGGCGGACCCCCGAGGGGCCCAAACCACCAGCAGGCGTGGCAGGGGGCCCACCCGCGCCTGGGTGTGGTTTGGCCACCTCCTGGCTCCCCTTCGTGTCTCCTTCGTGTCTCCTTCGGACTCCGTGTACGTGCTGGAAAAATAGGGACCTGGCCTTTTGTTTCGTGCAATTCCGAGAATATTTCCAGAAGTAACTTTCTGAAACCAAAAACAGCAGAAAACAGGGAACTGGCACTGTGGCATCTTGTTAATAGGTTAGTCCCAGAAAATGCATAAAAGTGATACGAAGTGTATATAAAACATGTAGCAAATGGTATAATATAAGCATGGAACAGCAGAAATTATGGATACGTCGGAGACGTATCACTTACCCAGCGATCGATCAGAGCGTGCGCTGGGTACGCACGGCCCTGTTCTGCGCCATGTGCGTGTTGCAGCAGCTGCCGATCAAGACAATCTTCAGATATCTGTTTCGGACACCGAGACCACCTAAGTCTGAAATTTTCATAATTTCTTCATGCGGTAACTGAATGTGTGGTGCGGATTTGGTGAATGTGTCGATTTCCAAAGATTATATAAGGCAAATAACAGGCTTTGATTGATGTTGAAATTCATTTTGTGCGCATTGTAAAGTCTGAATTTTTCGTAATGTGTGCTACAGTAACTGAATTTTGTAAAGTCTGAAATTTTGTACTGCCTTGGCGCATTCGTGCTTTATTTGCTGGTGTAGGTATTGTTACTTGTTACCAGTCCATGTACCTGTGCATACTATATCGTATTGATCTATATATCATAAGGATATTACTAGATAAAAATCTTATATGTCCATGTTCCTGTGAGTTCTAAAACATGATGTATTTCTGTTAAGTTTTTGTACTAGGTTGATTTTTCAGTGTTGTAGTCTCATGTGTTATCTGTTTTTATCAGCACCTTACAATGTGATGGTTTTTACTTCAATGTACGTTTTGCTCATTTATGAAGATATCTAATGTGTGCTACAGTTTTCAATCCAGGAGAAGACAGCAATTTGTTCATGGTTGCAGTAAACCACAATGGGTTTTTTTGCGGTTTAAGGGACAACTTGGATTATGTTTCTGCATCAACGGGATTCTTCGATAATTGCACTGTTGATACTTGGTCAATTCCTTGGATTGATGAAATTATGCATATTATGGGCTACAAGAGAGATGGGAGACTTCATGTGTACTGGTGTTTGCCGGGGAAGGGAATAGCAAATGGCTTAGTACTTATTGAGAATCATGCACAGATTGTTCAAACGACCAAATCAATCAAGTCAGAGAGGACACTTATCATATATATAGATCACACAAACTTCCTCCAGGTGTTGAGACCAGATGTACTAGTCCGAGATATGTTTGTGCCATCTGTCATCTCTCACACAAAAGTTCCACCAGCAGCTGCATGTTCTGAAGCTGCAGCTTCTAGTTCATCTACTTTGTTAGCACCAGAAAAGGATAAAGCTCCTATTTCAGAGAATGTTGAGTTAGATGACAGTGATGACGACACTGACAGTGAATTTGAGTTGTACGACAATGATTACAATGTTGAAGAGGGTGATGACAATCTATTTGCCGAGAATGTTGATAAATCTGTCAACGATAATAATGAGGAGGAAATGTGTGAGGAACATGAAGATGAGGATGCCCTCGAGGATGATGATCTGAATCTTGCAGAAGGAGATAGACAACATTTAAAGAATAAGTGCACGGCATTTAATCCCGAGGTGGACATGGACAATCCTTCTTTCAAACTTGGGATGGTGTTTAGTGGTGTCGAGGAGTTGAGGAAGGCAGTGACAACATACAGTATTAGGAATAGGGTACAAGTGAAGAAGACCAAGAATGATAGAAGAAGGTTAGAAGTTGTGTGTGCTCCTGGTTGTTCTTGGTTTCTGAAATCATCAAATGATAGAAGAAGGACGGGTGCGTTTGTAATAACTTCATATGAAGGCACTCACACATGTGAGGCAGGCTTTCCACTTAAAGCAATTACTACCAAAATTCTTACAGAGAAGTTCATGCATGAGTTTGTAGACAACCAGAAGTTAGACCTGCAATCTTTTGCTGCCAAGGTGTTTAGGGAATTCAAAATGTGCCCAGACAGGTGGAAGCTAAGAAGAGCAAGGAAAGCTGCATTGCTAAAAATACATGGTGATGAGGAGGCACAATTCAGGTTGCTGATGGATTATGGTCAAGAGCTTAGGACGAGCAATCCTGGTTCAAAGTTCTTCCTAACAACAAATTCAGTAAATGATCCTGAAAGTCCAGACCATAAGGAGCATTTGGCCACTGTTTATTGGAGTTACGATGCCTGTAAAAGGGGTTTTCTTGCTGGATGCAGGCCTTTGATATGTCTAGATGGGTGTTTCATCAAAACAAGGTACAAAGGCCAACTTTTGACAGCGGTAGGAATTGACCCGAATGATTGCATCTTTCCCATTGCATTTGGGGTAGTAGAAGTTGAATGTACTAGCTCCTGGGAGTGGTTCCTCACCAATTTAAGGGATGACCTGAACATCACCAACACATCTCCATGGACAATTATGAGTGATAAACAAAAGGTATGGCTTATACATTTTAGCTTTTTCCCTATATTTTGTCTACTATTTTTATGAGTCAAATTACACAATTTAGTTCACATTTGGGGTAGTAGAAAAGCATTGACAAATTGCAGGTTGACAGTGAAGATACTTTTGGATGGATTGAACAACTAGTGCCTAAAACATGGATAAAGGCTTTTTTTAGTGAATTTCCCAAGTGTGACATGCTTTTGAACAATCATTCAGAGGTGTTCAATAGGTAAAAATACATTAATACACTAAAGATTCTAATTTCTTGCTCCTATTATCATGTTCTGATATATTTTTGTTTCCCTTCATATGAAATCAGCTACATTCTAGATGCCAGGGAGATGCCTTTCTTATCCATGTTGGAAACAGTATTCTACAAGCTTATCCGAAGGATTGAGAGCAGAGCAAACCAGCTGGTAATTTTAAGTACGCCGTCAGTAGCCATGAAATGGAGAAAGACTACAGTGTAGATTTCAAAGCAAAAACATGTGATTGCAAGAGGTGGCAACTATCTGGAATTCCATGTCACCATGTCATAGCTTGTTGTAGCCTAGATAGAATTAATCCAGAAAATCTAGTTCACAGTTGCTATATCGTTGATACATTCAACAGAGCTTACGCATACAACTTGGCACCACTGAGAGGGAGAGTTTTTTGGGAAAAAATGAATGCAGTTCCTATTCATCCACCTCTGTTCACCAAGGTTATGGGCAGGCCTCAGAAAAATAGAAAGAAGGCACCTGAGGAGAAACTGAAAAAGGGAGTAAAAATATTTACAAAGTCAGGAGCGACGATGCACTGCTCTAAATGTGGGAAATCTGATCACAACAAGAAGGGTCACGACAAATATGTTGAAAGGCAACAAGAGCAAATGCAGATGCATAATCTTGGGGAGGATGAAGAAATAGATATTCCATCTATTCTTGAGGTACATTTTCCATTTTTCAAAGTTGACATATTTTTTTGGTGCAACTATTATTTTTGCTTACATTTGTCATGTGTGCAGCATGTCATACCACATACTCCAGACCCGAGTCTTGATCCTACACATCTTGTGGACATCATGGTGTACAGAATGCAACAAGAGGTTAATATTTTACTTGTTGTCCATAATATTTTACTTGTTGTTCATATGGCGCAGGATAGAGAAAATGTGCCAATTGATAGGGTGCTTGGCCCTTTGCCGGAAAGTGCTTTTGTGGTAGCTGCTAGAGAGAGCATTCCACAGCCTAGAGCGAGAGTGACAACTGCTTCAACTCGAGGAACTTTGAGAGGAAGAGGCAGAGGAAGGACTACTGCACCAAGGGAACCAGCAAGATCAACTGTACCATCAGAACAAGGAAATAGTAGTAGAGGCCGAAAGAGAAGCAATAAAAGATCTGGAGATGCTTGTACAAGTGGAACTACACATAATCCTGATGCAGAACCTACTGGCAGGGCTAGAACATCAAGGAGAGCATCATATAACATAGGTCCTGGTAGTGCTCACCACTTGTTGTTTGGTGATGAACAACGGAGAAGAGCTATTGAAATCCCTGATCTAAATGCTGAATTTAATCAAGATCTTGATGCACAAGAGGTTCCTGTTACTCAGAATGCACCACCAGCTGATGACATTTAGCTGTTTTGCATAATTTAGTTCAGTTCATAAATTGCTACCGAATTTCTATTCAGTTCGTGTGTAACAGTCACTATTTTCAGTCCAATTCATATGTGAGACTATATTCAGTTATGTTCATAAATTGAACTAGTTGTTCCTGTACCAGTGCATGAACCTGCATTTGTGGCATTTAAATGATAGGACCATGAGTATGAACATAATATATACACTGTCAGAATCTCATTGTAATTTCGTCACAAATTGTAACTTCTGTCCACAATAAGCCCACTTTCTTATTATTTGAAACATCTGGTAATCTAGGCAACCAGCGCATACATCAGTACAGATCATGCAACACTACATCACAAAAGCCCTGATGATCAAGGAAACATAGGCATACATCACTACACAAGCTGGTACTACACACACAATCATCATTTCCTTCCTATATTTGTCTATCTTCTTCCCTATGATTTTTCAGCATTTTCTTCTTCTCTGCCTTCATTTTCTGTAGCTCTACCTCCACTGCAGCAACTTTCCGAAGCAGGTTCTCATTGTCATCTTCGATCTATCTGAAAATTCTTCTCCTGGCATACTAGTTCTGGTTCTGGATTTGATCAAATCTGCAGGCTGTGCCAAAACGAACTAGACTGTCAGAAACAACGAGCAGCGCAGGGGAGAGCAGAGCAGAATGAGCAAGTTGTGGCAAAACGAACCTGTGGAGCCGCCGTCGCCATCCGGTCCTTCCACGCACCCAACCGACCCGGCTCGGCTCCCTCTCACCGCGCCGTCGTCGTAGCCCAGCGGCGCCGATGCCGTTCGTCTCCTCTTCCGCCGCGCCGACGCCTGCCCTGGCCTCCCTCACCTTCGTGGCCCTCCGCTCGGCGATCCACTCCATCTCCGTCGTGCTCTCCACACGCGCGGCGACGCCATACTCGCCCACGAAGGTCACCGCCGCCGCCGGAGAGGCAGCGCTAGGGTTCATTGGGGAATCGCGTGTGTTTCTCTTTTAATGTTAATAGGACCAATCCGATAAAGATTAATAGTCCAGGGGGTTTTCTGCAAATAATACATGCCACGTCGCATGCCATTTGCCACCGTGGCGTCACACGTGTCGGCAGCACAGCTAATCGGTACCAAAACCAATCCGCAAAGTAAGATTAGGTATTAATAATGTCCAGTTTACAACTTGTGGGACTAAAACGTTCATCCCGTGCAACTTGTGGGACCAAAAGTGTTAATAACTCTTTTGTTTTAAGTACGCCATCTATATGAAAGTAAATTTTGATATAGGAACGTCGTTGAGATTACACGTAGCGCCTCGTTTTGGCATATTCATTACACTCGGTACATATGGTAAGAGAGTATAACTCCATAATGAATGTTTCGTTGACAAATCTTTTCTAGCTACGTGACAAGTGCCATGCGCCATCTAAATAAGCACTCTTCTGGATCGATTCAGGTTCTCTGACTTAACGTCCATGACTTCGAGTCAATAACATTTAGGCTCTCTATAGGATTGTCCCCCATGTGAGTGATTCGCCAGTCAAAGGAAAGGATCCACACCCCTACGTGCCGTAGCTCCCCTTCGCCAAGATTAAGAACGCGTGCATTAGGGCACACTCATTTGTTGGCTGACCTTAGCCCATTAACAAAGAACAACGATGACACGATCAGCTGAGAAATAATCGCAAGGTTACGATTGGCCCTATGAAATCAAAATCCATCTATGTTTAATTCTTAACCTCCTTGGGTCTCATAGGCACAACTTCTCGGTAGCGTGGGACATCATATTTCCTTTCAAAAGGACCACCAAATTTTCTCTTATCTTCTCGGTTCCAGAAGCTCCGTGACGATCATCGTCTGTCAAGGAATCAACGCGTGTGAAAGCCTTTTGTTGGCCAGCGATACGTTGTCGTTGCCTCACAACTGATAACCTTGCGAAGCGCCATATCCCTCATTCCTCGAACTGTGCTTCTGCAACATTGAGACATTGAGCTAGAAACCACCTTCCATCTCTTCGCGTCCTCAATTCACGACCGAGGTTTGGAACACACTAACTAGCTAAGAACTAAGAAAGGAAAGAAGTAGAACTGTAGAAGATCATGGTGGCTAGAAAAGCATGTTGATGTGAGCTAGACCAGTGTCCCTAGTCCCTCCATGGACGACCTTCATCAGTTATCCTTGCAAAGACATGATCAACAGTGTAAACGGTCGCGGTGAAAACTCTTGCATTGCGTTCATTCCAAAACATCCAAGTAAAAAAAAGTGATAGATGGTTTTCCAACTGGCCGGTCAGGAGAATTGAGAGCTTGCAGCTGGGAACACCATCAATCTTTCAAAGAATCTTCAGAAAACTCATTGGTCATAGAAAGGCCACCAAGGCTAGCCGGAGCCACCACCCTATTGTTCTAGTTGATTTGTCGTTTTGGCCTTTTGGGTGTTGCTCCCCTTTGTAACCAATGTTGAACCTTCTCCTTTTTATCGACGAAAATAAGAAATCTTGTTGCTTTTATGCCAAATAAATGGAGAATCTGTCTTCTAGCAATTGTTAGTAGTTTAGTCCAAACAATTAATAGAAAAATATTGAATCTCACCTTTTACCACAGTTTTGCATTTATGACACATATTACTACATTTAATGAAAATTCTACCGAAATGCCCCCATATTAAATGAAAACTTTGAACCCTTTTTACCACGTTTTAGTGTTTTACTCGTTCTATTAGGTAGGACGGCATGTTAGGACAATGTGGCGTCAAAATTCAGTAAAACTCGGAGGGCTTTATCGACGGTCATTTCCAGCCTTCTTTTTCCCATCGGTTACACTTCTCGTCGTCCTCAAATTTTCTAACCTCCATTATCACCTCACACCTAGCCCAACCAACACATAATAGAAAGAGGGCCCCTCACACCTAGCTACCAGTGGCAGCTTCTGTATTCCGTTGATACTTTGAACTTGAGTGCTTGATCAGGTAGAAATAAAATATGTTACGTGATCCACGATCTGACGGCCGGACTTGATGCCTCGCACCATGGTAGCCGGCAGGAATGCAGAATCGACGGAGCGGCCTAGCGGCGGAGCAAAGTTGCGAGTTACTCCCTCCGTTCCAAATTAGTTGACTTGGTTTTGTCCAAATACAGATGTATCTATATTTGTTTACTGTCTAGATACATCCGTATTTAGACAAACCCAAGTCAAGTAATTTGGAACGGACAGAGTATAGATCCATAATAAATCCATTGGTAATTTCTGATGGCGGTGGCCAGACAGGATTTGGTATGGGTAAAAGAACAGTCCGCTTTATAGGCAGGTCACGATGGCCTTATATTGGAACACGAGCTGTTACTTTTTTTGGACTTGATCACCCAAAGACGAATTAGCCAGAAAAACCCACGTGATCAACTGTTCATACAGCTAGTCTCAGTAAACCGATGATCAGCGATATTACCAGGTCATTTTTTGGGTGGTGCACTGAAGCAAACCTCCAAACAAAGATGACGATTCATGAGAGATACTCCACGTCTAATAAAAATTTACATCGCAGACACCATCACATCGATCACAAGTTTGAAGCACCCAGAACAGGGCACTAATCCACCGCGGCAGTCGCTATTTCGACTGCCGCCCGTCCGACGACTTGCCGGACGGCATGCTGCGGACGTTCTTCAGCAGGTCCTGAATCTTGGACAGCACCATCATCTGCGACGGGTCGCCCGGGCCAGCGGCAGCGCTGCTGCTCGCCTGGTGAGGCGCCGCCGGTGCCAGCGGCCTCGGTTCCCCTGCAGCTTGATCTTCTCGAAGAGGTACTGCTTCTCCGCCTCGCCTCCTCCAGGCGGCGCTTGAGGTACATGCTCGCATAGTCCTGCTCCGCCTTCTCCGACTTGGCCTGCGCGATGCTCTGGAGCTGCTCGGCCTCTTGCCGGGCCTCGTTCGCCTTGAGCTGGAACATCTCCGCCTCCGCGCTCTTCAGCCGGATGATGCTCTCCAGCTCCTCCACCTGCTGCTGCTTCCAGCCTGTCTGCCTTGAGCTCCCGTGCCTCCCTCGCCTTCTCCTCCAGCTCGCGCTCGCAGGAATCCACCGCAAGGCGGGCCTTCTTGAACGTATGCATCTTCTCTTCGGCCACGGTCTCCATCTTTCGAACAGCCTCTTGGACAACCTCCACGATTCGATTGCAGGCCTCGTGGGGAGTTATCAGGCGCCCCGATTCTTCATTTTCGGACTTCTTTGGGAAATCCATCCCGAGCTCTGACAGATATAGTTATAGTTAATACACAAGTTCAGAATTACAGATCAGATAAGCAGATATATGACAAACTGCACATAAATGCACTAAAAATGAAACCTTCAGATATTTTTTAATCAAGGACCACAACTTCTCTATGTTGATTCTCGCGCCCCAAAAGTTGTGAACTGCATGGAGTTCGCTAACAAGCCGATGGCATGCAGAAATGCAAACAAATCCACAAAACTGAGCACACCATATTATTGGAACAAAACTAGCAATGAACATAGACTCGCTTTTTGCGCTTATTGGTACAACCCGGAGGATTCCAGCCATCGGTAAGTATGATCTATGATCAAATGATTCTAGAATCACAGAAGACAACGAATTCGGCTCCAAGACACAAAACTCAAATCTCTTTGAATTTGGACGATAATGAAATGAATGCACCCGCTACAATCAAATTTTGTTCATCTTATATGGAAATGCAGATTAAAAATTTAGTGTGACGTTGATTCCTGAAAAAAACTAATTGAACAAAGTGCATCCTATAATTTTAGCTGCCTCAGATAACAGACTAGTAGATATGAGCTGGATGTCATGGCAGCATGCACCGTCATCCAACCAGCAGTACTTCTTGCACATAAATAACAGAAAAAAGTATGTCTATGCAAATACATTTAATACTTCCGATATGCCTCCTCTAAAAAACTGTTAATATGCCTAGACAGTTCGTGGTGGTGGGATGCCTCAACTTTCACTATTTTGATAGTTCTAACTTTGAAGAACATGATTATTTTTACCAGAATTTTGTGGTTTGTTTGAGTGCAGAAGCATTGTGGTACAGAGAATGCTGACTGATTTACCCAATTAATATAACTGTCATAATGATGTGTAAAAAGATGCCTGTACCTACAGCTGAATATCCCAAGCCCAACAAGCGTGCAATGAACTCAACCAATTTACAGTTTTAGAATGCAGCTATAAACCAGAAAAATGTAGCATAGTCAAAGATGAAACCAGAAAAGCATTTATTTGTTAACAAAGTGTACTTACCTTGGAGTGCCTGCAGCAGCGCTCTGGGACTCATGGCTTGAGCAGTACCATTTCTTAGTCTTTCAATCAGATCAGTACATCTCAAGAACAAGTTCCTCCCTTTAGGGTCCTCACTTAAACGGAAAATCTTACGAACGTACTCAAGTTCTCGCAGCAATGCATCCCTGTCCCAGCCAGGAGCACATGTTGGAACACATCCCTAACCCACCCCAACAACTCCGATGTCCTCTGGCAGGCTTGGCATCGAAAAAGCATCTCTGCATGTCCAGTTCCATTCTTTATTTTCTGTCCAGTCCCAATCTGCCCATCAAGGATTGCACAATCAGTGTGAGTCCAGTGAGAGCAGACATCACACCCGATCCAGCGACATGTATTGACTTCAAAATCAAACTTATTGCAGATCACACACATGCAGAGGTTGCAAAAGCCATTCCTGTTGCCACATATATTGCATTTACACTCTTCGGCAGGGAGAGCGCACTGACAAGCAATGTTCCGGCACCTCTTGTAAAAGAAAACCTCAGCGAGATTGCTCAGGGGTATGTTAACACTTGGATGCAAAAATGCTTGGATTCCAGTCTTGATGGAAACAAGGATCTCCAGTTACATGGTGTGCCATCAAAAGCATAGTTGGTGTCAAATCCACCCTACCCTGGACGAGCTTCTGCAGGTACAAGAACTCCTCAACATG
Organism: Poa pratensis; assembly: GCA_947311845.1. Classification (NCBI taxonomy): domain Eukaryota; kingdom Viridiplantae; phylum Streptophyta; class Magnoliopsida; order Poales; family Poaceae; genus Poa; species Poa pratensis. The sequence continues at coordinate 60,412,539 of CAMZMU010000117.1, forward strand.
ATGAGGACCACCAGTTCCTTCAAGAATCGATCGAAGCTCACTTTTGGTTTCATCCAACAGCTCATCTGGCATAGCCTTCATTTTCTCAGCAACCAGGTCAACCCTGTCCTGAGCAACCTCCCTGAGAGTCACTCTAACAGTATTTGGGATCCTACGAATGACTTGTCGCTCAAGGACACCTTTGGTGGCTACCTCCTTATCATCATCCACTATTCTAATAGCTGTTGCAGCAGCACCACCACTGTTCTTGCTCGGCTCCATGGGCCAGGTCTCCCGTGAACTGGCACTCTCAGTGGCAGAGTCATGCCCCGGGTCAGAATTTGATGCAGGCTCCTGCATGTCTGGCGAACCAACTTGCTCCAATGAGGCCAGAGAGAGGGACGTTTGCAGGCTTGGGGCACCCCCGTTGTGCCGTGGGGGCGGCATCCCCTGCGGAAGCTGTTGGTGGAAATTTGCACCCGATGAGGTTCCCATATAAAATAAAAAACCTGCAAGGGACAATAATTGCCATCAATCACCAGCTCACTTTAAACAATATTTGACATACCAAAGTAATATCTGAACCATCTTGTGTTCTGAAGCAAATTATTATAATTTTCTGCAGTTATTTTCAAAATTTCACCCGTAAACTTAGTCACCGAAAAACATCTCTACACAGAGCAGCCACATAATTTATCCCCTAAATCCCCATTCGAAGACAAGTGGGGTGGTTTTCTGCATTTATTTCTAGAATTGCTCCACTAATCTTAGTCACCAAACACCATCAGTATACAAAGAAGTCACAAAATTTATCCTCTAAGCTCCACAATTGAAAAATAAGCGGCAACATCAATCATCAACAACCACTTATTCAAGAGCTGCCATTTCAAGCATCATTTCACATACGAAGAGAATAGCAAAATCCATCCCATGCAACCAAGCAAATTATTGATGCTCAAAAACAGTGGAACAGTTTTCTGCATATATTTCCAGAATCAACCCAGTAAGATTAATCAACAAACAACATCTCCAAACGGATCAGCCACATAATTTCTCCCCTAAGCTCGCCAACTGAAAATCAAGTGGGACAGCTTTCTGCATATATATTCCAGAATTTCCACAGTAATCTTAATCAGCAAACACCATCTCTACACAGAGCATCCACACAATTTAAGCTCCTCAGTTCAAGCTACACCCCTGAAAATCTAAACAAGAATATTCCCCATTTCATCTTCTGAAACCCTCAGTTCGACCAACCAACCGTTCCCTCCTAGGAAAAAATCAACAAAAATGGGAGACAAGAAGCAACCCCAGAGACCTAGACGCCGGAAGCTATCCTCCACAGCCAGACACCCACCAAACCGTCCTGGGATATTCCCACTCCCACCCGAATGGAAGCAAGGGCTAAACCCAGATCCCACAAATCCCAGCGCTCCGTGGGGGCAAAACTCGGGTCAGAGAGCTCACCTCGGTGCGACGGAGTGATCAGCACGGTCGCGGGAGACGGTGTGAGGAAGGAATCGCCGGCGGCGGGTAGGGCTACGGCTCCGTCGACGACGTTGACCGGGAGAAGCTCGGAGAGACGGGTGAGGGAGACAGCTGAAGAATTGTTCTATTTGTTCCGTTTTGAGTAGGAAAAAAAGTGAGCGGAAGAGGGAAGACCGAGGAGAGCGGTGAGCGGAAAGCAGCTGAGAGGGTTGACCTTTTGGTTAGGGGCAAAATGGTACTTATGGGCGTAGATTCACCTTATAAGGCAAATAAGTACAGTTGGATTCTGTGATATATATCGTCGTAAAAATACTTTTCAGAGGGTCCTGTGTTGGATAATATGTCGAAACGATTGTAAACCATATTATTTGAGGAAAGTCACTTTGTCTCCCGAGTTATAGTGATCCCCATGTAGTTAAAGGTAGATCCCCCCGTCACTGTAGCAGTGAGGAGAAGGCTTTTTTTGGCGATCCCCGTCGACTCACCGCGTCCGCGCCGGCGAGGCGTGGGATTCCTCCTCTCCGCCGGCTGCTTCGGCAGCGGAGGGTGGGGGATCCCCGTCTCCGGCCTGTACATACGGTAGAGTAGGTTGGAGTTCCCGCCGGCGGCGCTCTGGAAAAGGTGGTGCGGCTGTGGGTGGTTTGGTGTCGAGGGGCTCTTCTCCGGCGGTGCGGTTCTTCGGAGCTCGGCGTCGTCTTCCTCGACTTGTGGGAGCTGGGAGCCCGGCGTGGCTCTTGAGCTCCTTTGTTCTCCGCCAGATCTGGGGTGGCGGCGGATCTGGCGGCCGGAACCCAGGACTGGACGCGGTCGGCGGCTTCGTCCTGCGTCAACTTCGGTGGTGGCTGCGGCAAGGAGGTGGTGCTGGGGAGGGAGGGTGGTGGCCGTGCCCGTTTACCGGCTTAGGCTCCGTCGCCGCGCGGCGGACAACTTCTGCGGCCTCTTTCAACAAGGAAGGCGCCCTCAGGCAGCGGTGAGAAGGAGGATGGCGACCATCGTCGTCGACGCCGGAGAAGAAGGCGTCTGCGTTCCTGGTTCTGATTTCCCCTGCGTATTGTACTTTCTTTCTGTATTCGTACTGTGTACTCTGTACGTGGTACTATGTTGATTATACGTGGGCTTTCAAAAAAAAAAAAAAAGTAGATTGTACATGTAAAATCCCAATAGGAAATTCTTTATATTATGGAGTACTTAAAAAGATTATACTAAAACATGTCTAAATACATTTAAACCCAAACATGCTAAAATATCTTACATTTTGATAAAGAGGGAGTATATATTTTGGAGATTTAAAAATGTGTATTCATACCCATACACTTGTTATTTTTATGTAGCTCGGAATATAAAATATTTTAAATTAAAATGTTGTATGTTTGTGAAATACATCATTAATAATATGAAGTATTTTTTTCAGAATTTTAAAAACTTGTAAGCATGATTTATTTTTCTAAAATGAAGGGAGTGGGAAGCAAGAAATCTCCACTCTATTATTTGAGTATAATAAATAATGTTGCAATCAACCCACTTTCAGAATAGGTTACATTCATCAGCTTCGACCGCCGTGATCCATGTTATTGCCGACAGGAACAGCAGGTCATGCTGAGCTTCATTTTTGCACATAACCGGAATTATTAGATATCCAGATACAAACATAAGAATGGATCTTCTCAATGAGCCGAGATCAGATTGTACATCAAACAGATGAATTACACAATCTAAAGATTAGATCTATCGCAATAGACAAAACTAACTTACCGTTACAACCATTGGAGGAGGAAAATCAACACAAACACAAAACTGGTTCTCACTAGCAAATCCATTGCAATCTTAAGATGCTTGTGGCAGTGGCTCATAGCAACTTTCCCAGGCTCACAGCGAACCAGAAGGAAGAACTGTCAACTGTGACCGAGGGCTTCAGTGCATCTCAAGCATGTAGCCTTTCTGCTGACCTGGCGGACTGCAGCTCTTGTGACTTTTCATGAGCAAAACAAGTACAACTCACACACATAGGAAGACACTCAGCTAATCAGCTTGCATTCAAGCATGGCCGCCTGTAGAAGATTCCACACGCGAATAGTACTACAATTGACCAATTCACCATATGCAGCTCACTGAAGACTCACGGGAACTGAAGATTGACAAAGAGAAAGACAAGATTATTCACTGCGGACCATTTACATAGTACATGTATACAATGTCCTCGTTGTTGTCTAAACCCCTATATATAGAAAACAAAAGCAACAAATACACGCAGCACAGGTTTACAATTTGCGCAGACAAGATGATATTTCTTCTCTGGCTGAGAACAGCACCCTGGATGACGAGTGTACAAAGGTACACAAGTGCAGCATGGAAAGGAGGGGCGGCAAAGCTGCTGCTAAGGTTCAAGCTTCAGGGAAACGACTCGGGACTGCCGGTTCCGCTTGGCCACCCTCATGAACACGACGGACAGGAACGGCGGCGCCCACCATGGCCTGCGGACTTCCTGCTCTCCTTTTAGGCACGCAACTGGAAGGGTGATTGCAAACAGTCAGTTAAACAATTTTTGACACAAAGAAGCGAGGATAGCAGCATAGTGATAATAGCACTGATCATACTTCTACAGACTAGTAGATAAAATAAGGTGGCGGAAATTTGAACCTTTAATGCGCCTCAGCTCTTTACAAAGTGTGATAAAATCTCCCCATTTCATATGACACCGCCTGATAAATCGCAGAATCTGCTCTGTAGTAAACGTGGAGAGGCTTTCCAGATACTCTCCATTGACACCATTTTCTTCAAATGTTTGGCGATAGCCACCTAGGTTTATCTCCTCTAACCACAACCCCACATCCTGCAAGGGAACAATTACTTTATCAGGGCAACGAAGAGTATTTTGAATTTGGGAAACCACCTACATCTTATACTGTTGTATTTAGCTCTCTTACTAGAAAATGATATATGCCGATCTATTGGCAGAAACGAAGCAGAATAGATAGTTTGATTAAGAAGAAGAGATGACAATTTAGAAACAAATGCAATTCCCAACTGTTACTTCAGGAGATCCTAGAGATGCTTATATTGCACAATAACAACAAAAAACATTAATCATAAGAAAAACTGCAAGATAAATGAGAGAGTCAGTCATTTCCAAACTGCCATACACCTAAACCAATGCAATATTTCAACTTGTTTCCAAAACATACTGAGTAACATGATCATTTCAACTTGAAAATTTGTCTCCTGCTTCTGTATCGTCACACAACCACTATTGCTACCAAATAATTTATAGTACCTAGGAAAAATGGAAAGAACACTTGCTAGAAAGTCAGAGGGCTTAATGCAATATCTCAAATGCCACCATACCCATCATTACAAATGATAAGAGCGGAGAAAGCAGGCATGGGAAGCTCAGAACATCCCCCTTACACCAATGCCACCATACCCATCACTACATGTAGTAAGAGCCGAGAAAGCAGGCATGGCAAACTCAGAACATCCCCCTTACACCACGTCTACATTTTTGGAAAAATAATTCATGTTTGTGAAATATAAAAGGGTTGTAAGTTTTGAGGACAGAATAGGCAACATCAAGCTTGGGCAATCATGGACCAGTGGGAGTCTGGGATGGTCCAACTGAAACAGGACGTGCAAGAAAATATCTTTTTAATACAGCACGAAAATGACACATTTTCAGTACTAAACCGATAGTTGTTTCCTCCACTATGCTTTCTGTAGAGAAAATAATTGCCTTGACAAGTAAAACATGCTTTTTTGCACTGTTGGCAAAATAATCTCATAGTCAGGCAGCACAAAATACTTTGTTAAAGTCGTGAAAGGTACAAATCAGGCCCTTGCTTTTTGCGAGCCTAACTAAAATCCTAAGACATATGTCCAGGTTAGCAGAACCAGCAGGGACCAGTTTGCCAATCATGCTAGTAAGCCATTTGTTACAGGACAAGATTGCTAGCCCTGTAGCCCAAAAGAGCAGAGCGAACATGTGATTTGCATTCAAATAGCAGTGCTTATTTTTATTTCTTCCAAAGACTGGTTCAAAAGATGTCATGCACAAGAAACGGAATTTCATGTAGAAAAAATCTTACGTTCCAAATCAAAATAACATGCCTGTAAATACCAATATTGCTCACCATACATAAGAACCAAAGGGCTTGCTTTTTGTGAGGCTAGATTCAGCAAGGAGTGGACAAATTGCTATCATACCCATGAACAAAATTGATAAAGCTGATTCAGCACATGCACGTTTGCAGACCCCCTTCCCCTTACCCCTTCCATTGCTTGTGGTGTTATATTGCTATTGTTCACAAACAACAGCGATAGATAATCTAAAGTTTATAGGCAGTGCCCTCATTTGAATTTACGCATAAGTGTTGTACAATTTTAGCGATCTAAGCAGACAGCCTTTACTAACACATTTAAAGGTGGCCAGAGAATTAGTTAATATCACATACAAGTATAGTTTCCTCTATACATCACAGTTTAGCTTTGCACTAAAGTGGGAAAAAAATCCCATTACTAAAGTAGTAAATCACCCTATGTAGAAATGTGAAAACACATAAGCAAAGGCAAATATTGATCTTGCTCATAAAGATATGCTGTAATTAGAGAGAAGTAAATATAAGGAGTAAGGCAAGTAGTACTTCAAGTGGACAAGTACCATAGGCTTAAAATGATTTCATCAGTGCCTTAGCTCAAGTGTTAATGTCATGAAAACAGATGGAACCTAAATGTATTATGGAAAGAGAAAAAAAGATGGACCACAAAAATGTAAAGCAACTGGCCAACAACATCTTGTAAAGCAAAAGAAGACTCAAAACTAAGGCAACATAAAGCAGCATTCCAGTTCCAAGGTCAAGGAGCTTCTTTAATAAATGATATGATGGATTTTCCAATCACCCCCACCAAAGTTCAATCTAAAACCTATCTTGTACACACGAAGAACTGATATATAGTCAACGCACAGAGACTAAGCACACGATGATCCACGGGAAGAAATCAAACAAGTCATTTTCAACATCCAATCAAGGAGAACAAATTCACAAACTAGAAAGATGCACCAAAGAACGAACGATTGAAGTGGAACAAAAAAGGACACCAGATTTCACTCGTATGAACATGTAATCAACAGGAGGGGGTATAAATTTCGGAAACTAGGTCGCGGCGGCACCTCGACAGTCCAGATGAAGAAATCCAGCGGTTCAGGCGACCGTCGCCGGCTCATGTCGGCCTCCCTCCCTGACGGCGGCGGCGCGTCCCCCGCCTGCAAGCAAGTTAACCCTATCCAGATCAAAAAATCGGCTCTCCCAAGAAAGAAAGCTCCCAAAAAGCAGTCCCAGAAAGACCAGGGAAATACCGCTCCTGGATCCCCGAAGATGAAATCGTCTCAGCGTGGCCCGCTCAATCTCATCAGCCCGCGAGGAAGGAGGAGAAGAGGAGCGCCCGCGTGGCGTGAAGTGGAGCTGCGAGACTGCGCGAGGTGGCGAGTAGCCGAGCACTGGCCACTGAGCAGCTGCTGGTCTCCTTTTCCCCACTGGTTTGGCCTCTTGAGTACAAGAACGATAAGAGCATCACTAGCAGTGCCCTCAAAACGGCAACCTGCAAAACAATTTTAGGGGTCGGGTTTTGCGTGTTCTTGCGCGAGAAATGGGGCCGCGAAGAACAGAGCCCTCAAACCAACCTGCAAATCTGAAATTCAACATCCAAATTTTCGCGGGAACAAAGTTCATCATACTGATAGATGTTCTACAGATCGATTCAACATCCAAACCTGCTACAGATCGATTTCAACGTTGTATCTACACAAAATGCAAACCCTAGAACTACACGTCGCCGCCGAAACCCTAGAACTACACAAAATTTGCTCCTCACCGGAGCCACGGGCGCGGCGGCGACGCAGCGGTGGAGGATCTTCACTCCTCGTCGGAGTCGAGGTTGATGACGGGCGGGAGCTGGCTGATGATCAGCGTCTGCTCCATGAGGACCTCGTCGAGCTCCTCGTCGCGCTTGATCTTGGCGGCGAACTCCGCCGCCTCGCTCTGGGACCGCAGCAGCGTCGCCGCCAGCGTGCGCTCGAGTTGATCGTCGGGGATGAAGTCCTCCGGCCCGAGCGTGACGCCGTAGTGCTCGGGGTCGTAGCCCGCCGGCGGAGGAGGGCCTGGCGCGGCGGACGAGCTGCTGGCGCCCGCGGAGGAGCTGCTGGCGCCCGCGGAGAGGAGCTGCTCGCGACGGCGCCGGTCGATCTCCCGCTCCCGCGCCCTCCGGAGCCGGTCAAACTCCGGCAAGTCGCAGCGCACCGGCCCGCCCCCGTACCTCCATGCGCCGCGCTTCCGTGCGCCGTCGCTGCGGACGATCTGCGCCCGCTTCGCGTCGGAGTAGTCTCCGCCGAAACGGTCGTCGCCGGGGAGCGGCGCATCTCGTTCCCGCTTCGGCGCCATGGAGGGAGGTGGCTGCGCGGGGGCGCTCGAGGCGCGGCCGGGCGCGGGGTTCGGCGGCGGGCGCGGCGCCGCTCGCGGGAGGGGCCATGGCGGCGGGGTTCGGCGGCGGCGGCGCAGGGAAGGAGGAGGGCTCGAGGCGGTTGGGGATTTTTCCCTCCCGCGACGCGTCGTTGACCAGAATGCAGGGCCCTGCGTTTTTGCCTCTCGACCCGTGTTTGTGCAGGTTGGGATGGAGTTTGAGGGCTGGGCCTTCAATTTTTTTTGCGGGTTTACGGGTTTGAGGGCTCTGTTCCGCGCCAACTTTCGGCCTCAACCCTCAAAAAAGCAGTTAATTTGAGGGTTTGACCAAATGAGGGCACTGCTAGTGATGCTCTAAATAGGGTGCGGTGCGGTGCGTGCCCGCGCGCGCCGCGCTTGGAAAGGAAAACGATGATAGCGGTGAGATGCTCGTCACAAAACGCACATGCGGCGGTGCGAAGGCTCGTACGCACGAGTACAAAATACTCGCAACTGCAATGTCATCTACACTAAGAATCGATAGGATTTTGATTACATCAAAGTTTATTAGTTGAACAAAAAAATCAAAAAAATCTTCGCAACAGATTTAACCGGATGAAAATATTTTTACGAAATCTAATGCAAAAAAATCTGCAAAAAAACATTTAGAATTCAATCCTACAATACAAAAGGCCCAAATTGTCTTAAGTTTTTATCCTCTAAATTTCTATGGAAGTGCTTTGTATCGAAAAGCCCCCCCCCCCCCCCCCCCCCCCCCCACCTAAAGAATATCCTAAATAATTTTATCATCCAATTTTCAAGCTAGATTATCCAATAGTTGTAAATGCGGACATCCTATTTGCAGATATAGCATAGTTCTAAACATGTTACGTGTAGATTTTACCACTTTGCTTATGACGACCGATGTTCGCATATCTAGTTGGTACAGTCGTTCATGTTGACATATCGTTGTTCTGACAATTCGTTTTCCTTGGTTATGTAAGAACACAACTTTTTCCAGGATTGCTATTTGGGTGACCGGGAAAGTGAAGTAGAGGTAGATATTTTCGTGTTGCCGGTGTCGTGACCGAGAAGACTTGGATCAACGATTTCTGGGCGTTTATTGTAGGCGTAACGAGATCAGTGTCGTCTCCGTTGAGAGTTCCGTCCATTGATGTTGATGGGATTGAATTGGCCCCGTTATGCATGCTCACGGTATTTAACTCCATCGTCCATATACTGAATAATAGAGAAGTTCCGAGTCAGCAAAATTACTCCTTGACGTTCTACATGATAGAGGGTAAATGTTATGACGTTAATATAGCAGGTTGTTACTAAAGTTAGAAATTAAGATCTTCTCTGATGTAGCCCAACCTAGGACCATCACCATGTCAAACACTCCAACATACCACAAGTCACCATGGACTTCAAAGGTGAACTCATTCCTCTTAGATAACTCAATTCCTACCCTTTTGGATGGTATGCTATGTCATCTTCTATCTCTTGTTGATACTAGGAGTGTCACGACGACTACGGATACACGAGAGGATGACCAAGGTGCAAGAGGAATGGAGGACGACAAGACGGTCGATTGGAAGAGGAGAAGAAAGAAACGCTGAAGTCCCACCGTACTACCGGGCCCATCAGCCCGGTACTACCGCCGAAGCTCGGGAGCTACTGGACTCACCGCCGCTCTAAGCGGTAGTACCGGAAATCGACCCGGTACTACCGAACGTTCGCACGTCCGGTACTACCGCCAGATCAGTCCGTACTACCGGCCCCGCGCGTGCCAGTGTGCAGATCTGGGTGTTGACCCATGTATTTCGTCCCCTTTGGGCCTACACTATAAATAGCACCCCTTGGCTAGATCTAGGGATAGACTATGTTTTGAGATTAGAGTAGAGCTAGGCTCCCCACCTCAAAACGTCTCCTTCCTCCCCTTGCGGGGATGGTTCCTCCCCTTGTGGAGAAGATCCCCTTGTGGATTCAAGACCTCTACTTGTAGTCTGACTACTAGCCAATCTTTCATCTTCGGGTGACTTTATTGGAGCGGTTCGGTTGACCGTTGGAGAAACAACCATCCAAGATCCCTTCTTGTATCTACTTGCCGATCTCCCACCTTCGTGTGGATTCTATTGGGCCGGTTGGACCGACCGTAAGGGAACGGTTCTTGTATCGTGTGTGTTCTTGTGTTCGGGGCGTTCTTCTTGGTGTTCTTCGTGTTCCTCGTGTTCTTGCGTGCGTTCGTCCACATCCTACGTCAATCCGTGAAGATCGGGCCACCCTAGTAGTCCCGTACTACACCATTCTCCATGAATTATACCATTCTCCATGGTCCTGGTGGCTTCATGGCTTCAGTCTTGGGCCTCCTCCTTGCCGGCATCCGCCTTCCTTGGTCGTCAGCTATCTGGGCCGCCCGGTAGGCAAAGCCTTCACCACCACTGCGGGCCACCCTGGACTAGCCGGATTGATCCATGCTGGTGATACCCCTAGTAGGTATATCCCCAACATTAGCCCCTGGGAGGGTTCGAGTTCTTCAGGCGCCGTCTTCTTTGTCGGCAACGTCCGCCTTGTCTTGTAAGCGTCTGAAGAGCTTGAAGCATTCCAAGTTGAAAGTAAGCGGCGGTCCGCCTAAAGTAGTCGGACAACTTGCCGCCATCATGGGAAAGACGGCCTGACCATTGTCAGGAATCTTCCTGGCACCAGTCTTGTCAATTGACTGGACCCGTCAAATGTTGACGGATGACGCCATGCAGTCCACGACAGTTTGGACTTGGGCATGCGTCATGATGGTTTCTCCACTACGCACAGAAATCGGAGCGAGGCCGCAGACGCCGTTGCCACGACGTGCAAATCGTGGGCACGTGGCGGAAATCTCGCGTCCCCCTCTCAGGCACGGATCTTGGCGCGTGGGGATAAATACCCCAAAGGGCACATCGATGCACTTCTTCTCATTCGCACACCCACCGTGGCCTCCTCACCTTCCCGAGCTCAACTCCTCCTCGAACTCAACTCCGGCGAGCACGAGCAGCGCCCTCTCCCCAAATGGCGAGCACTCAGCAGGATGCGGCGGCGACGGCGGCACTGGCTGCGGCTTCTTCGACCCCCGCCGGATCTGGATCTGTCCCAGCGGCGGCGGCGGTGCCCGCAGGCATCGATGACCTCTCCCGCGGCCACCGTGGCCACGGGCGGGGTTTCTACTTCTTCCCCAGCTCCGACGTGCAACCGCCGCTCCAACTTTTCCCCTCCCATCCCTCGCGGCCCAGCTCAGAGGCCGCGCGGAATCTGCCGCCGACGAGGATGACGACGCGAGGAAGAGGAAGAGGCTGGAGACCTGGGTTCCAGGTACTGGCTGCCGTCAGTTATGACGTCAGCATACTGAAGGAACTGGAGGAAGGCGGATACATTCCGCCAAAGACGGAATGCTCCTGGAGGGTTCCAGGCGACGAGGCGGTGCCTGACCCCCAAGACGGCGAGCGTGTCATGTTGGCGTCGCATAGCCTTCGCGGTATGTCTCTGCCGCTTTCCGCCTTCTTCTTGGCGGTGCTTAGTTTTTATGGGCTGCAGCCACACAACATAGCGCCCAACAGTATTCTAGTGCTAGCCGGCTTCCAGGCTTTGTGCGAAGGGTACTTAGGCATAGCTGCGTCCATAGAGCTGTTTAAGTACTGCTTCCTGTGCCGCCGGCAAACCATACCAGGCGGCCACCTAGCAACCTGCGGTAGTGTTACGTTCAACTGCCGCCAACCCGACTGGTACCCAAAATACCATACATCGAGTCGGTGAAGCACTGGACCAGCACTTTCTTTACTGCAAGGACATCCCGACACCTGGCAGCACACAAGGGATGCCAGCCTTCGTCAACGGTCCGCCAACCCACAAGGCTTGCTGGACGGCAAAGTGCCGCTCAGCAGCTTGCCGGAACTTCGAGTTGCCGTTAGGCGGATCGAGTTCTTGACGAAGACGATGTTGGCTCCACGACTTGACGGAGTTGACACCGTCATTGCTGGGTGTCGAGGAAGATTATGCCTCTCCGCCATCGCCCACTGAAGATGTGCGAGTACAAGGCGGACGACGCCGGCAACAGCACCCTTGATCAGGATGCCTTGGATACCGGCTTAGAGAGCTTATCAAGCCTCTGTCGGTGAAGGCGGCTGAAGGCGTCGCCATGTTCACCCATAACAACCCAGCCCCAGCGGTAAGTCAAAGCTACTTTGTTATTTCACTAACATCCTTGCCCACTAGGTACTGAATTAATATTGTCTTGCTTCCTTTTCAGCTACAAACCTTGGGAGAGGACGAGTTGGCCCAAACTGGTATGATACAGGTGCCAGCAAGTCGAAGAAGCGCAAGCTGAGCTCCTCCACCAAGGATTTGGAGAAGAGGAAGAAGGCGGCCACCTCTGCGATGCAGAGGATGAGACCGTGGGGAACGTCCCTTGAAGCGGTAGCAAACTTTGGCTTCCCTGACTTGGATATTTTATATGTTGTGCTGACAAACTTGCATGTTTCTGCTTACAGAGGCAAGCCTACCATGCCCAAACTCCGCTCCAACTTGAAGATTGCTGCCGGCAGGGGCAAGCCACCACGTTCTTCTCCAGCTGCTGCGCGACAACGCCCACAGTTGGCGTTCCCGTGGTTGTGTGCCAGGGAACGTACACAGCTGCCGGTACCCAGAGGCGGCTACAGAGAAGATGGCGGGCAAGAAATCAGTTGCCGGCATAACTTTTTCCAAGACGGCTGAAGCTTCGGCTAGTGATGCCGCTCGATTTATCGCCATGAAGCAGGAGATGGATGACCAGATGGCGGCCGAACAAGGCGGATCGTCCTCTCATCCTGGCTCCCAACCTGGCAAAGGGTTGCAAGACCCCCGGCAAACACTGAAGACCATGCGTGACGGTACCCGCAACTGGTACGCACACATGGACGAACTCCACGACACCCTGCACGGACAACTTGAGGTAAAATAGCCTATGGTCCCAGCCCCCGAGCACTTTGGCGGCTGAAAAATTTAGCCGGCAAAGTGGTCTCGTTGACTAAATAGCGCTAACCATAATGTTGCTTTCGTGCATGCAGGCCGTTCTTGCTTCCAATCTTGAGCTATTTCGTGCTCAAGAGATGAAGAAGAAGGAATGCGAGGAACTGCAGCAGGACGTGGAGTTGAAGAACGCCCAAATTGCGAGTTTGGAAGAAGCTCGCAAGAAGGATGAAGGTGACAAAGCTTTCTTTGCCTTCTTTTCGTCCGACTTCTTTTCCTTTTCCGACAAGTATTTTAGTCGTCTTTTCTTTTTATTTGTAGAATTATTAAACACTGCGCAAGATATTCTCAAGAACTCCACTGACATGCAAGCTTTGATGAACGAAGCTGCAGATCTTGCCGGGCTGGTGACCAAGCTGAAGGCGGATCACGCCAAGGAGCTGGATGAGCGTGCGTTGGCCATGCTGCCGAAGTTAGCAAGTTGACTGGACAACTTGAGGCCATGAGCAACAACCTTGACCAGGTGAACAAGAACGCCAAGGAGCAGCAGGACCAACTGTCAAAGGCGGTCCAGCTAGCCCAAGAAACGCTTGAGAACCATCTGGATGAGGTCAACGCCATCCACGACCATGTCTTGGGTATGCCTCCAGTCCTTCATTTTGTCACCTTGCTTTCTTGAACTTGAAGCTGCAGTGTGTAACTTTGTGTTTGTGCAGTGCCGGCTAGCTTGGGAGATGACCTGGCCACAACGCCGCGCCTTGCCGAATCTTGAAAATTGGCGAAATCGTCAACCAGATTGTCGGCGCAGGCAAAGCATTTGCCGCCAAGTTCTACCCTGGGGAAGACGGCGATCCCGTCATCTTCGATGCTCTGCCGGAGTTGCTGGAGAAGGCGACAGCTGAACACGACAACACCTACGCTCAGCAGCACGAGGCGGCGCCAAGTTGGCATTGGCAATGACGGCGGCGTGGTACCCGGAGGCTGATATTCATCAAGTCACCGAGTACTTCCCCACCGAAGACGAAAACAGCCAAGCCATCGTGATGCAGGACGTGCTGCGGTCTGTTCGCGGCTATGCGACCCGGGTTGCCAACATGGTTGACATCCGCAAGTTCTACAAGGAACACCCGGACCCGCATGTTGCCGTTGCTGATCCCTCCTTGGCGATCCTGAAGCTTCCCGGGCGAAGAAGGCGAAGCCGGAACCGACAAGCGCAGCCCCAAGGATGGCGGAGCCAGCCCCAAGAATGCCGGCGTTAGCCCCCAGGATCTCTCCACCAGCTCTACGAAGGCGGCAATCCCTTAGACTTCCTCCTGCAAAGGCAGCACAAAACACTGCGTTAATCTGTTAACGCATAAAACTTTATTTTGGGTTGTAAATATTTATGGGCCAACTTTTATGCTACACTTGGCGGTAGGCTTACTTAAGTGGCCCGCCTTAATATGTATCTCGCCTGCATGTTTAGCTTTTTCATATGTTGGCGGAACCTCATCTTAGTTACTTTAGCTGAGCCAACCAGGTGCAATACCAACTAATTTAGACTCAGAGACCAAAGCCAGCATGTTGGTGCCAACGACATACTACTAGGCGACCCACACACAAACAGACAGATAAGCATATTAGGCGGTGCAAAGATTGTTTGCGTTTTTAGCCGGCAGACGGCAAATGTCAAAAAGTTTGGACCTTAGCACGGAGCAAAACTTATTTTGTTTGGTAACTTTTATGACAACAGATATATGATTGCGAGAAAAGACAAAAGATGGCATGATCCCAAAACTGAATGAGCAAACCACAGACTTTTATTTCATAATCATATAGTACTTATTACAATGTGGAAATTGCTAAGTGTAAAAAGGACGTAGCTGCTCAATGTTCCAGGGTCGCTTGGTTTCTTCGTACTTGTCGTCAACCTTCCTTTTGCGCTTGCGACCTCGCTTCTTCTTGTATCCGTCACGTGCATCGACCAAGTAATAAGAACCATTGAGCAACACCTTACTGACCACAAAAGGTCCTTCCCAAGGCGGGGATAACTTATGCAAGCCCTTTCTATCTTGGATTAGGCGGAGAACCAGGTCACCACTCTAAAACTTCTTGCCTCACCCTTCTGCTGTGATAACGCCTCAAACTTTGCTGATAGATGGCGGATCGCGCAAGGGCAACATCTCGTTCTTCATCAAGTAGGTCAAGGCCATCCTGTCTTGCATCTTCTGCGTCTCCTGGACGTAGGCTTGGATTCTGGGAGAATCGTACATCATGTCGGTTGGCAACACTGCTTCTGCGCCATAGACTAAGAAGAAAGGAGTAAACTTGGTTGATCTGTTTGGAGTTGTGCGTAAACTCCAAAGGACAGACTGCAATTCATCCACCCAAGCCCCAGCCGCTCTGTGCAATGGTACTTCGAGACGTGGTTTGATTCCTTGTAGGACTAAACCATTTGTACGCTCTACTTGACCGTTTGCCTGCGGATGCGCGACTGAGGCTAGATCTAGGCGGATACCATGCTTATAACAGTATTCCTCGACTTCGCCTTGCGACAAGTTAGTGCCATTGTCGGTGATAATGCTATGAGGCACCCCGAACCGAGAGATTATTCCCCACAGAAAGTTTGCGGCTGTGGCGCCGTCTAGCTTTTTGATAGGCTTAGCTTCAACCCATTTGGTAAACTTGTCTACAGCCACAAGTAAATGTGTGTAGCCACCAGGCGCCGTTTTAAACGGACCAACCATGTCCAAGCCCCAGACTGCGAAAGGCCATGTGATGGGTATTGTTTTAAGCTCTTGAGCCGGCATGTGATTGTCTGGCATAAAGTTGGCAGCCCCTGCACCTTTTAACAATGTCTTCTGCATCTTGCTTGGCTGTCAACCAATAGAAACCTTGTCGGAAGGCTTTTGAAACAAGGGCGCGTGAGAAGCATGATGTCCACATACGCCGGCATGTATCTCATCCAACATTCTCTGCCTTCTTCGGGCGAAATGCAGCGTTGGTAAACACCAGTGGTGCTACGCTTGTACAATTCACCTTTGATTATTGTAAATGCCTTGGCTCTTCTTATTATTTGCCTTTTCAAAACCTCATCATCCGGTAACTCCTGATTGATCAGGAAGTCCAAATATGGCGTCGTCCAATCCGGCTTTACCAAGTAGACGGCATAGCTAGCTATCAACTGGTTCTGCCGACTCTGGGTCAAGGAGGTCTGCTCCTTTAATTGACGGCTTGTGTAGGTGTTCCAGGAAAACATCTTTTGGTACCTTTTTGCGTTCAGACCCCATTCTGGCAAGTGTATCTGCCGCCTCATTTTGAGTTCTTGGGATGTGGCGGACCTCGTAGCCTAGAAAACACTTGGCGAATTCGTCAACGGTAGCTCGATATGCCGCCATTGTTTCGCTCTTTGTGTCCCAAGTACCACGTATCTGTTGCGCCACCAAATCTGAATCTCCGTAGCAGAGGACACGTTGGACGCCAAGTTCCTTGGCAATGTGTAAACCATGAAGGAGAGCTTCGTATTCAGCAACATTATTAGTTGCCTTGAAGTGATTTGTAACACATAACTAAGCTTGTCTCCTTGAGGGTTTCTTAAAACAATGCCAGCCCCCGAGCCCTGAGCATTTTTGATCCATCAAAGTGCATGATCCAGTATGCATCTTCAGGGAGAGGTACTTCGTCCATGGCCTCCGTCCAATCAGCTACGAAATCTGCTAAGGCTTGAGACTTAATGGCCGTTCTGGGCTTATACGAGATGTCGAAGGCGGCAAGTTCAATGCCCCATTTGGCAACGCGGCCTGTTGCATCTGTATTATTGATGATATCCCCCAGAGGTGCCTTGCTCACCACGGTTATTGAATGTTCCTGGAAGTAGTGCCTTAACTTCCTGGCGGCGTAAAAAACACCGTAGACCAATTTCTGGTAATGCGGATAACGCTGTTTTGAGGCGGAAAATACTTCACTGATGAAGTAAACCGGACGTTGTTCCGGCAAGTCTGAAATTTCCGTCTTGCGTTCCACAACCAGTACCACGCTAACAACTAAGTTAGTTGCGGCAATATAGAGCAGCATTGGTTCCTGCGAACGAGGAGCTGCCAAAATTGGAGCAGACGTTAACGCGTCCTTGAGTTGCTGCAAGGCGGCGTCTGCTTCGTCTGTCCACTCGAAGTTGTCGGATTTCTTCAGAAGCCGGTAGAGAGGCAGTGCCTTCTCACCAAGACGGCTAATGAAACGACTGACGGCAGCCGCCGATCCGGCAAGTCGCTGCACGTCCTTCAGGTCCTTGGGCCTGGATATGTTGAGGATCGCTTTGATTTTTTCTGGATTCACTCTATCCCTCGTTCGGAAACGATAAAGCCAAGCAATTTGCCGGCAGGAACCCCGAAGACGCATTTTTTCGGGTTGAGTTTCATCCTGTATACCCGGAGGCTATCAAAGGTTTCTCTCAAATCATCAAGCAAATCTGCCTTCTTTCTTGACATGACGGCAATGTCGTCAACATAGACGTGAACATTGCGGCCAATTTGCTCGTGAAGGCATCTTTGCATACACCGCTGATACGTTGCGCCGGCATTTTTTAGACCGAAGGGCATCGTGATGTAGCAGAAGGTCCCATAGGGTGTAGTGAACGCTGTTTTGATTTGGTCGGATTCTCGCATTTTGATTTGGTGGTACCCGGAGTACGCATCCAAAAAGCACAGCAGCTCGGAGCCGGCTGTGGAGTCTATGACCTGATCTATACGAGGCAAAGCAAAGTGGTCCTTAGGACAGCACTTGTTCAAACCGGTATAATCAATGCACATTCTCATTTCCTTATTAGGTTTTGGAACCATTACAGGATTTGCCAACCAATCAGTGTGTACTACCTCCCTAATGAACTTGGCTTCTTGCAACTTGATGATCTCCTTCCTATTGCTGTCCGCTTCTTCTCACCGTAGCGTCTTATTCCTTGCTTCACTGGTTTGGCTCCTTCGTAGACGTTAAGAGAGCTCGGCAAGTTCCCTCGGGACACCTGGCATGTCGGCTGATGACCATGCAAAGATGTCCTGATTCTCACGGAGGAACCTGACGAGCGCGCTTTCCTATTTGTCGTCCAAGCCAGCCCCTATGGTGACTTGCTTGGAGCTGTCACCTGGGACCAGATCCGCCTTCTTTGTGTCTTCGGACGCCTTGAAAGTGTTCTTTTGCTCAGCGGTCTTTACATGCTCCGGCAACTGTGATGTATCGAGCTCTTTCTTCAACATGGCTAACTCCTCTGCGTGGAGGACTGCCTCAGCGAAGGCGGCATTGCCACGCTCACACTCCTTTGCTTTCTTGAAGTTGCCACTGATGGTAATTGTACCATTGGGTCCCGGCATCTTCAGCTTGCTGTATATGTAACACGGGCGAGCCATGAATTTGGCGAAAGCTGGCCGTCCAAAAATGGCGTGGTAGGCACTTTTGAAGGGGACTACTTCGAACCTGAGATACTCCGAGCGGTAGTTTGTCTCAGGCCCAAAAGTAACCTCCAATCTGATGCTTCCCATTGACTTGCCTTGCTTTCCCGGAACAATGCCATGAAACTTGACTTTGCTATAGTCAAGCTGGCTTTCCGACAAGTTCATGCGCTTCAGAGTGTCCGCGTAGATGATGTTGAGGCTACTGCCGCCATCCATCAACACCTTGGTGAGCCTGAAGTTATCGACAATAGGGTCGACGACAAGGCGTATTTGCCGGGGTGAGGAACGTGATCTGGATGATCATCTCTATCCCAGGTTATTGGCTCCTCTGACCAGTCTAGATACTGGGGAACGTCTGGTACTGTGGCGTTTAGCTCGCGCATCTCCGCCTTTTCTTCTTTTGCCGAAGGAGTGCCCAGGAAGCACACCAATTGGCCATGTACCTTGGGATATTTCCTTTCTTTACGCATCAGCTTGGTTCCTCATCCTCTGACATGGACATAGCCCCATCATCGTCTTCCTTCTTTGTCTTCTCAGCCTTTTTGCTCTTTTTTGATTTCCAGCCAACCTCGGGGTCTTTCTTGAAGTCCTCCATGAACCGGCATTCCCCTAATGTGTGGTTGACTTTGCCTAAGGACGCGTGGATTGGGCAAGGCAAGCAAGCTTTCGCCTGATCATACGTCAGGCGCTGCTTGCTGGAGCCGCCATCTTTACCCTTTCCTTTCCACTTGCGGTTGCTGCCTTTGCCTTCGAAGGCGGCGGCGACCTCGTTTGATGGTCCGGCTTTGTCATCCTGGGGAGCCTTGCGTTTGTGACTTGCTCGCCTGTTTGGCGCCATATCATGTGCGCCATCTCCATCGCGTGCATCGTCATCCGCCTGTGCGTACATGGCTGCTACTTCGAGCATGACTCCGAGATCCTTGACTTGCATGCGTACGAGCTTATGTCTGAGACTTGAGCCCTTCAGGAGGCCCGTGGTGAAGGCATGGATTGCTTGATTGTCGTCTACGTTCTCGCAGCTTGCCTTTGTTTGAATCCACCTTGCCAAGAAGCTTGTAGCTGTTTCATCTGGCTTTTGCACGCAACGAACCAAATCTGTGTATGTATTGGGTCGCTTGTACGTGCCTTGGAAGTGCTGCGTGAACACCTTTTCCATGTCATGCCAGCTATGAATGCTTTTCTCCGGCAAGTTTTCGATCCAGCTTCGGGCTGTCCCCTCCAACATGAGGGGAAGGAAGCGTGCACGAGGCATTGCCTCCAGCAATTTCAACTGCCAGCGCGTAGTCCGACAACCATGAGTTTGGCTTGTCCGCTCCATTGTACCTTTGATGAGTTTTTGACACTGACGTCATGTCTCTGGGTACTTGAACGTTGCGGATGGCTGGGCCAAAGCACTCAGGTCCTAGATAGGCATCTTGCTTTCCAGCCTTGATGTCATTGAGACGATGTCTCGCGTCTTGCGGACTGAGCTGTTTGCCAGATCTATCAGCATGTGGCTCGTCCTGCGCTGCCCGGCTGTGCCTAGGCTCATTGTTGTGTCCCCGGCTTCCGCCTTCGTGCCTGGGCACTGGTGGTGGGGACTGTGTGCGGTCCCTGCTTCTTCTTGGCGGCGGGGCATCGTCGCGGTTGCCGCCACCCTTGGCGGCTGCTTGCTGCCCCTGCTTCCGCCTTCATCCCGCCTAGGCGGGAGGTGAGGCCTTGCGCCTGTTGCCGGTCCTGGATGCCTCATCACGCTGCCTTTTTGGAGGTGGTGATTTGCGTGGGTCTTTCTCCTTGTCCTTCCCTTTTCCGTGGCTACTGGAACCGGACGGATCTTCTGGGTTGCCACCGGCCGCAGCTTTGCAAGCGTTGGATTTTGATTCCAACTTTCCTCCCCTTGCGTCCGCCATGTCGGCGCGAGAATCAGCACGGGCCTGCTGCTCTAGAGCTTTGTGAGCAAGGATCGATGCGTAGTAGATCTTCTCGTCCTTGTCATAGTCATCATTGTTGAGGATGTCCAAGGCGGCCGCAGTGTTGAGGACAGGTTGTTGCGAGGATGACGTCCCCGTTCTTGTCCTTACGCTGCGGCGCTGTAGCCCACTCGAAACCAAGCTTTTGGGCAGGGGATTTGAAGGTGTCATGATCCCTGCCTTTCCTACCTCTCTTCTCCGCCACTTGTCCTGCCGGCTTGGGCAATGGGGTGGTGGTGAAAAGATTACGCTTGGGGTCGCACTTGGCAGTTATCTTGGCGTTTTCCTCCTTGGCTTCGTCGAGGAGGCTCTGGACCTCTGCTTGCTTGCTTTTGAGGTACTCAGTTTGCTCCACCAAGGTGTTCCGAAGTTTCTCCAAATCAGCCGGATTGGTTTTGTCGTTTACCGGCGTGTGAAGAACTTCCGCCAGAGCCGCCATGCTTCCTATCTTGCTGGGCTCGCCCTTCTCCAGGATTTTCTTCTTTGGAGCCCCAGGAGGCTCTGGAAACTGTGGATCGGTTGCCGGGGTCCCCAGGTTGGCGGCGTCAGTTGCCGCCTTCTCTGAAGCTGCGCCGGTGACATCCGCCACAAAGATCTGCTGCATGTTGACGGAAGAGCCCGTAGCCGCCTCAGATGGCGGAGGATCAGGTGTAATAAAACACTTCTTGACCCGTTGCTCAAACATGCTGGCAGAATCTTCTTCGGAATCAGAGTCTACGTTGACGTGAACGGTAGATCTGGATCCGGCATCCGACATCACATCATCCTGGAGTGCAGGAAGAATAGATTCGGGATCTTGACTGTTGGGCTGGGAGTCTGATCCCAGTCCCGTCATGCCGACAAAGTGTAGATCTGAATCTGCGGACTCCTCAGAGGAGGCAAACTCAGATCCGTCTTGATTGTAGGGGGGTGGGATGGCGAATAAATTCGCGGCAACCCATACGCCTCAGAAGTGTAGCCGATGAACACATCGACGCCGCCAAACGGCACAACTCCGCATCCGACAATGTAGTCGTCTGCGGGGATGTAGGACTCGTCGCAGCTGATGTAGTGATGTCGCCGTAGCGAACAGCGCGGCCGACGGCGATTGTTTCGCCGATGCCGCCAAGAGTTCCCGCCTGGAACGTGACGCCTGACGCCTTAGGCCCCACGGTGGGCGCCAACTGTCGTCGTATCGGCATCTTGGATAGGAGACGGGGTCCTGCTAGCCGAGGGTGAACGTAGGGCAAGAAGGTGGACGTCGTCAAGGTCGGGATTGTACACGGCGGTTTACCCAGCTTCAGGCACCACGGCGGTGGCGGTGCCCTACGTGCTGCTATAACACTATAAGGCAATATCGCCGTGAACAGGTTACAATGAGTTGGGTATGAAGAGTATGTTGCCCTAAAGGCGTCCCGAGGTCCAGCTTATATAGGCGGCTGGACCTAGGGTTACAAGGTGAATACGTATCCAGCAAGTATACGGAGTCCTAAACCTAGCCGGCAAGTATGCCGCCTTCCGTCTTGGTCTTGGTGGCTTCATGGCTTCAGTCTTGGGCCTCCTCCTTGCCGGCATCCGCCTTCCTTGGTCGTCAGCTATCTGGGCCGCCCGGTAGGCAAAGCCTTCACCACCACTGCGGGCCACCCTGGACTAGCCGGATTGATCCATGCTGGATACCCTA
>CAMZMU010000117.1:61034650-61198548 GCA_947311845.1 Poa pratensis
TCAGACGATTCTCCGTTGATGGCAACGTAAACCTGATGGGGGATGACCCGCGTACGTGCATGTGCTGCCAATTCCTGTCATGGACTCGACGTCTTCATCAAGGCTCATGTCGGAGTCGGTATGCCCGTCGAGTGGTCCGTCTGGACGGATCTCGTTGTCGATGCGTTCATCGTCTATGCTCATCTCGGCGTCAGCAAAACCTTTGTGGACCTCGGAGTCGAGTTTGTTGTTGGTGCAGATCTCAGAGTCGACGTTGTTGTCGTTATGAATTTTGGGTTCGTCGAAGTCGTCGAGGGAGATCCCGCAGTCGAGGGTGTCATCGAGTGGAAAATCGAGCTCGAGATCGTTTTTGCGGTACGCTGATTCAGCTTCCTCACCTTGTAGTTCTTTTGTCATGTACTCGTAGATCTCTCGAGTCGTCATGGTTGTTGCAGATGAGCAGGCTTCGAGAACCGACAATGGGACGGACGCAGTCGATGGAGCCTCGGGTGCGGCAGTCGCGAGTTGTCGTGGATCTGTCAAGTCCTGCGTACCAAACTTGTTTACGAAAAAATTGAATGCTCCAACAGTTAAATCCAAACCTGACTCGAGACTAGCGAACATCTCTCGGACTTCTGGCGAGTGCGGATCAAATGTGCGTTTTGTTGGTGAAGTTGGCGGGCTGCCAATTTTCGAGCGAGTCGGCGAGTTGCCGTATGTCGACCGAGTCGGCGAGTTGTGGTTTGTCGATGCAGTCGGCGAGTTGCCGTTCGTAGATGCGATCGGTGAGTCGCCGTTTTCCGATGGAACGGCGAAACCGTGAGTCCAGCACTATTCTTTCCCACAGACGACCTCGGGTTGAGATTACGGGGGAGAGAACGTGGTAGAGCTGGTAGTTTCGTCGGCTGACAAGCAAAAGCAGGGATTTACCCAGGTTCAGGCCTCCGGAGAGTAACACCCTACTTCCTGCGTGTCTGGTATTGATATGAGGGTATATGCGAGCTACAATGGAGTCCCGGCGAGATGTCGATCTCGCTAGGGTTTTGGTGGTTCGAGTATTGCGTGTCCCCTCATCGGCGGCCCTCCCAGCCTTTATATAATAGGCTGGGTCTCGGGAGTTCGCAACCGACTCAGATTTACAAGTAAGGAAAGTCTAAACCGACTATGGCTACGTCTAACTTGGAGGATACTCCGTCTTCTTGGGCCTTCCTTTATGGGCTTCATGTAGGCTCTTGATAGTTGGGCCTAGTCGATACGTGCACCAGGTACCCTCATGGTAGGGTACCCGAAAGGTATATCCCTGTCAAGCCGTATTCTACCAACAATAGTCATTCCACTGTAAATTTTTCCCGTCTCTCCACACACACCTTTGGCTCCGTCAAGCCCCTACGAATACAGGGCACCTCGGTCCCCGATGTCGATCATAAGTCTATTGTCAACTTGCAAGCCACATGCGCTCCCCGTCGGTGCATATTCTGGTGGTCACACAAAGTTGTGAGCTGGAAGACTTCCTACATCTCTCGCAGTAGTTGCATGTGATATCCATGTCATCTCTCACATCGGACACCGATGCCACCGTTGCTGTTAGTGGTGCTCGACTCGGTGGTGGCGGAAGTTGCGGTTCAGACCGTGAGCAAAAACTTGATGATGAAAGGGGGTGGAAGGATGAGTTATACACCTCGTTGTTGGATGCCACCTAATTATTAATGAAAAATGATGTGTGTATCTATCTGTGAACGTTTTCTCTATGTTTACTTATCTCTCAATTAAGAGAACGAGACAGATTATGTAAGCAACTGCGTGTGTGGATTCATAGATGGTTGGATGCATACACTGAAAAGGACCTATGAGTGTCTAGCCTCCGCTGCAGTAATTAGAGTGCAGAAAAGTCACGACTCATGAGTGTAAAATGATAAAATAGCATGTCTTGTTAAACGTTTGGCGAACATGACAAACTAGAGATGAGTATTCCTGCATTTAGATATATATTAAAAAAATAGTGGTATTCATGCCATTTATTTTTGTTTATACTTTATTTTATGAAATCTGGATCTGATTCACAGATTAAGATGGTATAAATCGTTTAAAATCTCACTTTGTTATTTTTTTGGGTGCACTATTTAGTATCTAGCGGTGGAATATTCTACTGTTTACATAATATCGATTGTACTCGATCCAATTGATGTAAGTTTTCGGGACATAATTATGTCAGCTATTACTGATTTTGGATTAATTTATGTGAGCGAAGTGTAACTGATTTCATTACAATAAAACAATGATCTTGATTCTCGATGTTAATAAAGTCTTGAATAATCTATCTCTTGAGTCTGGAATGTTCATCATATATCATACATTGTCTATAAGTTATCAAAAGTTTGTTCAATTATTTTGTGAAAATCTTCATAGAATCATGTACACAATTTAATTTTAATGACATTTCATAATTATAGTTGCATCCTGATCATCAAACTAAGTATTTGAGAGCTTAACCTTTTTGGGGGCCATGTGTTCTCTCTGTTGAGCGGTGTACTTCTAACCTTACTACAACTGATATAATTTTGTTTCCTTCTCGACTTGTTTATATTTATGTGAGAAGGTCTAAATTATCGTGGTGTAAAAGGTGAGCTTGGTACTATTTTTACCATTATTTTTACTGATATATATGTGTGTGTTTCGCAAAAAAAATACTTATTTATCATCGGTTGTATTAGAAAGGACGCGGCAACGCGCGTCTTGTCCTTTCTAGTGACATACAGACCTCCACTCGCCGGCGTAAAGAGAGGACATGACTCGGCAACATGTGCTGTTTGTTTTTTGTATAGGGCAAACATCTTGAATATATTAACCAAAAAAATGGTTACAAAGGACACAACCAGACGTAAGATATTTGTACCCACATCTATAGATAGAACCGACACTACTCGTGAGGTTTCGTCGCGTCGTCGAAGGAGAGAACGAAAGCAGGTAGAGCAATAACCGAGAAAGATATTCCTCATAAAAGTTGCCGCATCTGGAATGATGCAAACTCTTTTCACGCGTGTCATGTAGAATATTTGACTTACCGACAAATAATAAATAGTGCACTGTACTGCCTGTATTTGAGTCGAAGTCTCTTTAGTCAGGATTTTTATAGATATTTTAGGGTTCTGCTCCTTAGAATCTCTTACTCTGAAACTTATCAGATATGTAAGATAGCAAGCCATAATTGTTATACGTACGATCTGTTTTACATGTAATCCCGTAGAAAAATCTGGTTGAATCCAGCCTCATGGTAAATTATCTTATCTTTGTTTCACTGACAATTATGTCATACACCTAACTTTTAAAAAGCATATTAGGGCAACTTTGATTTGGAGGAAACGTACATGGTTAGGAAAATTTCGAGAGATACTAGTGTTCATACCTTTGATTCATAGGAATGGGGAAAGGGAAAACTAGAAGAAAATTTCCTTTGGGTCTCACTTTTACACAACGTAGGGAAGAAGAAAAATTCACTCAGATGTCATTCTTTTGATCCTATGCACAAGGAACGAGGAAAGTTTTACACCCGCCATCCTTTCATGTGCTATCCCTTTCCTATTCCTTTGATTTTCCTATCATATGAATCAAAGAGACCCTAAGTTTTTACGTGGTGCAGGCTAACGACATAAGTTGCAGATATTCTGTTTGCATCGGATTCAACACGCCATAACATCTAATTATTATGTTTTTATTATGCTTGTGTTTTCGAAATCCTTTGAACCAAAGAGGCCTACATCCGATTGTACTAGCGATTATGATCGTTGGAGTACTCCTTTTGGAGATGCAATTTCTTGTCACGTCTACGACAGACCGATGGAAGAAGTTCAATTAGGAATATGTTTAATTTTCTTGTAGGTTAAGATTTTTATTATATAGATTAATGTACTTTCTAGCTAGGGCAGGAACCAAAGTGAGCTTAGGAAATCATACAGAGCATGCGAAATTCAGTAGTAGAGTGAATCAAAATATCAATCATTCAGTTGTACTCCCAATAGATGTGTCGCGAACTAACACAAGTTTTTAATGTTTCAGCTAAATCTTTATTTCCCTGACACGGATACAACTATACAAGAAGTGACGCATGAGAGAGAACACGCAACTAATAAGTTAGTCGGTGAACTGGTCAGCAGAAATATTAGCACGCACGCATGATGGATTCACTATCTACAACTAAAATGTGTGATTTTCTTTGGTTACTCTAATATCTCGAAACAACCTAGTGTATGGACTGTTCCATCAGGTGAAAAAAGACCTCCATGGCTCCATTGCATTGTGACTTTGTGAGTGGTGAAACTACTTCTACATGCCATGCATATATAGTATCGACTCCCTAGTCCTGACTCCCTCCCTTACTGCGCAGAAGAACTCATCATTAATCAGGTCATCATTTTGTTATGATCATTTGCGTTACCATGCTTTTGTTACTCGTATCAGATCACGGAACCTTACTGGAAGATATGAGCTACACCAAAAGTGAAGTTCTTGTTTTGTTGGTCTGCTTAGACAATGGTGTGGGTGTTGCATGTGATCATTTGGAGCCGGGGTCCGGAAGAGGCCATCGTGACAAAAGTCTTCACAGGATGCCTCTTTTGGCGTCCCTTATGACACAAGTTGCTGTAGAATCTCAAAGAGTATCTGCTTGCATACTCCCTCAGTGTTATGATGTCGCAAAAATGGATGTATCTAGACATATTTTTAGTGTCGGATACATCCATTTTAGTGACATCTTTTTCCGTATGGAGGGGGTATATTTGATTGATACCCCAATCCATGAGCCCTGCACCAAAGTTCCGAGCATTACAAGTAGTAGAGATGAAAAACGACGAAAGGGTTCTTGGCTCCAGGGAACCGGGTACAACACAGATGAAAAACGAACATCAGTGTCTCAAGCCAGCTTCTTTTTCTTCAGACTATGGGCTTGGGGACAGAGTTGTTTCTAGATCTTAATGCAAAAGCAATCACAGATGATTATTCGAAAGGAAAAGGCACATAAGTGCAAATCGTCAGTCACAATTCAGTTCAGTTCATGCATCCCAATTCCCAAATGCACGTTGGTACCAGATTAGTTAGAAGCGTCGGGTGAGTACTTCAGTAACAATTAGAGGCCTTTTGTGTACCCTCAAATGAACCACAGCCATTCAATTTCGTCTATCCAAAGGCTAAAAACGTTTCATACTAGTGCTTAAACGATGACATTCCTACTGGTGCAAAATCGGAGCATCCCGTAGACGGGCTTTGGCCCAATAGAGTAGAAGGGTTCTGGCCCAGGACAAAATTCATTAATTGTCAGCGCAAAACAGTAGATTGGTATTGGGCCAAGACTAAATATCTGAAATGACATCCTCTCCCCGCGGTTCATCAGTCAGGTCGCCTCCGTGTCGCCGCCGCGTTCCGATGGTCTACCTCGACGAGACCCCCCTCTATGGCCAGCGCCGCAGGCGGCGTTCCAGGCCATTGGTTGCCAGGGTAAGCGGCGGGCAACGTGTGGCGGGAGTCGTTTGGGGATGTTGGTGGACGGGAGCTGGGGAGCATGGATCGATGGGGCGGAGCTCGTCGGGCGACGGAGCCAGAAGGGCGCCGCGTCAGCCGCGGAATCGGAGGTCTCAGAGACATAGTCCTCTGCCGCCGACGCGCTGAGCTCCGTCGTCGCGGCTCTGGTTCGTGGTCGCCATGTGCGGAAGCAGGTGGCCGTGTGCGCAAGGGCGACTCTGATAAGTCTTGGTGATCTGAGGTAACCAAATCGCTCTCCTCTTTAAAGCCAAAGCATTCAGTTGAACATAGATTTTCAAGCACTTTTAGCTTTAGCAACCATGCATTCACTTACTTATGCAGTTACTACACGAGACGTGAATGACTGAATTTTAGTGAAATTCGTCAGGTTTGCTTGGTGAGTTTGCATTCACCAAAGAAAGATACATTTGATTTGTGGTGGATTAATTGTAACTAATATATTTTTGGTACTCCTTAAGATGGATATTCTCAATATGTATTATTTACATAAACTTTTCCTTTTGAATCTTTTTTATAATTTTTTATGACGGCCTCTTTTGATTTGTGGTATATAAACATCAATCTAAGAAAGTGTTCAGGGTGTAAACAATATAGAAATCTGCTTATTTTGACATGCGGGGAAGAAAAGGATAAGATATTTATTGTTATTTCTCCACTCAGTGTTACACTATAGAAATAATGGTGGCATCAAACATGTAAACCAGTGCACAAGTTTGTTTGATACACATATCTAATTTCAGATGTACTATTAAATATTTTATAATTTGTTGAACTAAGTCGAGGCTAATATTTTTTCTGATTCAAGCATTGCCGTTTACCCATACTATGTGCATTAATTTGTCTCCTCAATGTCATATCATTCTAAGCATGTTGTCTTAGCATGTAAGATTTAATGTAACGTTCAATTTTCTCTGTTTGTTTTTGTAGGGTCTTTCTATGCTTGTCTTTCAGAAAAGCAATTGTGTGCCTGTTTTTTCTAGAAATGCATTTGTCGACAAACCTTTCTGTAGTCCGTGTGAACAGAGATGAGCAGGCAAAGCTTCTAAATCTGTTGCTCATAGGTGTTTATTTCTACCGCTCTGCTATGTTCATATGATGCTGCTCTTTAATTCAACCATTGTTGTAGCACCAATAAATAATCGTCATTTTCGTTGATCTGACTTTAGTGTCACAAATACGTTCTAATTTCAGCAGGACGTGCCATCAACGAAGAGGGCAAAGTTGGCTGCAAAGAGGATACGGAAGATGCAGGAAGAGGAGAAGCGAGCACAAGAGAGGGAATTCGAAATAGCCTTCAGGGAATTTTGGCCTGAAAATGTATAAACCACAAAACTAACGTCGTTGCACCTGTTGGCATCAGCTCATGATGCCATTGTACAGCTTGGCGAGGCTTCTGCAATTTGCACGGACCTTTCAAGCGTTTTCTGACCTGTTCTGGTCGTAAGTATTACCGTTGTAGATGTTTGTGCCCTGCTGAGTGATGTTGTAACAAATGTTTTCCATCATTGAATAAAGTATCACTTATTTTCACTACTGTACCAGATATCCATGCTTTGTTACTGGTAAAGAAAATTATGACAAGTCACTCTAAGCTGTAGTTTTAGACTCAGTCCACTCCACTGCTTGGCTACAACAGAGGGTTCTGTCTCAGGCTTGCCTAACGCTATGCATTCGTGCCTCCATGTCATAACCTATTTTCGCAAGTGAATGTTCTGTACGTTCTTTGAGTTTGTCGTGGGAGATCCATTGAGTTTTTAGTTAGTTATATGTTTTTACCAGATTTTAGCGGTGTGGGAACCAGCCAACAACGAGTTACAACAAAACCACATTTATTTCGAAGGGAATGCAGTGCTGTTTCAGTATAGTATGAAAGAATGCGGCAGAAAATTGTCACCCGGAGGTGTCAAATCCGTCTATACACATAATTATGCATATCAGGATTGTGCGGTGCTTCTCAAAACCATGCCTAGCTACAACAGCAGCTATTGGCGCCACAGCCCCGCGTCTGGCAGGAGCTTTACTCTGCTGGCTACCTAACAAAAAAGTATCTTCTCATCCCTCCTAGAACACCAAATCTTCTTCCTCTTGAGCTGTGAGTGGCAGTGTGCCTGCTGTTGCGGCATCCCAAAGCTGCTCGGCCTTCTCAGCACTTATGTCGACCAAGTACTGCAACATAGATAGCTTATGGGGATTAGGGATACTCTTCAGTAAACGCAGTACAGGTCATCCAGCTCTCCCAGTGTGGCCCATGACAACAACTTCCAAGCAGGGACGGCAGTTCACATGCGATCAAGTCATTCAACAATGAGATCTGCATCGTGTATGAATTGTTGTTAGACATAGAAGCAGTGAAATAAATTTCAACGGAAACTTCAGGATAAGATAAAAGTTGTACTACAAAGTAGCTTCCATGGAATAGAGCACACTACTGCTATTGTGGTTCGGTATACACAGGACGGCAAGGAGAGCAGTCCTCGGTATACTCAATATTTCTCAAACGCAAGACAAAAATATAGACCTATATAGTAGTGTATTACACTTGCAAACAGACGTCAAATACCTGAACCAGCTACAGGTTAAGTCAACAATGTAGACCATAATGCAATACAATATGATAATAGTTGAAGAGTGCAGTGTCAACACAGATGCCCGCTTTCAAACTATTCAGAGGGTAATTTACACCAAGATGTTCCTTTCAGAAAAATGTATTGTACAGGTCAAGGATTGAGACGATACATGCTTATCAGAACGATTCATTAATTATGCATGTCTATAAAATTATAATGGTTTCACCATTTTAATTTCTTTGAGCATTAATCCACTTGTTTATATCGAGTCAAACAGAAAAGTCAAATTGATGAGGTAATCTGAACCACAGGGTACTTTCTTAACAAATATGAATTTTTCAAAACTAATTCCCTGCAGGTTTCAAGAGCTCGTTCTTTGCAGCACCTGAATATCGGTGGAACATTAGGCACTGTCGAAAAACTCTACGCGGTTGCAAACAGTTGTGCAAGTTTGAAGGTGTGTAAGTTTTGCTCTACAATTATGTGCTTCATCAACTCGGAACATTTATCATGTATCAAATACTCCGCCGCACACATTTACGAAGTTGATCAGTAGATTGACCCATCTTGGAGCAATTTATCTTTATGAGCAAGTTGCTTACATATTTTGCGGTTAAGCCTAATAGAACAATACGATTTATTTCACTATCTTACTGTAATATCTCGACTAAGCAATGTAGTACGGTGGTTGCACGTCCATAATTTCCAGCGCGCTATACAGTTTTGAAAATAGCCAATGAATATACATCGCCTGTCAAACTGGGTTGTTCTTGTCATACCACAAATTTTCAAAACTGAAGACACTAAAAAATTGCCAACACAGATGTCCAATCTTAAAACTATTCAGAGGGCAGTTTACAGTTTACACCGAGCAGTACCCCAAATATGCGGACATATTATCAAGAATAGAGGTGGTATCTACTCTGAATTACAGAGCTCTGTCAGCTTACCTTGCCTGACGGAATGCGACGTGCAGCTCAGGTGTCGGTGGCACCGCGCAGTGCGAGGAACGTCGGTGGACGGATGCGACCTCCCGTGTGTACACGACGATAGCGGCGGTACAAGTGCGACGCGGTGACCACACGGTGTCGGACCTCGACACATTTTGTTTCTCTTCTTTTCTTCTCTTCCCCTTGCTTTGGGTGTATGTTTGCTGCCACCCCAGCATTTCGTGACTGTTGGTTGTATCGGGTTGTTGCTATATTTATATAGCGGGGCTACGGCCTATTTCGTTCAAATATGGTTCTAGTCAACTCGAATTGTTTTCCTTCGTCAAAAACCGTCAGGCTGAGAGGTGGTTAATCTTTTTTTCCACCGAATAACCGCTGATGGGCCTCCTGGGCCAAATCTCTCTCTGTCGTCGGATCAAACCATACTACTCATATTTGAGGACCAGTAAAAGGTACTGTAAAAGTTGCCAACAATTAAGGGACAGTGAGCACCACCTGAGCTTGGATTGCCCTGATTGCATGATAAAAAAAAGGGAAATATGAGTCCAGGTTTCCATGTCTGAATGGTAAACACGTACACTGATGCTGCATTTTTGTTATGTTTTTGTTGTTACAGAGTATGTAGCTAGAGTGCAGACAATGTCTCTGTTGACAGATCTCGATCTGCAGCGAGGCACAAATCACACCAGGGACAATGCAGCGTGCCACATCGACAAGCACAACAAAACGCTGTCAGATTCAGACAGCGACGCAGTAACTGCTGCTCTCAGTGGACCAGACATGATCGTTGAGAAATTTAGAGCATAACATTGTCAAGATGGACGATAGTTAGGAGGAGTACTAGAATTTAGTGGTGAGTAGAACCAGAGCACAGCACACACCTGCACTTCCTATCCTTGAGCTCTTGCCATGGCGTACGGCAGTCTCTGCTCCGGGGTGCTCGCTCTGTTCCTCGTCCTGGCCGCGCGTCCGGCAGTGGTGTCGGCGGCTTCGGCACACCTCCACTTCTACATGCACGACGTACTGACCGGCCCAGCGCCGACGGCGGTGCAGGTGGTGAACGGGCCGCGGGGCAACTTCGGCGACACGATCGTGATCGACGACGCGCTGACGGAGACCTCGTCAGCGACGTCGGCGGGCGTGGGGCGCGCGCAGGGGCAGTACGTGTGGGCGTCGAGGGGGAACCCGGAGCTGCTGGTGACCATGGACGTGGTGCTCACGTCGGGGCCCTACGCGGGGTCATCGGTGACGGTGGTGGGCAGGGACGACATCGGCGCGGCGGTGCGGGAGCTGTCGGTGGTCGGCGGCACAGGGCAGTTCAGGATGGCCACCGGGTACGTGCTGTGGAAGACCGTTCGGCTCGACCACCCCAACGCCGTCCTCGAGCTCGACGTCTTCGTCAACCCGTAACGGACCGAACGCATCGTCTCGTCCCCCGTGACTCCATGCATGTTCATTTGTTCGAGTCGTTTCTTATTTGCCGTTCATGTCTCTGCTACATTTGTTTTGGTTATATATGAGCCAATGCTGCTCCTGGAATTGTAATGCTCGGCGTTGAAGTATTTCGAATTCCTAAATTTACTAATTAGGCATATGTGCTCTGTAACGGGAAAAATAAAGAGAGGAGAACCGTGCTATTCTCAAAAAGGGGAAATGGTACATAATTTGCCATGTTTCACGTATGAATAATTTGTATATTTACGTACAATTCATCCTTCAAAGATGGGGATGTTGATTGGAAGCCGGCGGAGTTTCTTCTGAAACAGTTACAGCAGTCGCAACCGACCCGTCGGGAACCAAAGCAATCGCACACGCCAGCTCGGTGGCGGTGGCGACGCCGCTGCCGGAGTTCCCCGCGGTTGGGAAAGATACTCGGAGATGGGGACACCGCCGCGGCGCGCTGCTGTGGACGTGTAGCCGCCTATCGCCACGCGAGACTTACTCTGGCCGCCTATAATCCAGATGGGGTTTTACAATTTGGGTAAGGGAGTTCATCTAAAATGAATAAAGTATAAGAGGGAGGGTTGCTCTAAATATTTGAAGCATCACATGATGAAGTGGGAGAATGTGTGTAGACCTGAGGATTTTGGAGGCTTAGGGGTTATTAACACTAGATGCATGAACATAAATTTATTACTCAAGTAGACTTGGAAGTTTTTTAACCATTGTGATGATTGCCCTTTGATCCAAATTCTATCTAGAAAATGTTTGAGCAATGGGGAGTCAATCTTGATGAATTACTCTAGAGGTTCCTAGTTTTGGAATGGTTTGCAAGCTGTGAAGAAATGGTTTGTTTAGGGAGCTATCCTTATGGTTGGTGATGGTAAACTGACAAGATTGTGGCATCGTGTGTGGGTAGGGACTGTTCCTTTAAGGATCTTGTTCCCTACTCTGTTTTGGGCTTGTACTGATCATGAGGTTGTTGTCTGTAATAAATATGATCTGGGTTCTCATAATTGGGATATAAGGTTTAAAAGGGGGTTTTGGAGCTGAAGATATGATGTGTTCGGAGAACTTATTAGACATGTCGGAGTCGATTTTCTTTTCTGACCAAAGAGATGGGGTGAAATGCTCCTTTGAAAAGAATGGGGAGTACTCTACTAAGTCTATGTATCGATGATCAGCTTATGAGGGAGTTTATGATCCAGAGTTGTAGAAAATTTGAAAACTCAAAAATCCTTTAAATAGGAAAACATGGCAAAAGTAATTCAAGACAGGCCAGCTGCTAGGGAGCAAATCCTAATTATACTTTGTCCTGCAAATGGTTTATGTTCTCTTTGTGATACCGCGGAAACAATTGATCCTTTTTTTTATTAATGTGTCATGTTACCGAATTTCATTGGACTATGTCATAGAATCGTTGGGCCGACATACAAAGACTCACTTTTGTTCCCGATCTTTTATCTCCATTCCAAGAATCACAGTCCAGATAACAGGAGCAGCTGTGCTCAGGCACTAAAACGCTGATTTTGGTCTTCTCTAATGTCTCGGTGAACTAAAACTCAGGATGGGAATGGGCCGGCCCGGACCTGGCCGCGTGGCCCCATGGCCAATCTGCGAGGCCATGGGCCGACCCATTCCATCAGAATTATGTGGCCTTGCTGGCCCGTTGGGCAACCAAGGCCGACCCGATTTTAATCTAGCGAATGCGTTCGCTGTTTGACAGCTCTGTTTGGAAAATGTCCAATTTTTCACACGCTACATAGAACAAAAATTTCACACCAATACAATTAAAGTATACATTCTTTTCACAGGTTGCGCTGAACCAATCTTTTCACATTAGTATATGACAAGATAAATCGACAAGATTCAATTCTTTCACAGGTTGCACAGAACCAATTATTTCTTCATCATCTGCTCGAGCTATCCATTGCTCCAATGCTTCAGCTCCAACATGCTTCATCATCTGCTGGAGCCATCCATTGCTCTCATTATCTAGTGGAGCTTCAGTCCTCGTCCTCATTACATGTATTTATCAAGAAATGACATAGATGGTAAATGATTCCTTTGCACGGCAATTATTTAAAAGACAACAAAAACCTTGCTGTAATCTAGGTTTCTCTAAATCTACCACTAGTACACGATTGTATCAAGTAATCTTCTCTAAAAGATAATCTTCTCTAAAAGATAATGGTCAAGTTTGATCAGTTTTGTGCTACTGAAGTATACATGCTATTTCTGAAATCTTGCTCGACGTATGACCATTAACGATTGGATTCTGGTATAAATCGTTTAAAATATCACTTTGTTCTTTTTTTGGGTGCACTATTTAGTATCTAGCGGTGGAATATTCTACTGTTTACATAATATCGATTGTACTCGATCCAATATATGTAAGTTTTCGGGACATAATTATGCCAACTATTACTGATTTTGGATTAATTTATGTGAGCGAAGTGTAACTGATTTCATTACAATAAAACAATGATCTTGAGTTCTCGATGTTAATAAAGTCTTGAATAATCTATCTCTTGAGTCTGGAATGTTCATCATATATCATACATTGTCTATAAGTTATCAAAAGTTTGTTCAATTATTTTGAGAAAATCTTCATAGAATCATGTACACAATTTAATTTTAATGACATTTCATAATTATAGTCGCATCCTGATCATCAAACTAAGTATTTGAGAGCTTAACCTTTTTGGGGGCCATGTGTTCTCTCTGTTGAGCGGTGTACTTCTAACCTTGCTACAACTGATATAATTTTGTTTCCTTCTCGACTTGTTTATATTTATGTGAGAAGGTCTAAATTATCGTGGTGTAAAAGGTGAGCTTGGTACTATTTTTACCATTATTTTTACTGATATATATATGTGTGTTTCGCTAAAAAAAAGGCTTATTTATCATCGGTTGTATTAGAAAGGATGCGGCAACGCGCGTCTTGTCCTTTCTAGTGACATACAGACCTCCACTCGCCGGCGTAAAGACAGGACATGACTCGGCAACATGTGCTGTTTTTTTTTGTATAGGGCAAACATCTTGAATATATTAACCAAAAAAATGGTTACAAAGGACACAACCAGACGTAAGACATTCGTACCCACATCTATAGATAGAACCGACACTACTCGTGAGGTTTCGTCGCGTCGTCGAAGGAGAGAACGAAAGCAGGTAGAGCAATAACCGAGAAAGATATTCCTCATAAAAGTTGCCGCATCTGGAATGATGCAAACTCTTTTCACGCGTGTCATGTAGAATATTTGACTTACCGACAAATAATAAATAGTGCACTGTACTGCCTGTATTTGAGTCGAAGTCTCTTTAGTCAGGATTTTTATAGATATTTTAGGGTTCTGCTTCTTAGAATCTCTTACTCTGAAACTTATCAGATATGTAAGATAGCAAGCCATAATTGTTATACGTACGATCTGTTTTACATGTAATCCCGTAGAAAAATCTGGTTGAATCCAGCCTCATGGTAAATTATCTTATCTTTGTTTCACTGACAATTATGTCATACACCTAACTTTTAAAAAGCATATTAGGGCAACTTTGATTTGGAGGAAACGTACATGGTTAGGAAAATTTCGAGAGATACTAGTGTTCATACCTTTGATTCATAGGAATGGGGAAAGGGAAAACTAGAAGAAAATTTCCTTTGGGTCTCACTTTTACACAACGTAGGGAAGAAGAAAAATTCAATCAGATGTCATTCTTTTGATCCTATGCACAAGGAACGAGGAAAGTTTTACACCCGCCATCCTTTCATGTGCTATCCCTTTCCTATTCCTTTGATTTTCCTATCATATGAATCAAAGAGACCCTAAGTTTTTACGTGGTGCAGGCTAACGACATAAGTTGCAGATATTCTGTTTGCATCGGATTCAACACGCCATAACATCTAATTATTATGTTTTTATTATGCTTGTGTTTTCGAAATCCTTTGAACCAAAGAGGCCTACATCCGATTGTACTAGCGATTATGATCGTTGGAGTACTCCTTTTGGAGATGCAATTTCTTGTCACGTCTCGACAGACCGATGAAAGAAGTTCCATTAGGAATATGTTTAATTTTCTTGTAGGTTAAGATTTTTATTATATAGATTAATGTACTTTCTAGCTAGGGCAGGAACCAAAGTGAGCTTAGGAAATCATACAGAGCATGCGAAATTCAGTAGTAGAGTGAATCAAAATATCAATCATTCAGTTGTTCTCCCAACAGATGTGTCGTGAACTAACACAAGTTTTTAATGTTTCAGCTAAATCTTTATTTCCCTGACACGGATACAACTATACAAGAAGTGACGCATGAGAGAGAACACGCAACTAATAAGTTAGTCGGTGAACTGGTCAGCAGAAATATTAGCACACACGCATGATGGATTCACTATC
Source organism: Poa pratensis (assembly GCA_947311845.1). NCBI lineage: Eukaryota > Viridiplantae > Streptophyta > Magnoliopsida > Poales > Poaceae > Poa > Poa pratensis. The sequence continues at coordinate 61,049,514 of CAMZMU010000117.1, forward strand.
TAATTACAACTAAAATGTGTGATTTTCTTTGGTTTACTCTAATATCTCGAAACAACCTAGTGTATGGACTGTTCCATCAGGTGAAAAAAGACCTCCATGGCTCCATTGCATTGTGACTTTGTGAGTGGTGAAACTACTTCTACATGCCATGCATATATAGTATCGACTCCCGAGTCCTGACTCCCTCCCTTACTGCGCAGAAGAACTCATCATGATCAGGTCATCATTTTGTTATGATCATTTGCGTTACCATGCTTTTGTTACTCGTATCAGATCACGGAACCTTACTGGAAGATATGAGCTACACCAAAAGTGAAGTTCTTGTTTTGTTGGTCTGCTTAGAAAATGGTGTGGGTGTTGCATGTGATCATTTGGAGCCGGGGTCCGGAAGAGGCCATCGTGACAAAAGTCTTCACAGGATGCCTCTTTTGGCGTCCCATATGACACAAGTTGCTGTAGAATCTCAAAGAGTATCTGCTTGCATACTCCCTCAGTGTTATGTATAAGCTTCTACTACTCACGCCGCTACTGGACACAAACTCAAACTCAACACTCACACGAGTACTGGACACAAACACAATCTTTGGTGCAGCTCAAAGCTAGCTGCGTTTTCTGGTTTTCTTCACTGCTTGTGGTGTGCTGAAACTGATACAAGGGTGCCCTATTTATACTACTCGAGCTGCACATACCAGCTCTCCTACAACACTCTCTAAGTGTGAATACTGGACCTTTGAAGTCTAAAGTGTCAAGCCGCCGGCCACTATCCTGACATATGCTTCAGTGCAGGCAGCAGCTTTGCAGGTATTCTCTTTGCAGCCTTGCAGGTCTGGTTGCCCTCGTGGCCATGTTCTTGTGCCTACAATTTTATTCATGTGTTCACACTCCACCGGTGCAAACACTCTACTCTAGCTAGTAGAACATGCACTAGTACATGCATGCACATGCACATGCACGTAGTGCTTCTACGTAGTTCTTAGCAATGTGATTAATCAACAATTCTCCCCCTAATCTCGTTGCTGATGTTGACGATACCAATTCTCTCGCGCAGACTCTGGAACTGAATCCGACCAAGTGCTTTAGTCAGGATGTCCGCGAGCTGGTCTCCAGTGCCGATGTACTGGACGTCAATCTTGCCATTTTCAACACACTCCCTGATGAAATGGAAGCGTGTCTCGATGTGATTACTCCGATCGTGGAAGACCGGATTTTTGCACAGCTGAATTGTGGACTTGTTGTCCACAAGGATTGTCGCGATGTCATCCTTCTTGTCGAGGAGGTCGCCAAGAAGCCGGCCGAGCCAAACTCCTTGACAAGCCGCGGTCGTCGCGGCAATGTACTCCGCCTCGCACGATGAAAGTGCGACCACCTTCTGCTTTTGTGACTGCCATGTCACAGGGCTCCCACCGAGCATGAACAACGCACCCGAGGTGCTCTTCCGATCGTCGATGTCGCCCGCCATGTCAGAGTCGTTGTAGCCAATCAGTTTGCCTCCGTCCTCATCCCTGACGTAGCGGCAACCATAGTTGTGCGTGCCACCGATGTACCGCAACAGATGTTTGACAGCAGCCATGTGCTCTGTCGTGGGCTTCTCCATAAACCGGCTGACGTAGCCGACGGCGAAGGCAATGTCGGGTCGAGTGTGCACAAGGTACCTTAGGCTTCCGACAATGCTGCGGTAGAATGTTGCATCCACCGGTGGGTTAGAGCTCTCCTTGCTCAGCTTGAGCCTAGGCTCCATCGGGACGTGCACAGGGTTGCAGTCGCCCATGCCAGCCTTATCGAGCAGCTTGCCGGCGTATGCTGCTTGGCCAAGTGTTATCTCGCCAGGGGCCTGCTTTACCTCGATGCCGAGGTAGTAGCTGAGTAGTCCCAAGTCACTCATCTGGAACGTGCCCTTCATCTCCAGCTTGAACTTGGCGATCTCACGCCTGCTTGCTCCAGTCACGATCAAGTCGTCGACATAGACACCGAGAAGTAGTCGCGCGTCGCCAGTGCCGCGCACGTAGACAGCATGCTCCGACGGGTTCTTCTGAAACCCAAGCGACAATAGTGTGTTGTCCAGCTTGGCATTCCAAGCCCTTGGGGCTTGGCGTTGTCCGTAGAGTGCCTTGCGCAGTCGCAAGACCTTGCCTTCTTCTCCTTCCCGGACAAAACCAGGTGGTTGAGCCACATACACCTCCTCCTGGAGGTCGCCGTTGTGAAACGCCGATTTGACGTCCATGTGGTGCACTTCCCAACACTGCTGCGCTGCAATTGCGATGAGCACGCGCACAGAGTCGAGTCGCGCGACTGGGGCAAACACTTCGTCGAAGTCGATTCCGGCGCGCTGGACATAGCCCTTTGCGACAAGGCGAGCCTTGTGCTTCATGATGTCGCCGTTAGTGTTCTTCTTCAGTTTGAAGACCCACTTGAGCCCGATTGGACGATGACCCGCTGGCAAACTAGTGAGTTCCCAGGTGCCATTCTCCTCGATGGCGGTCATCTCCTCCAGCATGGCTGCACGCCATGCTTGGTGTGGCTCAGCCTCAGCGAACGTGACAGGTTCCTCACCCGACACCAAAAGGAGCTCCTCGGACTCATCGACAATGTTGTCGATGGTGCGGAACCTGCGGAGGCGTCCGTCGCCATCCTCCAAGGTCGGTGTCACTCCGGCTGGAGGTGACACGAACTCGACAGGAGCGCGATTACCCACGCGTTGTGCGGCAGGTACAGCTGTAGGTGTTGCGTGTTCTTCCTGTTGCGGCGGGCTGAGCGGTGATGCTGGTGCCGCTCCCCCATCGCCTGCAAGCTCGTCGCTGTACGCGTCTCCAGTGGTTCCTAGAACCGGAAAGTCGATGGTGAACGTGTCAGCGGGGTGCATGTCCGCCTGTTCAGCCCACTCCCAGCTCGCGTCTGATGCATGTAAAATGCATACATGAACTTTGCTCTTTATTCACTCATATTCCAATCATATTTGCATCATATAAGGGTTATATCAATGTTTTATCATGATTTTGGAAATATCTTAATGATTTCCTATTTTTATGGAATTAACCCTGCACAGGCAGAAAACTCTAGTTTTGTATTTTAATGTTTCAGGGACCCAAACGTCGTCCAAATCACCTGCAAATTTAGGGGCGTCATTTTTTGGAAGGAAGAAGACCTGTGGGCGAAGGAAGCAAGCAAACGGAGGCCTGAGGCCCAAAAGGGGGTGGCCCACGCGGCCACAGTACCTGGCCGCGTGGGGCCCACTCTTTTGGCCCCCGTGGCTCCGTTGCCGTCGATCTTTGCTCCACCAACTCCATCTTGACCTAAAAACGCCTATAAAAAAGGTCCCCCGACGTTCTCTGGAAGGAGGCGGCGGAGAAACACAGAACCACGAAACGGAGAGTCAGAAGGCTGCCGCCGGAGAAGATCGGAGGGGGGAAACGCCGCCGGAGTCACCTCCGGAGGGCTCCACCCCCTCTGGCGTGTTCATCATCAACATCTACAGCAAGAACTTCTCCACCATCATCACCATGACGAAGGGGGAGTAGTCCACCTCCTGGATTTGGGTTTGTGGTGGTAACTTATGTATCTCTCCTCTCTTTGAGCTTCACTAATTAGTACCGTATGAGCTGCTGAACATGATTACGGTCATCTATGTAATACCTTTGTGGTGAATATTTTGGTATGAGATGATTTGTTATGCATTTACTGTTGTGTTGGAACTTTTATGACTTGTCATGCTTTGATAGAATATTGTTCTTTAAGAAGTATGATGTATGTGGGTGCGGGATGGCCGATGTGACACGGCATAGGTATTGAGTGACACGGTACCGCCCAACATCCTTTATCCGGGGGTAAAAAGGAAGAGTATGATGTGGGTGTGACAGCAACCACGCTAGCCTTACGAGGGTGACACTAGCAACACAAATGAGTATTTCTTTCAACTATGTGTTTTAGGACATGTAGCCGTTATAAAAGTTACTATTAAAACATGAAAATTATGTGTACTTTATCTATAACATGATAATCACCATAGATGAGAGAGAGAGGATTAAGTGAACCCATGAACCCATGTCCATTGTTCCTATAAGAGAAAACCTTTGTCTTGTCCTCTTGCATTGAAGAGGAGTGGGACACTTTTATATTCTTGCTTGGTTACATTAAACTTCCATCCATCAAATCAACCACCTTGCTCCTTAAACTTGTTTAGTGCATAATCAACTAAAACTTGTGACACTTTAGGTAATAGATAACTTTTCCTTCTTGCTCCTGCGGATCGATACCTTACTTCCACATTGAGAGGTGCTATAGTGATCCCCTGCTCTTGGGGGTAATCAGCGTCCTAGTCAAACACTACGTCTCGGGAGACATGTGCGCGCTGTGACACTGGGTCGTAAAGCTTGTATGCCTTGGACCCAACATCATAGCCCATGAGCACCATGGGTGTGCTCCGGTCATCAAGCTTCTTGGGCTGGGGACGCGCCGTCTTGACATGTGCAACACATCCAAACACCCGTAAGTACTGCAAATTTGGTGTCTTGCCATGCCATACCTCATACGGAGTTTTTCCTTCGACGCTGCGAGTGTAGGAGCGGTTGAGGATGTATACCGCCGTGGTTACAGCCTCTCCCCAGAATTTGCTAGGCACTCCTCGCGCCTTGAGCATGCTGCGAGCCATGCCAACCACAGTCTGGTTACGCCGCTCCACCACCCCATTTTGCTGAGGGGAGTAGGGAGCGGACAAGTGCCGCTGGACGCCGTGCTCAGCGCAGTAGGCGTCGAAATCCTTGGAGGTGAACTCACCACCGCGGTCCGTCCGGAGCGTGCGCAATTTGCACCCGCTCTGCAACTCAGCGCTTGCCTTGAAGCGCTTGATTGCCGTCTCTGCCTCGTCCTTTGAAGCGAGCAACGTCAGCAACATGTAGCGGCTATGGTCATCCACGAGCAGCAGGAAATATCTCTTCCCGCCTGGTGTTGGTGGCGAGATGGGCCCGCAGAGATCGCCGTGGACCAGCTCGAGCCTCGTAGTCGCGCGAAACTTCGCCGTTTGAGGAAACGGGGCACGACGCTGCTTGCCTGCCAAGCAGGCATCACAGAGCTTGTCGACGTGGTCGAGCTCCGGGAGACCGCGCACCATGCCTGCGCGCGTCATCTTCTCTAGAGCACCAAAATGTTGATGGCCGAGGCGCTCGTGCCAGCGCCATGCATCACTGCCGCATCGAGCCGAGAGACAAACCGGCTGCACGATGTGTAGGGGAACCTTGTAGAGGCGGTTCTGCGAGCGTGCCACCTTGGCGAGGAGGCGACGGTTCCTGTCACGGACGTACATGGTGCTGTCGCGGATCATCGTCTCACAGCCGTTCTCATCAAGTTGGCTGAGACTGATGATGCTCGTCTTGAGGCGTGGGATGAAGTAGACCTCCATAAACGCGCGGTGCTCGCCACCGCGGCCGGTGAACATCACGGTACCACGCCCGCATATGTTTACCACGGAGTTGTCGCCGAACTTCACCGAGCCGGTGACCTTCTCGTCCAAGTTGGCGAAGGCAGCGCGGTCACCCGTCATGTGGTTCGATGCACCGGTATCAAGATACCACAGCACATCGACGGGTTCCGCCTCATCGCCGAGTCGTACCTTCGCGCGTTCTTCATTGAGGAAGACGTGGCCACCAATGTGCTCAGGCTCCATTGAGACCGCAGTTACTTGTGCCATTAGCATGGCCGGTTCATCGTCGTCACCGGCTTGCACCAAGTGAGCCTCATCCCGTTGCTTCTTGCGTCACTCGCGAGCCCAATGACCTGGCTAGCGCCAGGTGCACCGCGACCATGTTGGCCGTCCCGACCAGCGTTGTTACATGCGCCATCCTGGCCGCGCCCGTGTCCTCTGCCGCGGCGCCGATTCGGCGCAGAGCTGCTACCACCGCTTCTAGACGGACCGTCGTGCTCGCGCTTCATGCGAGCGCGCCACTGGTCCTCTGTGTGAGGAGCTTGCTGCTGGAGTCGTGCTTGTCGTCGCCGTCTCGTTCGTCGACGACCTTCAGCCGGCCGACAAGCTCTTCGATGGACAGGGTTTTTAAGTCCACCAGGCTCTCAATCGACCAACATAGCTGCTTGTACCGCTTTGGAGCGATACGGAGGAGCTTGAGGACGACCTTGTTCTCGTCAAGCGGGTCGCCTAGGACCTCCAACTCGTTGGCGAGAGCTTGGAGTCGCATGGCAAAGTCGTCGATGGACTCCCCGGGACGGAACTTGATCTCCTCGTAGTTAAGGCGCAGCGTTTGCGCCCTTGACTCGCGCACGCGCTCGGCGCCGAGTCGTAGAGTCTTGAGTGTGTCCCAAGCCTCCTTGGATGTATCCTTGGCAGCGAGGGTGCTGCGCATCTCCGGCGGCACGGCGCGAAGGATTGCTTTGAGCGCCAGCCGGTCGTCGGTGTACTCGGCAGTTCCCGTCTCCACCGCCGTCCACCAGCCACGACCTTGGAGGATGACATGCATGAGCAGCGCCCAATCATGGTAGTTGGAGCGCGTCAAGAGCGGGAAGGACGTCGAGGACATGCCCGCGTCACGCACGACACGCGGAGCCACTAGCTCCCGTCCGTCGTTCTTCGCAGCCAGCAAGCCAGCCTTGATCCTCCGCTCAATCTCAGCTTCAATGTCCTCCTCTGACCTCACGCCGGTTGCACCACCACCCTTCGGCGCCATGATATACAGAACCTAAGCTCTGATACCACTTGTAAGCTTCTACTACTCACGCCGCTACTGGACACAAACTCAAACTCAACACTCACACGAGTACTGGACACAAACACAATCTTTGGTGCAGCTCAAAGCTAGCTGCGTTTTCTGGTTTTCTTCACTGCTTGTGGTGTGCTGAAACTGATACAAGGGTGCCCTATTTATACTACACGAGCTGCACATACCAGCTCTCCTACAACACTCTCTAAGTGTGAATACTGGACCTTTGAAGTCTAAAGTGTCAAGCCGCCGGCCACTATCCTGACATATGCTTCAGTGCAGGCAGCAGCTTTGCAGGTATTCTCTTTGCGGCCTTGCAGGTCTAGTTGCCCTCGTGGCCATGTTCTTGCGCCTGCAATTTTATTCATGTGTTCACACTCCACCGGTGCAAACACTCTACTCTAGCTAGTAGAACATGCACTAGTACATGCATGCACATGCACATGCACGTAGTGCTTCTACGTAGTTCTTAGCAACGTGATTAATCAACATTATGATGTCGCAAAAATGGATGTATCTAGACATATTTTAATGTCGGATACATCCATTTTAGTGACATCTTTTTCCATATGGAGGGAGTATATTTGATTGATACCCCAATCCAAGAGCCCTGCACCAAAGTTCCGAGCATTACAAGTAGTAGAGATGAAAAACGACGAAAAGGTTCTTGGCTCCAGGGAACCGGGCACAACACAGATGAAAAACGAACATCAGTGTCTCAAGCCAGCTTCTTTTTCTTCAGACTATGGGCTTGGGGACAGAGTTGTTTCTAGATCTTAATGCAAAAGCAATCACAGATGATTATTCGAAAGGAAAAGGCACATAAGTGCAAATCGTCAGTCACAATTCAGTTCAGTTCATGCATCCCAATTCCCAAATGCACGTTGGTACCAGATTAGTTAGAAGCGTCGGGTGAGTACTTCAGTAACAATTAAGGGACAGTGAGCACCACCTGAGCTTAGATTGCCCTGATTGCATGATAAAAAAAGGGAAATATGAGTCCAGGTTTCCATGTCTGAATGGTAAACACGTACACTGATGCTGCATTTTTGTTATGTTTTTGTTGTTACAGAGTCTGTAGCTAGAGTGCAGACAATGTCTCTGTTGACATATCTCGATCTGCAGCGAGGCACAAATCACACCAGGGACAATGCAGCGTGCCACATCGACAAGCACAACAAAACGCTGTCAGATTCAGACAGAGACGCAGTAACTACTGCTCTCAGTGGACCAGACATGATCATTGAGAAATTTAGAGCATAACATTGTCAAGATGGACGATAGTTAGGAGGAGTACTAGAATTTAGTGGTGAGTAGAACCAGAGCACAGCACACACCTGCACTTCCTATCCTTGAGCTCTTGCCATGGCGTACGGCAGTCTCTGCTCCGGGCTGCTCGCTCTGTTCCTCGTCCTGGCCGCGCGTCCGGCAGCGGTGTCGGCGGCTTTGGCACACCTGCACTTCTACATGCACGACGTACTGACCGGCCCAGCGCCGACGGCGGTGCAGGTGGTGAACGGGCCGCGGGGCAACTTCGGCGACACGATCGTGATCGACGACGCGCTGACGGAGACCTCGTCAGCGACGTCGGCGGGCGTGGGGCGAGCGCAGGGGCAGTACATGTGGGCGTCGAGGGGGAACCCGGAGCTGCTGGTGACCATGGACGTGGTGCTCATGTCGGGGCCCTACGCGGGGTCATCGGTGACGGTGGTGGGCAGGGACGACATCGGCGCGGCGGTGCGGGAGCTGTCGGTGATCGGCGGCACAGGGCAGTTCAGGATGGCGACCGGGTACGTGCTGTGGAAGACCGTCCGGCTCGACCACCCCAACGCCGTCCTCGAGCTCGACGTCTTCGTCAACCCGTAACGGACCGAACGCATCGTCTCGTCCCCCGTGACTCCATGCATGTTCATTTGTTCGAGTCGTTTCTTATTTGCCGTTCATGTCTCTGCTACATTTGTTTTGGTTATATATGAGCCAATGCTGCTCCTGGAATTGTAATGCTCGGCGTTGAAGTATTTCGAATTCCTAAATTTACTAATTAGGCATATGTGCTCTGTAACGGGAAAAATAAAGAGAGGAGAACCGTGCTATTCTCAAAAAGGGAAAATGGTACTACATAATTTGCCATGTTTCACGTATGAATAATTTGTATATTTACGTACAATTCATCCTTCAAAGTTGGGGATGTTGATTGGAAGCCGGCGGAGTTTTTTCTGAAACGGTTACAGCAGTCGCAACCGACCCGTCGGGAACCAAAGCAATCGCACACGCCAGCTCGGTGGCGGTGGCGACGCTGCTGCCGGAGTTCCCCGCGGTTGGGAAAGAAACTCGGAGATGGGGACACTGGCGCGGCGCGCTGACGCGGACATGTAGCCGCCTATCGCCACGCGAGACTTACTCTGGCCGCCTATGTTCCAGATGGGGTTTTACAATTTGGGTAAGGGAGTTCATCTAAAATGGATAAAGTATAAGAGAGAGGGTTGCTCTAAATCTTTCACGCATCATATGATGAAGTGGGAGCATGTGTGTAGACTGTGTGACTCGAGAGAAGTCGACCGCGGCAGCTCGAAGGAGCTGGGCGACCCGACTCGCAAGGAGCCGGTCCTCCTCATGCTAGAGGAGAAGGCGCAGGTCAACCTGGCGCAAGAGGGGGACGCCAATAAGGGCGTCTGGTACCTCGACTCGGGCGCCACCAATCACATGACTGGTGACCGCGCCGCGTTCGCAGAGCTGGACTCAAGCGTCACCAGAACTGTCAAGTTCGGCGACGGCTCACGAGTCGACATCTGCGGGCAGGGGACGGTGCTCTTCGTCTGCAAGTCAGGCGAGCACCGGGCCGTCACCGGGGTGTACTACATACACCGGCTGAACACGCAGATCATCAGCCTGGGCCAGTTCGACGAGAACGGCTGCCAGGTGCTGGGTCAGGCGAGAGCCGAACTGGATGTACAAGCTGCACGCGCGAGTCGCGCAGCCGGTGTGCCTAGTCGTGGGCGCCGGCGACACCCGGCATGGACTTGGCATACGCGGTTCGGGCACCTCAATTTCGACAGGTTGCGCCGACTGGCGAAGGGCGAGATGGTGCGTGGCCTCTCTCTAGTGGAGCACGTGAACCAGCTCTGCGACGCCTGCCTAGCAGGGAAGCAGAGGCGAGCCCCGTTCGCAAAGCAAGCGAAGTTCCGGGCGAAGGAGCGACTCAAGCTGGTCCACGGCGACCTCTCGGGCCGATCACCCCGGCGACTCCGAGCGGGAAGAAGTACTTCCTCCTGTTCGTGGACGACCTGTCGCGGTACATGTGGCTCGCGCTTCTCTCGATGAAGGATGAGGCCGCAGCCGCCATCATCCGACTCTAGGCGGAGCCGAGTCGGAAACCGGCTGCAAGCTGCGCACGCTGCGCACGGATCGCGGAGGCGAGTTCACCTCCGGGTCCTTCACAGCATACTGCGCCGAGCTCGGAGTGGAGCGTCACCTGACGGCTCCGTACTCCCCGCAGCAGAACAGCGTCGTGGAGCGACGCAACCAGACGATTGTGGGCATGGCCCGTAGTCTGCTGAAGGCCAAGAAGGTCCCCGGTGAATTCTGCTGAAGACGATTGTGGGCATGGCCGTGTTCATCTTGAACAGGTCACCAACCAAGAGCGTGGACGGCAAGACGTCATTCGAGGCCTGGCATGGCCGCAAGCCGGACATGAGCTTCATGCGCACGTTCGGGTGCGTGGTGCACGTTAGGGAGACGCGCCCCGGGCTGAAGAAGCTCGACGACCGGAGCAGGCCAATGATCTTCGTCGGGTACCAACCTGGGACGAAGGGATATCGGGCCTATGACCCGGTGACCAACCGCGTGACCATCACGTGAGATGCCGTGTTCGACGAGAACGTGCGCTGGGACTGGAGTTCGCCGGACACGCCGGTGAACACCTTCGGAGACGACTCCTTCACGGTCGAGCACATGGTGTTCGAGCCGCAGCCGACTCCAGGAGACGGAAGTGTGGGTCCTGCACCCGACTCACCGACTCCAGACGCGCCGACTCCAGGAGTCGGGAGTGCATCCCCAGCTAGTTCTCCAACAACACCGGAGCACCCGACAGCCGAGTCTTCGACTCCGACTGTCTCAGGCGTCGAGTTTGTCACGCACCATCGAGGCACTCAGGTATGCTCGATGCAGAAGACGACATGAGCTTCGAGCACCGGTTCCGCACGCTGCAGAACGTGTTCGAGGCGGGTCCGGCCCTTGAGCTGGACGAGGAGCTCCACTTCCTTGCCTCCGAAGAGCCAGGCTCGTTCGGGGAGGCGAAGGCGCATGCCAGCTGGAGGCAGCCGATGCATGAGGAGCTGGAGGACATCGAGTCGAACTTGACTTGGCGGCTAACCACCTTACCACCGGGTCACCGTGCGATCGGCCTGAAGTGGGTCTACAAGGTGAAGAAGGATGCGCACGGCACAGTCTTTAAGCACAAGGCTCGCCTGGCGGCGAAGGGCTATGTGCAGCGGCACGAGGTCGACTACGACGAGGTCTTCGCACCCATGGCCCGACTCGAGTCTGTACGGCTACTGCTAGCCATGACTGCGAGTGCGGGTTGGGACGTCCACCACATGGATGTCAAGTCAGCCTTCCTCAACGGCGAGTTGGAGAAAGAGGTGTACGTGCAGCAGCCAACTGGCTTCGCTGCGATGGGGAAGGAGCACCTGGTGCTCCGACTCGACAAGGCGCTCTACGGCCTCAAGCAGGTGCCAAGGGTATGGAACACCAAGCTCGACGCATGCCTCGTCAAGCTCGGCTTCGCAAGGTGCGAGTCGGAGCATGGCATGTACGCGCGAGGAGCGACTCCGAGGGCTTCTAGTCGGCATCTACGTCGACGACTTGGTGATCACGGGCTCGGACTCCAGCGACATCAACAAATTCAAGCTGGAGATGCGGAGCCTGTTCCAGATGTCCGACCTCGGGTTGCTGAGCTACTACCTCGGCATCGAAGTTCGACAAGGACCCAGCGGGATCGACATCTCGCAGGGTGCCTATGCCCTGAAGCTGCTAGAGAAGGCGGGGATGGCCGGGTACAATCCCGTCCACGCACCCATGGAGCCGCCTTCAAGCTGTCCAAGTGCAGCACGGCGCCCGCGACGGATGCTACCGAGTATCGGAGCATAGTCGGGAGCCTCCGGTACTTGGTGCACACGAGGCCGGACCTGACCTTCGCAGTCGGGTTCGTATCACGGTTCATGGAGGCTCCGACTCTGGAGCACCTCGCGGCCGTGAAGCACATCCTACGCTACATCGCCGGGTCGCCGTGACTCGGATGTAGGTATGGGAGGAATGCAGGTACACCGCGTCTGGTCGGCTACAACGACAGCGACCTGGCGGGCGACGTCGACTCGCGCAAGAGTACGTCGGGCACCCTGTACTTCCTCGGGAGCAGCCCAGTGACCTGGCAGTCCCTAAAGCAGAAGGTCGTAGCTCTGTCGAGTTGCGAGTCGGAGTACGTGGCTGCTGCCACGGCTGCTTGCCAGGGGATCTGGCTGGCTCGGTTGCTGGCCGAGGTCAGCAACGGCGAAGCCAAGCACGTGGTGCTCAAGGTCGACAACAAGTCGGCAATCGCCCTCGCCAAGAATCCCGTCTTCCACGAGCGCTCGAAGCACATCGACCTGAAGTACCACTTCATTCGAGACTGGGTGGAGGTGAAGAAGGTTGAGCTGGAGTTCGTGCCCACCGAACACCAACTCGCGGACATGCTGACCAAGTCACTTGGACGAGTCCGCCTGGCGGAGCTGCGCACAAGGATCGGCATGGTAGAGGTGTCTCCGGAAGTCAAGCCTAGGAGTGATTGTTGGAATAGGCTTGTGTGTCTAGCCGACGTTCCCTTCGAGTGTGGGGGGGGGGGGGGGGGGGGGAGTCGACAACATAGAGGGTCCCGACTCCGGGGTCTGTCTCGAGTCGAGGTAGTGTTTGACTCCGGGGTCTGTCCCGAGTCGAGGCAGTCGCCAGGTTCTTCGGGTGCGAGGACTTTTGCCCTGTAGCATGTGTCCTGAAGTGGTGCGTCAGCATCAGTACAGAGTAGGTAGCTAGAACGTGCTAGACGTCACCTACAGTGGTTCCTAGTCTGTGACACCGTCAACAGTGACGTTGTGTCATGTCATCATAGACCTGTCACATCAAGTCGGATGTGACAGCTTAGTTGACTTTAGGCCGGCAGCTCGGCATAGCCCCTATTTAAAGGGAGGAATACTAAGATAGAAAGTTGAGGCAAACCATTTCTTTTAGTGGCACACACTCCCCCCCCCCTCTCTCTCTCTCTCTCTCTCTCTCTCTCTCTCTCTCTCTCTCGTTCAAGCTTTCGGGGCAACAATGGCTCGTCCTCCTATGCCAACTGCTCCTCCTCGTGACTGGTTGTCAAAGGCCGTTCATGGCGCCCGCGACCAGCTGCTGCCAGAGAGGTGGAGAGGTCCGGCGACGGCGCAGGTGGCCGCACTGCTGCTGCCCACGAGATTAATGATCAGCATGTCGCCCCTATTCAGCGCCGCCTCCGCCGATGACCTGCCGGCGCCGGCCTCTCCTGGCTCCTGCTCTTCCCGAGAGCCAGATGCCGCACCTGCGGGAGAAGAGGACGGCGGTGCGCGCGGAGTCCCATGCGGGGAGGCGGGAGATGATGTCGCGGACGAGCACGCCGGGGAGGCGGCTGATGCCGTCGGTGCCGCCGTCGGCTGCGAGGGCGGTAAGGCGGCGTAGACGGGGCTAGGACGGATCAGAGAAGTGGGCGGCAGCGGGTGAGAGAGTGGAGACGGTGGGACAAATTACGTAAATACCCTTTTAATATTAGATAAAAATAATACAATTTTGGTAGTTTCAGGTAGTTTTTTTCCGTAGTTTTCGGTAGCTCCTATTTTCCCACCGTCAGATTTAAGTGGATGGACGGTTGTTAAAATTACCAAGTACTCTAAAACTTGTATAAAAAAAAGGGAAATATGAGTCCAGGTTTCCATGTCTGAATGGTAAACACGTACACTGATGCTGCATTTTTGTTATGTTTTTGTTGTTACAGAGTATGTAGCTAGAGTGCAGACAATGTCTCTGTTGACATATCTCGATCTGCAGCGAGGCACAAATCACACCAGGGACCATGCAGCGTGCCACATCGACAAGCACAACAAAACGCTGTCAGATTCAGACAGCGACGCAGTAACTGCTGCTCTCAGTGGACCAGACATGATCGTTGAGAAATTTAGAGCATAACATTGTCAAGATGGACGATAGTTAGGAGGAGTACTACAATTTAGTGGTGAGTAAACCAGAGCACAGCACACACCTGCACTTCCTATCCTTGAGCTCTTGCCATGGCGTACGGCAGTCACTGCTCCGGGCTGCTCGCTCTGTTCCTCGTCCTGGCCGCGCGTCCGGCAGCGGTGTCGGCGGCTTCGGCACACCTGCACTTCTACATGCACGACGTACTGACCGGCCCAGCGCCGACGGCGGTGCAGGTGGTGAACGGGCCGCGGGGCAACTTCGGCGACACGATCGTGATTGACGACGCGCTGACGGAGACCTCGTCAGCGACGTCGGCGGGCGTGGGGCGCGCGCAGGGGCAGTACGTGTGGGCGTCGAGGGGGAACCCGGAGCTGCTGGTGACCATGGACGTGGTGCTCACGTCGGGGCCCTACGCGGGGTCATCGGTGACGGTGGTGGGCAGGGACGACATCGGCGCGGCGGTGCGGGAGCTGTCGGTGGTCGGCGGCACAGGGCAGTTCAGGATGGCGACCGGGTACGTGCTGTGGAAGACCGTCCGGCTCGACCACCCCAACGCCGTCCTCGAGCTCGACGTCTTCGTCAACCCGTAACGGACCGAACGCATCGTCTCGTCCCCCGTGACTCCATGCATGTTCATTTGTTCGAGTCGTTTCTTATTTGCCGTTCATGTCTCTGCTACATTTGTTTTGGTTATATATGAGCCAATGCTGCTCCTGGAATTGTAATGCTCGGCGTTGAAGTATTTCGAATTCCTAAATTTACCAATTAGGCATATGTGCTCTGTAACGGGAAAAATAAAGAGAGGAGAACCGTGCTATTCTCAAAAAGGGAAAATGGTACTACATAATTTGCCATGTTTCACGTATGAATAATTTGTATATTTACGTACAATTCATCCTTCAAAGTTGGGGATGTTGATTGGAAGCCGGCGGAGTTTCTTCTGAAACAGTTACAGTAGTCGCAACCGACCCGTCGGGAACCAAAGCAATCGCACACGCCAGCTCGGTGGCGGTGGCGACGCCGCTGCCGGAGTTCCCCGCGGTTGGGAAAGAAACTCGGAGATGGGACACCGGACACCGGCGCGGCACGCTGCCGCGGACATGTAGCCGCCTATCGCCACGCGAGACTTACTCTGGCCGCCTATGTTCCAGATGGGGTTTTACAATTTGGGTAAGGGAGTTCATCTAAAATGGATAAAGTATAAGAGAGAGGGTTGCTCTAAATCTTTCACGCATCATATGATGAAGTGGGAGAATGTGTGTAGACTGAGGATTTTGGAGGATTAGGGGTTATTAACACTAGATGCATGAACATTGATTTATTACTCAAGTAGACTTGGAAGTTATTTAACCACGGTGATGATTGCCCTTTGATCCAAATTCTATCTAGAAAATATTTGAGCAATGGGGAGTCAATCTGGATGAATAACTCTAGGGATTCCTAGTTTTGGAATGGTTTGCAAGCTGTGAAGAAATGGTTTGTTTAGGGAGCTATCCTTATGGTTGGTGAGATGGTAAACTGACAAGATTGTGGCATCGGCTTGTACTGATCATGAATTTGTTGTCTGTAATAAATATGATATGGGTTCTCATTATTGGGATATAAGGTTTAAAAAGGGGGCTTTGGAGCTGAAGATATGATGTGTTCGGAGAACTTATTAGACATGTCGGAGTCGGAGTCGATTTTCTTGTGTGGCAAAAGAGACGGGGTGAAATGCGCCTTTGAAAAGAATGGGGAGTACTCTAATAAATCTATGTATCGATGATCAGCTTATGAGGGAGTTTATGATCCACAGTTGTAGAAAAATTGAAACCTAAAAATCCTTTAAATAAGAAAACATGGCAAAAGTAATTCAAGACAGGCCACCTTCTAGGGAGCAAGTCCTACAAATGGTTTATGTTCTCTTTGTGATACCGCTGAAACCATTGATCATTTTTTATTAATGTGTCATGTTGCTGAATTTCTTTGGACTATGTCATAGAATCGTTGTGCCGGCATACAAAGACTCACTTTTGTTGATATTCTATCCATTGCAAGAATCACGGTGCAGATAACAGGAGCAGCTGTGCTCGCGCACCAAAACGCATTTTGGTCTTCTCTAATGTCTCAGTAAACTAAAACTGTATTTCTGGTATTGTTCTAGCAGAAAAGTATTCATCCTATGGAGTCTGATTAACCAAGCACGGCAAACTCTGGCTTACATAGATAAGAGGGACGCAGTATCTGGCTTATATAGCCAGCTAGCTTGCATCTGCATGCATTTTGTGTGTGCAGCTTGACTATGTCCCATCATCGTGAGTACACAAAAGAACGTAAAATCGACTAGGAGAGGGAGGCACGGTTTTAGAACTCGGGTCCATAAGCCAAAATCAATACAGCATGCTTATGATCTTCACACGAACTGCATCTGCATGCCATGTAAACCAGGCAAAGGAAAGCACGCCCCCTTATATTACTACACAAGATAATATACATGCGGAAGGAACAGAAAGAAGCCTAACGAGTACCTTACACATGGTTTACACGAGTGTGGGCATCGAAGTACAATCATCTACAACGCCTAAACAATTAAAACACACACAAAAAAAGCGAAGGCTGTCCTTCAATGGGAGTAACGGAGCTGGCCTCGGCATCCCCTCGTCAGTTCAATTTGATTTGAGCCCAAATGTTCATCACGAGTCACAGAAGGGACCAAATTAATGCATATCTCAGCATCAGCCATTGCTTCCTGAAATTGCATGCTATGTTCAGGAAATGGGAAGACATATTGAATAGGGCAAACATCTTGAATATATTAACCAAAAAAATGGTTACAAAGGACACAACCAACGTAAGACATTCGTACCCACATCTATAGATAGAACCGACACTACTCGTGAGGTTTCGTCGCGTCGTCGAAGGAGAGAACGAAAGCAGGTAGAGCAATAACCGAGAAAGATATTCCTCATAAAAGTTGCCGCATCTGGAATGATGCAAACTCTTTTCACGCGTGTCATGTAGAATATTTGACTTACCGACAAATAATGAATAGTGCACTGTACTGCCTGTATTTGAGTCGAAGTCTCTTTAGTCAGGATTTTTATAGATATTTTAGGGTTCTGCTCCTTAGAATCTCTTACTCTGAAACTTATCAGATATGTAAGATAGCAAGCCGTAATTGTTATACGTACGATCTGTTTTACATGTAATCCCGTAGAAAAATCTGGTTGAATCCAGCCTCATGGTAAATTATCTTATCTTTGTTTCACTGACAATTATGTCATACACCTAACTTTTAAAAAGCATATTAGGGCAACTTTGATTTGGAGGAAACGTACATGGTTAGGAAAATTTCGAGAGATACTAGTGTTCATACCTTTGATTCATAGGAATGGGGAAAGGGAAAACTAGAGGAAAATTTCCTTTGGGTCTCACTTTTACACGACGTAGGGAAGAAGAAAATTCACTCAGATGTCATTCTTTTGATCCTATGCACAAGGAACGAGGAAAGTTTTACACCCGCCATCCTTTCATGTGCTATCCTTTCCTATTCCTTTGATTTTCCTATCATATGAATCAAAGAGACCCTAAGTTTTTACGTGGTGCAGGCTAACGACATAAGTTGCAGATATTCTGTTTGCATCAGATTCAACACGCCATAACGTCTAATTATTATGTTTTTTATTATGCTTGTGTTTTCGAAATCCTTTGAACCAAAGAGGCCTACATCCGATTGTACTAGCGATTTTGATCGTTGGAGTACTCCTTTTGGAGATGCAATTTCTTGTCACGTCTGCGACAGACCGATGGAAGAAGTTCCATTAGGAATATGTTTAATTTTCTTGTAGGTTAAGATTTTTATTATATAGATTAATGTACTTTCTAGCTAGGGCAGGAACCAAAGTGAGCTTAGGAAATCATACAGAGCATGCGAAATTCAGTAGTAGAGTGAATCAAAATATCAATCATTCAGTTCTACTCCCAACAGATGTGTCGCGAACTAACACAAGTTTTTAATGTTTCAGCTAAATCTTTATTTCCCTGACACGGATACAACTATACAAGAAGTGACGCATGAGAGAGAACACGCAACTAATAAGTTAGTCGGTGAACTGGTCAGCAGAAATATTAGCACAAACGCATGATGGATTCACTATCTAATTACAACTAAAATGTGTGATTTTCTTTGGTTTACTCTAATATCTCGAAACAACCTAGTGTATGGACTGTTCCATCAGGTGAAAAAAGACCTCCATGGCTCCATTGCATTGTGACTTTGTGAGTGGTGAAACTACTTCTACATGCCATGCATATATAGTATCGACTCCCGAGTCCCGACTCCCTCCCTTACTGCGCAGAAGAACTCATCATGATCAGGTCATCATTTTGTTATGATCATTTGCGTTACCATGCTTTTGTTACTCGTATCAGATCACGGAACCTTACTGGAAGATATGAGCTACACCAAAAGTGAAGTTCTTGTTTTGTTGGTCTGCTTACACAATGGTGTGGGTGTTGCATGTGATCATTTGGAGCCGGGGTCCGGAAGAGGCCATCGTGACAAAAGTCTTCACAGGATGCCTCTTTTGGCGTCCCTTATGACACAAGTTGCTGTAGAATCTCAAAGAGTATCTGCTTGCATACTCCCTCAGTGTTATTGTAAGCTTCTACTACTCACGCCGCTACTGGACACAAACTCAAACTCAACACTCACACGAGTACTGGACACAAACACAATCTTTGGTGCAGCTCAAAGCTAGCTGCGTTTTCTGGTTTTCTTCACTGCTTGTGGTGTGCTGAAACTGATACAAGGGTGCCCTATTTATACTACTCGAGCTGCACATACCAGCTCTCCTACAACACTCTCTAAGTGTGAATACTGGACCTTTGAAGTCTAAAGTGTCAAGCCGCCGGCCACTATCCTGACATATGCTTCAGTGCAGGCAGCAGCTTTGCAGGTATTCTCTTTGCAGCCTTGCAGGTATTCTCTTTGCAGCCTTGCAGGTCTGGTTGCCCTCGTGGCCATGTTCTTGGCCCTCGTGAACATGCACTAGTACATGCATGCACATGCACATGCACGTAGTGCTTCTACGTAGTTCTTAGCAACGTGATTAATCAACAATTCTCCCCCTAATCTCGTTGCTGATGTTGACGATACCAATTCTCTCGCGCAGACTCTAGAACTGAATCCGACCAAGTGCTTTAGTCAGGATGTCCGCGAGCTGGTCTCCAGTGCCGATGTACTGGACGTCAATCTTGCCATTTTCAACACACTCCCTGATGAAATGGAAGCGTGTCTCGATGTGCTTACTCCGATCGTGGAAGACCGGATTTTTGCACAGCTGAATTGCGGACTTGTTGTCCACAAGGATTGTCGCGATGTCATCCTTCTTGTCGAGGAGGTCGCCAAGAAGCCGGCCGAGCCAAACTCCTTGACAAGCCGCGGTCGTCGCGGCAATGTACTCCGCCTCGCACGATGAAAGTGCGACCACCTTCTGCTTTTGTGACTGCCATGTCACACGGCTCCCACCGAGCATGAACAACGCACCCGAGGTGCTCTTCCGATCGTCGATGTCGCCCGCCATGTCAGAGTCGCTGTAGCCAATCAGCTTGCCTCCGTCCTCATCCCTGACATAGCGGCAACCATAGTTGTGCGTGCCAGCGATGTACCGCAACAGATGTTTGACAGCAGCCATGTGCTCTGTCGTGGGCTTCTCCATAAACCGGCTGACGTAGCCGACGGCGAAGGCAATGTCGGGCCGAGTGTGCACAAGGTACCTTAGGCTTCCGACAATGCTGCGGTAGAATGTTGCATCCACCGGTGGGTTAGAGCTCTCCTTGCTCAGCTTGAGCCTAGGCTCCATCGGGACGTGCACTGGATTGCAGTCGCCCATGCCAGCCTTCTCGAGCAGCTTGCCGGCGTATGTGCTTGGCCAAGTGTTATCTCGCCAGGGGCCTGCTTTACCTCGATGCCGAGGTAGTAGCTGAGTAGTCCCAAGTCACTCATCTGGAACGTGCCCTTCATCTCCAGCTTGAACTTGGCGATCTCACGCCCGCTTGCTCCAGTCACGATCAAGTCGTCGACGTAGACACCGAGAAGTAGTCGCGCGTCGCCAGTGCCGCGCACGTAGACAGCATGCTCCGACGGGTTCTTCTGAAACCCAAGCGACAATAGTGTGTTGTCCAGCTTGGCATTCCAAGCCCTCGGGGCTTGGCGTAGTCCGTAGAGTGCCTTGCGCAGTCGCAAGACCTTGCCTTCTTCTCCTTCCCGGACAAAACCAGGTGGTTGAGCCACATACACCTCCTCCTGGAGGTCGCCGTTGAGAAACGCCGATTTGACGTCCATGTGGTGCACTTCCCAACACTGCTGCGCTGCAATTGCGATGAGCACGCGCACAGAGTCGAGTCGCGCGACCGGGGCGAACACTTCGTCGAAGTCGATGCCGGCGCGCTGGACATAGCCCTTTGCAACAAGGCGAGCCTTGTGCTTCATGATGTCGCCGTTAGTGTTCTTCTTCAGTTTGAAGACCCACTTGAGCCCGATTGGACGATGACCCGCTGGCAAACTAGTGAGTTCCCAGGTGCCATTCTCCTCGATGGCGGTCATCTCCTCCAGCATGGCTGCACGCCATGCTTGGTGTGGCTCAGCCTCAGCGAACGTGACAGGTTCCTCACCCGACACCAAAAGGAGCTCCTCGGACTCATCGACAATGTTGTCGATGGTGCGGAACCTGCGGAGGCGTCCGTCGCCATCCTCCGAGGTCGGTGTCACTCCGGCTGGTGGTGACACGAACTCGACAGGAGCGCGATTACCCGCGCATTGTGCGGCAGGTACAGCCGTAGGTGTTGCGGGTTCTTCCTGTTGCGGCGGGCTGAGCGGCGATGCTGGTGCCGCTCCCCCATCGCCTGCAAGCTCGTCGCTGTACGCGTCTCCAGTGGTTCCTAGAACCGGAAAGTCGATGGTGAACGTGTCAGCGGGGTGCATGTCCGCCTGTTCAGCCCACTCCCAGCTCGCGTCCTCGTCAAACACTACGTCTCGGGAGACATGTGCGCGCTGTGACACTGGGTCGTAAAGCTTGTATGCCTTGGACCCAACATCATAGCCCATGAGCACCATGGGTGTGCTCGGTCATCAAGCTTCTTGAGCTGGGGACGCGCCGTCTTGACATGTGCAACACATCCAAACACCCGTAAGTACTGCAAATTTGGTGTCTTGCCATGCCATACCTCATACGGAGTTTTTCCTTCGACGCTGCGAGTGTAGGAGCGGTTGAGGATGTATACCGCCGTGGTTACAGCCTCTCCCCAGAATTTGCTAGGCACTCCTCGCGCCTTGAGCATGCTGCGAGCCATGCCAACCACAGTCTGGTTGCGCCGCTCCACCACCCCATTTTGCTGAGGGGAGTAGGGAGCGGACAAGTGCCGCTGGACGCCGTGCTCAGCGCGGCGTCGAAATCCTTGGAGGTGAACTCACCACCGCGGTCCGTCCGGAGCGTGCGCAATTTGCACCCGCTCTGCAACTCAGCGCTTGCCTTGAAGCGCTTGATTGCCGTCTCTGCCTCGTCCTTTGAAGCGAGCAACGTCAGCCACATGTAGCGGCTATGGTCATCCACGAGCAGCAGGAAATATCTCTTCCCGCCTGGTGTTGGTGGCGAGATGGGCCCGCAGAGGTCGCCGTGGACCAGCTCGAGCCTCGTAGTCGCTCGAAACTTCGCCGTTTGAGGAAACGGGGCGCGACGCTGCTTGCCTGCCAAGCAGGCGTCACAGAGCTTGTCGACGTGGTCGAGCTCCGGGAGACCGCGCACCATGCCTGCGCGCGTCATCTTCTCTAGAGCACCAAAATGTTGATGGCCGAGGCGCTCGTGCCAGCGCCATGCATCACTGCCGCATCGAGCCGAGAGACAAACCGGCTGCGCGATGTGTAGGGGAACCTTGTTGAGGCGGTTCCGCGAGCGTGCCACCTTGGCGAGGAGGCGACGGTTCCTGTCACGGACGTACATGGTGCCGTCGCGGATCATCGTCTCACAGCCGTTCTCATCAAGTTGGCCGAGACTGATGATGCTCGTCTTGAGGCGTGGGATGAAGTAGACCTCCGTGAACGCGCGGTGCTCGCCACCGCGGCCGGTGAACATCACGGTACCACGCCCGCATATGTTTACCACGGAGTTGTCGCCGAACTTCACCGAGCCGGTGACCTTCTCGTCCAAGTTGGCGAAGGCAGCGCGGTCACCCGTCATGTGGTTCGATGCACCGGTATCAAGATACCACAGCACATCGACGGGTTCCGCCTCATCGCCGAGCCGTACCTTCGCGCGTTCTTCATTGAGGAAGACGTGGCCACCAATGTGCTCAGGCTCCATTGAGACCGCAGTTACTTGTGCCATTAGCATGGCCGGTTCATCATCGTCACCGGCTTGCACCAAGTGAGCCTCATCCCGCTGCTTCTTGCGGCACTCGCGAGCCCAATGACCCGGTATACCGCAGTACCGGCACTTGTTATCCTGGCTAGCGCCAGGTGCACCGCGACCATGTTGGCCGTCCCGACCAGCGTTGTTACGTGCGCCATCCTGGCCGCGCCCGTGTCCTCTGCCGCGGCGCCGATTCGGCGCAGAGCTGCTACCACCGCTTCTAGACGGACCGTCGTGCTCGCGCTGCATGCGAGCGCGCCACTGGTCCTCTGTGTGAGGAGCTTGCTGCTGGAGTCGTGCTCGTCGTCGCCGTCTCGTTCGTCGACGACCTTCAGCCGGCCGACAAGCTCTTCGATGGACAGGGTTTTTAAGTCCACCAGGCTCTCAATCGACCAACATAGCTGCTTGTACCGCTTTGGAGCGATACGGAGGAGCTTGAGGACGACCTTCTTCTCGTCAAGCGGGTCGCCTAGGACCTCCAACTCGTTGGCGAGAGCTTGGAGTCGCATGGCAAAGTCGTCGATGGACTCCCCGGGACGGAACTTGATCTCCTCGTAGTTAAGGCGCAGCGTTTGCGCCCTTGACTCGCGCACGCGCTCGGCGCCGAGTCGTAGAGTCTTGAGTGTGTCCCAAGCCTCCTTGGATGTATCCTTGGCAGCGAGGGTGCTGCGCATCTCCGGCGGCACGGCGCGAAGGATTGCTTCGAGCGCCAGCCGGTCGTCGGTGTACTCGGCAGTTCCCGTCTCCACCGCCGTCCACCAGCCACGACCTTGGAGGATGACACGCATGAGCAGCGCCCAATCATGGTAGTTGGAGCGCGTCAAGAGCGGGAAGGACGTCGAGGACATGCCCGCGTCACGCACGACACGCGGAGCCACTAGCTCCCGTCCGTCGTTCTTCGCAGCCAGCACGCCAGCCTTGACCCTCCGCTCAATCTCAGCTTCAATGTCCTCCTCTGACCTCACGCCGGTTGCACCACCACCCTTCGGCGCCATGATATACAGAACCTAAGCTCTGATACCACTTGTAAGCTTCTACTACTCACGCTGCTACTGGACACAAACTCAAACTCAACACTCACACGAGTACTGGACACAAACACAATCTTTGGTGCAGCTCAAAGCTAGCTGCGTTTTCTGGTTTTCTTCACTGCTTGTGGTGTGCTGAAACTGATACAAGGGTGCCCTATTTATACTACTCGAGCTGCACATACCAGCTCTCCTACAACACTCTCTAAGTGTGAATACTGGACCTTTGAAGTCTAAAGTGTCAAGCCGCCGGCCACTATCCTGACATATGCTTCAGTGCAGGCAGCAGCTTTGCAGGTATTCTCTTTGCAGCCTTGCAGGTCTGGTTGCCCTCGTGGCCATGTTCTTGCGCCTACAATTTTATTCATGTGTTCACACTCCACCGGTGCAAACACTCTACTCTAGCTAGTAGAACATGCACTAGTACATGCATGCACATGCACATGCACGTAGTGCTTCTACGTAGTTCTTAGCAACGTGATTAATCAACATTATGATGTCGCAAAAATGGATGTATCTAGACATATTTTAATGTCGGATACATCCATTTTAGTGACATCTTTTTCCATATGGAGGGAGTATATTTGATTGATACCCCAATCCAAGAGCCCTGCACCAAAGTTCCGAGCATTACAAGTAGTAGAGATGAAAAACGACGAAAAGGTTCTTGGCTCCAGGGAACCGGGCACAACACAGATGAAAAACGAACATCAGTGTCTCAAGCCAGCTTCTTTTTCTTCAGACTATGGGCTTGGGGACAGAGTTGTTTCTAGATCTTAATGCAAAAGCAATCACAGATGATTATTCGAAAGGAAAAGGCACATAAGTGCAAATCGTCAGTCACAATTCAGTTCAGTTCATGCATCCCAATTCCCAAATGCACGTTGGTACCAGATTAGTTAGAAGCGTCGGGTGAGTACTTCAGTAACAATTAAGGGACAGTGAGCACCACCTGAGCTTAGATTGCCCTGATTGCATGATAAAAAAAAGGGAAATATGAGTCCAGGTTTCCATGTCTGAATGGTAAACACGTACACTGATGCTGCATTTTTGTTATGTTTTTGTTGTTACAGAGTATGTAGCTAGAGTGCAGACAATGTCTCTGTTGACATATCTCGATCTGCAGCGAGGCACAAATCACACCAGGGACAATGCAGCGTGCCACATCGACAAGCACAACAAAACGCTGTCAGATTCAGACAGACGCAGTAACTGCTGCTCTCAGTGGACCAGACATGATCATTGAGAAATTTAGAGCATAACATTGTCAAGATGGACGATAGTTAGGAGGAGTACTAGAATTTAGTGGTGAGTAGAACCAGAGCACAGCACACACCTGCACTTCCTATCCTTGAGCTCTTGCCATGGCGTACGGCAGTCTCTGCTCCGGGCTGCTCGCTCTGTTCCTCGTCCTGGCCGCGCGTCCGGCAGCGGTGTCGGCGGCTTCGGCACACCTGCACTTCTACATGCACGACGTACTGACCGGCCCAGCGCCGACGGCGGTGCAGGTGGTGAACGGGCCGCGGGGCAACTTCGGCGACACGATCGTGATCGACGACGCGCTGACGGAGACCTCGTCAGCGACGTCGGCGGGCGTGGGGCGCGCGCAGGGGCAGTACGTGTGGGCGTCGAGGGGGAACCCGGAGCTGCTGGTGACCATGGACGTGGTGCTCACGTCGGGGCCCTACGCGGGGTCATCGGTGACGGTGGTGGGCAGGGACGACATCGGCGCGGCGGTGCGGGAGCTGTCGGTGGTCGGCGGCACAGGGCAGTTCAGGATGGCCACCGGGTACGTGCTGTGGAAGACCGTTCGGCTCGACCACCCCAACGCCGTCCTCGAGCTCGACGTCTTCGTCAACCCGTAACGGACCGAACGCATCGTCTCGTCCCCCGTGACTCCATGCATGTTCATTTGTTCAAGTTGTTTCTTATTTGCCGTTCATGTCTCTGCTACATTTGTTTTGGTTATATATGAGCCAATGCTGCTCCTGGAATTGTAATGCTCGGCGTTGAAGTATTTCGAATTCCTAAATTTACTAATTAGGCATATGTGCTCTGTAACGGGAAAAATAAAGAGAGGAGAACCGTGCTATTCTCAAAAAGGGAAAATGGTACATAATTTGCCATGTTTCACGTATGAATAATTTGTATATTTACGTACAATTCATCCTTCAAAGATGGGGATGTTGATTGGAAGCCGGCGGAGTTTCTTCTGAAACAGTTACAGCAGTCGCAACCGACCCGTCGGGAACCAAAGCAATCGCACACGCCAGCTCGGTGGCGGTGGCGACGCCGCTGCCGGAGTTCCCCGCGGTTGGGAAAAAACTCGGAGATGGGGACACCGCCGCGGCGCGCTGCTGTGGACGTGTAGCCGCCTATCGCCACGCGAGACTTATTCTGGCCGCCTATAATCCAGATGGGGTTTTACAATTTGGGTAAGGGAGTTCATCTAAAATGGATAAAGTATAAGAGGGAGGGTTGCTCTAAATATTTGAAGCAGCACATGATGAAGTGGGAGAATGTGTGTAGACCTGAGGATTTTGGAGGCTTAGGGGTTATTAACACTAGATGCATGAACATAGATTTATTACTCAAGTAGACTTGGAAGTTTTTTAACCATGGTGATGATTGCCCTTTGATCCAAATTCTATCTAGAAAATGTTTGAGCAATGGGGAGTCAATCTTGATGAATTACTCTAGGGTTCCTAGTTTTTGAATGGTTTGCAAGCTGTGAAGAAATGGTTTGTTTAGGGAGCTATCCTTATGGTTGGTGATGGTAAACTGACAAGATTGTGGCATCGTGTGTGGGTAGGGACTGTTCCTTTAAGGATCTTGTTCCCTACTCTGTTTTGGGCTTGTACTGATCATGAGGTTGTTGTCTGTAATAAATATGATCTGGGTTCTCATAATTGGGATATAAGGTTTAAAAGGGGGTTTTGGAGCTGAAGATATGATGTGTTCGGAGAACTTATTAGACATGTCGGAGTCGATTTTCTTTTCTGACCAAAGAGACGGGGTGAAATGCTCCTTTGAAAAGAATGGGGAGTACTCTACTAAGTCTATGTATCGATGATCAGCTTATGAGGGAGTTTATGATCCACAGTTGTAGAAAATTTGAAAACTCAAAAATCCTTTAAATAGGAAAACATGGCAAAAGTAATTCAAGACAGGCCAGCTGCTAGGGAGCAAATCCTAATTATACTTGGTCCTGCAAATGGTTTATGTTCTCTTTGTGATACCGCTGAAACAATTGATCCTTTTTCATTAATGTGTCATGTTACCGAATTTCATTGGACTATGTCATAGAATCGTTGGGCCGACATACAAAGACTCACTTTTGTTCTCGATCTTTTATCTCCATTGCAAGAATCACAGTCCAGATAACAGGAGCAGCTGTGCTCGGGCACTAAAACGCTGATTTTGGTCTTCTCTAATGTCTCGGTGAACTAAAACTCAGGATGGGAATGGGCCGGCCCGGACCTGGCCGCGTGGCCCCATGGCCAATCTGGAGGCCATGGGCCGACCCATTCCATCAGAATTATGTGGCCTTGCTGGCCCGTTGGGCAACCAAGGCCGACCCGATTTTAATCTAGCGAATGCGTTCGCTGTTTGACAGCTCTGTTTGGAAAATGTCCAATTTTTCACAGGCTACATAGAACAAAAATTTCACACCAATACAATTAAAGTATACATTCTTTTCACAGGTTGCGCTGAACCAATCTTTTCACATTAGTATATGACAAGATAAATCGACAAGATTCAATTTTTCACAGGTTAACAGAACCAATTATTTCTTCATCATCTGCTCGAGCTATCCATTGCTCCAATGCTTCAGCTCCAACATGCTTCATCATTGCTGGAGCCATCCATTGCTCTCATTATCTAGTGGAGCTTCAGTCCTCGTCCTCATTACCTGTATTTATCAAGAAATGACATAGATGGTAAATGATTCCTTTGCACGGCAATTATTTAAAAGACAACAAAAACCTTGCTGTAATCTAGGTTTCTCTAAATCTACCACTAGTACACGATTGTATCAAGTAATCTTCTCTAAAAGATAATCTTCTCTAAAAGATAATGGTCAAGTTTGATCAGTTTTGTGCTACTGAAGTATACATGCTATTTCTGAAATATTGCTCGACGTATGATCATTAACGATTGGATTCTGGTATAAATCGTTTAAAATCTCACTTTGTTCTTTTTTTGGGTGCACTATTTAGTATCTAGCGGTGGAATATTCTACTGTTTACATAATATCGATTGTACTCGATCCAATTGATGTAAGTTTTCGGGACATAATTATGCCAACTATTACTGATTTTGGATTAATTTATGTGAGCGAAGTGTAACTGATTTCATTACAATAAAACAATGATCTTGAGTTCTCGATGTTAATAAAGTCTTGAATAATCTATCTCTTGAGTCTGGAATGTTCATCATATATCATACATTGTCTATAAGTTATCAAAAGTTTGTTCAATTATTTTGTGAAAATCTTCATAGAATCATGTACACAATTTAATTTTAATGACATTTCATAATTATAGTCGCATCCTGATCATCAAACTAAGTATTTGAGAGCTTAACCTTTTTGGGGGCCATGTGTTCTCTCTGTTGAGCGGTGTACTTCTAACCTTGCTACAACTGATATAATTTTGTTTCCTTCTCGACTTGTATATTTATGTGAGAAGGTCTAAATTATCGTGGTGTAAAAGGTGAGCTTGGTACTATTTTTACCATTATTTTTACTGATATATATATGTGTGTGTTTCGCTAAAAAAAATACTTATTTATCATCGGTTGTATTAGAAAGGACGCGGCAACGAGCGTCTTGTCCTTTCTAGTGACATACAGACCTCCACTCGCCGGCGTAAAGACAGGACATGACTCGGCAATATGAGCTGTTTTTTTTTGTATAGGGCAAACATCTTGAATATATTAACCAAAAAAATGGTTACAAAGGACACAACCAGACGTAAGACATTCGTACCCACATCTATAGATAGAACCGACACTACTCGTGAGGTTTCGTCGCGTCGTCGAAGGAGAGAACGAAAGCAGGTAGAGCAATAACCGAGAAAGATATTCCTCATAAAATTGCCGCATCTGGAATGATGCAAACTCTTTTCACGCGTGTCATGTAGAATATTTGACTTACCGACAAATAATAAATAGTGCACTGTACTGCCTGTATTTGAGTCGAAGTCTCTTTAGTCAGGATTTTTATAGATATTTTAGGGTTCTGCTCCTTAGAATCTCTTACTCTGAAACTTATCAGATATGTAAGATAGCAAGCCGTAATTGTTATACGTACGATCTGTTTTACATGTAATCCCGTAGAAAAATCTGGTTGAATCCAGCTTCATGGTAAATTATCTTATCTTTGTTTCACTGACAATTATGTCATACACCTAACTTTTAAAAAGCATATTAGGACAACTTTGATTTGGAGGAAACGTACATGGTTAGGAAAATTTCGAGAGATACTAGTGTTCATACCTTTGATTCATAGGAATGGGGAAAGGGAAAACTAGAGGAAAATTTCCTTTGGGTCTCACTTTTACACAACGTAGGGAAGAAGAAAAATTCACTCAGATGTCATTCTTTTGATCCTATGCACAAGGAACGAGGAAAGTTTTACACCCGACATCCTTTCATGTGCTCTTTCCAATTCCTTTGATTTTCCTATCATATGAATCAAAGAGACCCTAAGTTTTTACGTGGTGCAGGCTAACGACATAAGTTGCAGATATTCTGTTTGCATCGGATTCAACACGCCATAACATCTAATTATTATGTTTTTATTATGCTTGTGTTTTCGAAATCCTTTGAACCAAAGAGGCCTACATCCGATTGTACTAGCGATTATGATCGTTGGAGTACTCCTTTTGGAGATGCAATTTCTTGTCACGTCTGCGACAGACTGATGGAAGAAGTTCCATTAGGAATATGTTTAATTTTCTTGTAGGTTAAGATTTTTTTTATATAGATTAATGTACTTTCTAGCTAGGGCAGGAACCAAAGTGAGCTTAGGAAATCATACAGAGCATGCGAAATTCAGTAGTAGAGTGAATCAAAATATCAATCATTCAGTTGTACTCCCAACAGATGTGCGCGAACTAACACAAGTTTTTATTGTTTCAGCTAAATCTTTATTTCCCTGACACGGATACAACAATACAAGAAGTGACGCATGAGAGAGAACACGCAACTAATAAGTTAGTCGGTGAACTGGTCAGCAGAAATATTAGCACACACGCATGATGGATTCACTATCTAATTACAACTAAAATGTGTGATTTTCTTTGGTTTACTCTAATATCTCGAAACAACCTAGTGTATGGACTGTTCCATCAGGTGAAAAAAGACCTCCATGGCTCCATTGCATTGTGACTCCCGAGTCCTGACTCCCTCCCTTACTGCGTAGAAGAACTCATCATGAATCAGGTCATCATTTTGTTATGATCATTTGCGTTACCATGCTTTTGTTACTCGTGTCAGATCACGGAACCTTACTGGAAGATATGAGCTACACCAAAAGTGAAGTTCTTGTTTTGTTGGTCTGCTTAGACAATGGTGTGGGTGTTGCATGTGATCATTTGGAGCCGGGGTCCGGAAGAGGCCATCGTGACAAAAGTCTTCACAGGATGCCTCTTTTGGCGTCCCTTATGACACAAGTTGCTGTAGAATCTCAAAGAGTATCTGCTTGCATACTCCCTCAGTGTTATGATGTCGCAAAAATGGATGTATCTAGACATATTTTAGTGTCGGATACATCCATTTTAGTGACATCTTTTTCCGTATGGAGGGAGTATATTTGATTGAAACCCCAATCCAAGAGCCATGCACCAAAGTTCCGAGCATTACAAGTAGTAGAAATGAAAAACGACGAAAAGGTTCTTGGCTCCAGGGAACCGGGTACAACACAGATGAAAAACGAACATCAGTGTCTCAAGCCAGCTTCTTTTTCTTCAGACTATGGGCTTGGGGACAGAGTTGTTTCTATATCTTAATGCAAAAGCAATCACAGATGATTATTCGAAAGGAAAAGGCACATAAGTGCAAATCGTCAGTCACAATTCAGTTCAGTTCATGCATCCCAATTCCCAAATGCACGTTGGTACCAGATTAGTTAGAAGCGTCGGGTGAGTACTTCAGTAACAATTAAGGGACAGTGAGCACCACCTGAGCTTAGATTGCCCTGATTGCATGATAAAAAAAAGGGAAATATGAGTCCAGGTTTCCATGTCTGAATGGTAAACACGTACACTGATGCTGCATTTTTGTTATGTTTTTGTTGTTACAGAGTATGTAGCTAGAGTGCAGACAATGTCTCTGTTGACAGATCTCGATCTGCAGCGAGGCACAAATCACACCAGGGACAATGCAGCGTGCCACATCGACAAGCACAACAAAACGCTGTCAGATTCAGACAGCGACGCAGTAACTGCTGCTCTCAGTGGACCAGACATGATCGTTGAGAAATTTAGAGCATAACATTGTCAAGATGGACGATAGTTAGGAGGAGTACTACAATTTAGTGGTGAGTAAACCAGAGCACAGCACACACCTGCACTTCCTATCCTTGAGCTCTTGCCATGGCGTACGGCAGTCTCTGCTCCGGGCTGCTCGCTCTGTTCCTCGTCCTGGTCGCGCGTTCGGCAGTGGTGTCGGCGGCTTCGGTACACCTGCACTTCTACATGCACGACGTACTGACCGGCCCAGCGCCGACGGCGGTGCAGGTGGTGAACGGGCCGCGGGGCAACTTCGGCGACACGATCGTGATCGACGACGCGCTGACGGAGACCTCGTCAGCGACGTCGGCGGGCGTGGGGCGCGCGCAGGGGCAGTACGTGTGGGCGTCGAGGGGGAACCCGGAGCTGCTGGTGACCATGGACGTGGTGCTCACGTCGGGGCCCTACGCGGGGTCATCGGTGACGGTGGTGGGCAGGGACGACATCGGCGCGGCGGTGCGGGAGCTGTCGGTGGTCGGCGGCACAGGGCAGTTCAGGATGGCCACCGGGTACGTGCTGTGGAAGACCGTTCGGCTCGACCACCCCAATGCCGTCCTCGAGCTCGACGTCTTCGTCAACCCGTAACGGACCGAACGCATCGTCTCGTCCCCCGTGACTCCATGCATGTTCATTTGTTCGAGTTGTTTCTTATTTGCCGTTAATGTCTCTGCTACATTTGTTTTGGTTATATATGAGCCAATGCTGCTCCTGGAATTGTAATGCTCGGCGTTGAAGTATTTCGAATTCCTAAATTTACTAATTAGGCATATGCATGTGCTCTGTAACGGGAAAAATAAAGAGAGGAGAACCGTGCTATTCTCAAAAAGGGAAAATGGTACATAATTTGCCATGTTTCACGTATGAATAATTTGTATATTTACATACAATTCATCCTTCAAAGTTGGGGATGTTGATTGGAAGCCGGCGGAGTTTCTTCTGAAACAGTTACAGCAGTCGCAACTCAAGATGGCAGTTTTCCCCGTGGGGGCGGGTACCCGCAGGTATTTACCCGTTAAGAATCGGGGATGGGGAGCAAATTGCCCCCACGGGGATAGCGGGGCGGGTACCCGTTAGCTTAACGGGGCGGGGACGGGTGGAGAAATCCCCCCATGGAGCCACCACGAGGACCCGGGACCCACCTGTCAGTGTAACAGACTACTGTAAGATACACCGAAAAAACCCTAGCCTTTCAACACCCGCTCCACGCTCCGTAGATCCCAGGACCTAGCCGCCACGAACCACAACTCCAACCACGCACCGCTCCTATCCTGCCTCAACCCTCCTCGTTCCTCTCGATCTCCCTGCCTCCACGACTCGAATCGGCGGCCGCCGCCGGCGCACCCCATCCGACCTTCCCTTCCGTCAATCGTGAGTAGTGTGGGAACAGCGGACGGCGCCGCGCTCCGCTTCTCGCCTCCACACGCGGCAGGGAGCAGTAGCTTAGTCGACCCCGCGCAACGGCAAACGACAGTCAGGTCGATCCTGCGCGCGGCGAGGAGCAGTTGTCCACCCGCTTGGCCGCTCCCTTCCTCCGTTCTTCTCCCATCTGCAGGTCCCCATGGAGTCCCCGTGGATGTCGGGTATCCGTGATTGACGGGGATGGGGGACGTTTTCCCCCCGAGAAGCCTAGCGGGGCTAGCGGGGATGGGGATTCGCGGGGATCGGGGCGGGGACTGTGGAGTGCCCCCCGGAGATACCCGTCCCCGTTGCCACCTTGAGTCGCAACCGACCCGTCGGGAACCAAAGCAATCGCACACGCCAGCTCGGTGGCGGTGGCGACGCTGCTGCCGGAGTTCCCCGCGGTTGGGAAAGAAACTCGGAGATGGGGACACCGCAGCGGCGCGCTGCTGTGGACGTGTAGCCGCCTATCGCCACGCGAGACTTACTCTGGCCGCCTATGTTCCAGATGGGGTTTTACAATTTGGGTAAGGGAGTTCATCTAAAATGGATAAAGTATAAGAGAGAGGGTTGCTCTAAATCTTTCACGCATCATATGATGAAGTGGGAGCATGTGTGTAGACTGAGGATTTTGGAGGATTAGGGGTTATTAACACTAGATGCATGAACATTGATTTATTACTCAAGTAGACTTGGAAGTTATTTAACCACGGTGATGATTGCCCTTTGATCCAAATTCTATCTAGAAAATATTTGAGCAATGGGGAGTCAATCTGGATGAATAACTCTAGGGATTCCTAGTTTTGGAATGGTTTGCAAGCTGTGAAGAAATGGTTTGTTTAGGGAGCTATCCTTATGGTTGGTGAGATGGTAAACTGACAAGATTGTGGCATCGGCTTGTACTGATCATGAATTTGTTGTCTGTAATAAATATGATATGGGTTCTCATTATTGGGATATAAGGTTTAAAAGGGGGCTTTGGAGCTGAAGATATGATGTGTTCGGAGAACTTATTAGACATGTCGGAGTCGGAGTCGATTTTCTTGTCTGGCAAAAAGACGGGGTGAAATGCGCTTTGAAAAGAATGGGGATTACTATAATAAATCTATGTATCGATGATCAGCTTATGAGGGAGTTTATGATCCACAGTTGTAGAAAAATTGAAACCTCAAAAATCCTTTAAATAGGAAAACATGGCAAAAGTAATTCAAGACAGGCCACCTGCTAGGGAGCAAGTCCTACAAATGGTTTATGTTCTCTTTGTGATACCGCTGAAACCATTGATCATTTTTTATTAATGTGTCATGTTGCTAAATTTCTTTGGACTATGTCATAGAATCGTTGTGCCGCATACAAAGACTCACTTTTGTTGATATTTTATCCATTGCAAGAATCACGGTGCAGATAACAGGAGCAGCTGTGCTCACGCACCAAAACGCTCATTTTGGTCTTCTCTAATGTCTCAGTAAACTAAAACTGTATTTCTGGTATTGTTCTGGCAGAAAAGTATTCATCCTATGGAGTCTGATTAACCAAGCACGGCAAACTCTGGCTTACATAGATAAGAGGGACGCATTATCTGGCTTATATAGCCAGCTAGCTTGCATCTGCATGCATTTTGTGTGTGCAGCTTGACTATGTCCCATCATCGTGAGTACACAAAAGAACGTAAAATCGACTAGGAGAGGGAGGCACGGTTTTAGTAACATAAACTCGGGTCCATAAGCCAAAATCAATACAGCATGCTTATGATCTTCACACGAACTGCATCTGCATGCCATGTAAACCAGGCAAAGGAAAGCACGCCCCCTTGCATATATTACTACACAAGGTAGTATACATGGGGAAGGAACAGAAAGAAGCCTAACGAGTACCTTACACATGGTTTACACGAGTGTGGGCATCTAAGTACAATCATCTACAACGCCTAAACAATTAAAACACACACAAAAAAAGCGAAGGCTGTCCTTCAATGGGAGTAACGGAGCTGGCCTCGGCATCCCCTCGTCAGTTCAATTTGATTTGAGCCCAAATGTTCATCACGAGTCACAGAAGGGACCAAATTAATGCATATCTCAGCATCAGCCATTGCTTCCTGAAATTGCATGCTATGTTCAGGAAATGGGAAGACAAAGACGTATCCGCATTCCAGGGCATGATAATAAACTGGTAAAAGCAAGATCTTGATCCATACCTGAAGCCCCAGAAGCATTTTTCTGGCTGCTTGTTCCTTGTTGAGAAACCTTCAGCGATCTTAGCTTAGATGCAGAGGGCCTAAACGTGTTGATCAAGGGCTGGTCAAAAGCATCGTCGTCGTCATCGTCATCTTCCCATTCCCCGTTGGTCTGAGTCACTTACAGACTCTTCGTCGCTAGAGTCGTGTCCGTCAAAAAGGTTCCTCGGAGGAGGTTCATCTCTAACCTTCCTTGGTCGGCCCCTGCGCTTTACAGGCTTTTCCTCCTTTTCCTCTGGATAAGAAACAGTACTCAGCAATAATTTTCTAGAAGAAAGCTTTCTGTGGTGCTGGAACAAAAAAATGCACAGCTCAAAGAGAGAGTTCAACGCACCGTGCAAAACCTCATTCTTTGCATGTTTCTCACGTAGGTGTTCTACAAAGGTGAAGTATGGACGCCAAGCACTTGGATCTTCGTTCATATTGGTTTCTTGTGCCCTCTTTTGTACATCTGTCAGGCTACATGCAAGGAAGATAGCTCTGAATTAAGCACAAAATCAAGGGAGGCACCAAAAGTTATAAGAGTTAATATCATACATGTCTGGTATATCTGACGAGGCAAGTTTAGAAACAAATGGCATCAGTGCAGCCTCAAGGAAAGACAATTGCTTTGGAGGGTCCGCAAAGGCATATGGAATGCCACATTGGATAATCTTCAAGATCTCAGACTTGTTTTTATTCCGAGCAGCGCCAACATAATTTCCAGCAAGCCGATTAGCAAGATCTTGACATTCTGAATAAGACTTGCCTATCAGGTTTTGGTTCTCTCCATCATGTACATTGGCCATATACCGATCGTACGCCTGATTAGATGAAAAATAAAGAATGATTTACAAGAAAAATCACACGTCATAAACTTAGGTTAATTGAAGATAAATTAACAAGCTCAAATGCAAAAGTGAGTTAATAAAATCCAGGGCACCTATAAAAATTATTTTCTTAAATTCGTGTCAGCACATACATCCAAGACAGTGCACATAGTCTAGACAAGCTTCTTTAAAACATTAACAGAAACAACAATAGCAAACCACGCCACAACAGTTGCTGAGTGCTGTATATATGGACAGAGAGTAATGTTTGCGGGCAAAAAAAAAATAGCAGACCAATTGACCCACAGGAGGCTGATAGCTCCTGGTAGACAATCGTATCACTAATGGCATCTTCAGTAGTGCAGGATGGGTCCAACTTCCTTGTATAATTTTAAGTTATGATTTCTTTTGAGATGTGTTATAACCTAATAATAGTACAAGAAAACAATAAAAGATCTTTAAGACACAATATTAATATGACCCACTTGTAGAGTCATGAATAAAATTATCTGCATTCAAACATAAAAGCGAAGCACCTACCCGTCTCAATGCCTCAAAGAATAGAGCAGCTATATCGATGCTTCCATTTTTCTTTAGCGCGGTAATGAGATGCTTGATGATCTCTGTTGTACTTGCTCCATGAGATACATAGTGTGAAACTATCTCGGGGCCAAGGTAATCCTGCAAAGAACATAAATTGATCAAAGCTTATTTATCTGTCAATATGAAGCTATTAATGTGAACCAATTTTGATGTAATAGAGAGTAGAACAACAATCTATCTGGAAGAACGTTGTTCGAGAACCTATCACGGAAGAAAATGCAGCACAAACCTTTGAACTGTGTCAGCAAGCAATAGCTTTGCAGCTGCAATCATGACAGCATCCCTGTTTGTGTCTTCAATATATTCTTCATTTGCATCTTCATCTTCTGTTTCATCTGAGGATGAATAAGTTCAATTTCAGTGATTAGCAAGAAGCTAAAATCCAAATTAAAAGCCAACATACTAAGAAAGGTTCATTTAGGACAGATATTTCAAATTTAAAGTAGAAAGCGTGTGCAACAAGAAAACCTGATATATTCAGCTGTTGTTCACATAGTTTCCAGAACTTCTGAACAACGTCCAATTGTGGGAGATAGCCCAAACTTTCTAGCCTTGTTGAAGAATACTTTGACTTCTTAAACAAGCACCACATTTCTGCAGTAATGATGCAGACCTGAAGGAAAAGGATATTAACACATCAACAGGTCAATACACTTAGACGCAGGCATACCAATGCCATGAAAACAACATAGTTCTCTGTTTATTGATGCTCAATACAAAAGACTTACTCTGCATGAAAGTACAGTCGTGCTCCTTCCCTCTTTCTGACAGGTAGGCAGAACCACCAGGAAATAATAGAGTTGTTCAAAGAGAGAGCTTTGCTTGGATAGAAGTCCATCGATAGATGTTTCAGATGGGTTTTCAACACCAATTGCATGCAGACACCATGCTACTTCAAGGTACATATTGATGAGGAGTAAGCTCTTTACCTAATAAAGCATGAAAGTATTAGCTCTATATGATAATTAAAGTTGACTCTACAAGTAAGATTAAAATGCTAATAACTCACAAATGTAATGTTGCATACCTCATTATCCATCTCTCTTAGATGACTGAGGATTTGGTACATATCTTCAAATAAACCATCATTTTTAACAGGTTTTGACAGCTGGAGTTCATGAAGTCTCTTCAAATTAACCAAGAGGGAGTATTCATCGTCACCTGCCTGCAAGGTCGATAGTATCTGATTATCCTCATGGCTTATGTACAGACAAAGACAACATAACAATACATACCTCTACTTCCTTGATTGCAGTTTTGACTTTCAAAACCAACTCATCTTCAAGATTCTTAAGTTTATTTTGAGCATAATCAAGAAGATCAGCCTGGCAATTGTTGCAACAGAAAGCTATTGCCTTTATGCAAGATCTTAAGGTATCCTTGTCACCATGTTTGAAGAAAGCATCAACTATAAGATCTATGGCAGCCTTGAAATTCTAAACCAAAATGTAAACAAGATTGTTAATAGATTAGAATAAAATAAGTGAGAAGGCAAGTGATAGCTTTTGCAACTGACCTGCTCTTGCCTTTTTAGGGAGTACATCTCAAGTTTCAGAAGCATCATCATATCAATTAGAGGGGATATCTTAGCTTTGTCAGGTATGTATTTTCTTAAAAGCTGCGGGTACCTCTTCATCAAGGCATTGGTTATTTCGCTCTTGTTACTTTCTAATATCTCCTGTAAAACTTTAATTTTTTTAGTAATGAAAAAAGATAGAATTGAATAAAGTATCAGTTTTACGAGAAAATAAATAGCAGCGATAAGCAGAATAGTACTATATAACCTAGAGTTGAACAGGAACAATTTGAAATAACAGCACAAAATATAAAGCTGAAGTAGACAACGGACCAATCAAAAAAGGGTTAAAGAGAGTAAATTCAAAGTGAATGTGTAGGGTCAAGATACTTCTCATGAGTAGCTCGTAAGACTTTCCAGTAATGTGATAGAAAAGCTAGGTTCGCAATCAACACATCAGGTAATGTGTTTAACATAGGGTTGATCATATTCAACGAGTATTGTTTTCATTATATAAAATGTTCAGTATCCTGGCCGATTGACCTTTTATCACTGAGCTAATGTCCAGAAGTTGATTTATTTCTGGTACAAATCTAAGAGTATCAAACTGATCAGACTCTTAAGCGTAACTGTTAAAGGGAGTCAAAAATTTCTGCATCTGGAACTAAACATTCGACATTGGAAGTATTCACTAGAGACAAACCTAATTTATGTACTTAGAGGCACAATCTACGAAACTGGAACTACGGAAAATAAAGTCTAAAGCACGCTGACTAGAAAATGTTACAGATGTTAATGGTTAAGTAAAATATCCATGAGATGATCAATCACTGAAACTTTGCACCGGTAATACATGATGTCAGAGATACGAGATTGATACCTTTTGGGATTTATTATAGTACACCTTCCTGTTGTCTGTTGCAGGAACTATCTTTTCGCCAACAGCCTTCTTAGCAGAGGCTCGCAGCATCCGGACAAGATTGGTTCCATCCATGTCGGTAAGCTCATACAATGAAGTTTCGTCCAGAAGCATGGAGATTATACACTTCCAGTCCTACAGAACAAGAATATTACAATTGTAACAGTAATATCACAGTGACATTAATGACCAATACTCTTACAGAAATAGTTACATAAATTGAGGAGTATACTTTCATGGCTTTCATGTCGTCCCAAATATCATCAATGACGTAAGAACTCAGTACTGGATCGTCCGAAAACTCCCTCAAGATTTGCAGCATTCGACCAATGTGAACCTCAGAGGATTCATTGTCTCCATCTGGAATTCACTAGAATAATCAATGGCTGAACTAATAAAGTAGTTTGGTAACAAGACATGGTAGCATAAAAGTACAATCCTTCAAGAGGCAAGTACCTCTAGCTCCTGAAGAGGTCTTGATGTTTTGTGCTATCAGGTGATCATAAACTAACTCCCCTATTGCACGCCTGATCATAGGAGGCTCGTCAATAAGCAAATCATATAGGGGACCCAAATCATCATCGCTCAAAAGTTGATGCCTGCAAAACAAACAATATATGATACATTAGAGAAAACGAATATGAAAAGCCTGTGTGGTTTCTTTTGCTCACTTGAGCAAGGCAATTATTGGGCTTCCTTAGCAAATAGCAGGGGTGACTGAATCGGTAATTTTTTGCTAGGTCTACCTTGACCAGGCCAGTAAGATATGGTTCATACAGGCAAGGCAAAACGTTCACAGAGAATACTTGCTGCATAGGCATCATTCCTCTCAATACCTAAACTCATTACTGCGCATAACAGTATCATCTCCTCTCAGATGTGGGTCTAGCTGTCTAAATGAGGCATCACGAAATGATCCTCGCAATACGACATATGAACTACTAGAAGCATAGCACCAAAGTACCATACTGGCAATAATGTGCCTCTTGGCTATGTATCATGTGGCAGCAGTACGTCAAGTTTTACAGCTAGTTCAGATGTATTTTTCAGTAGCAATCTTCCTTACTTGAAAGTTAATTTTATTAGCACATGCAATAACCTTGTTAATAAGCCTTCACATCAAAGGCCAGACATCCCAAACACTTAGCCTGTCTTAAGAAGGCTATGGCAGAAAAAGCAAGCTTGCCCAGTAGACATCTAGATTGAACAGGAAAAAGCTATTGTGGTGAAACCTCAGTAAAAAGACCATGAGACAGTAACCTCACCGGAGTAATTGCTTGATGAGTCCTATAGCTGAAACAGCTACTGAAATATCAATATCATCAGCAAGCTGGATCATCCTGCTGTAAAACCTCTCAGTAAAGAGACCAAGAGAAGGTATGTTGGCATCTACGTCATACAGGCTTTGCAAGGCAAGAATAGAAGTTCTTCTAACTCCAGCATTCTATAAAAAGAAGTGCACAAATAAAGACTGTAAGTCTCGTGCTGACAGAGGTATTAATAGGCCCAATAAATAAAAGGATTACACCAATTGTTACCTTGTCATTCAGTGTCCAACCAAGATACTTCAAATATATATCTTGCAAGAAAAGTGATGGATACGAGACAACCCAAATACCAAGAGATTTTATGCATGACATCCGAATATCAGGGTCAACATCACGATAACGGTGCATGAATAACCTACATGTTGCAATAATAATATATTTAACAGCCCGCTAGACACAAATAAATGTACATTAGACTGACAACACATGCAAGTCTCTGGGTACCAAACTACAAATGCATGACTTACCACAAATGTCAGAAAATAAACTGAAGCATAATGAATCGTACATTAAAAGGCTAGTGCAGGTGCAATCTAACAGGAAGTCTCACCCGCTGAATATTTTACGCATCAATTCCTCCAAGTAGGTAATATTTTCATGAGTAACAGATAGTCTTTTGTTAAGAGATTCAACAGCTGGTCCATCACTCTGCTTCTTCTTCTCAGCATTCAACTGCCTTTGAGTGGTCTCACGCTGTCCACTGAGAGTTTTAGCGACACATATGAAGGACGTCACAAGCTGGAGCCCAATCAATGAAGCTACTTGACGATAAACCCTTGGAGGAGTACTGAAGCACAACGAATAAGACAATTAAATACATGCATACAATATCAAGAAGAAAACAAGAA
This sequence comes from Poa pratensis, assembly GCA_947311845.1. Taxonomy (NCBI): domain Eukaryota; kingdom Viridiplantae; phylum Streptophyta; class Magnoliopsida; order Poales; family Poaceae; genus Poa; species Poa pratensis. The sequence goes on from CAMZMU010000117.1 coordinate 61,090,037, forward strand.
TGTTACAGATGAGACTTAATTACCATGACAAAGCAACCACGTAATCCTTGATTTTTTGGAACAAGATATCATCAAACAATGGACCATTCTGACACTCAAGGACCAAACTATCCCAAAAAGAAACAAGATTTTCTTTGAAGTTCTTAAGGTCCTTCCTTTTTGAGCTATAATTATCATCCACCAGACCCTATATTCAAGTTAAGGTTGCAAAATTTGAACAAAAGAGAGCATATGTATACATGTCTAACAATTTATAGAACTATATGATTGAAAAATATATCATGCTCATTGGATAGTATAAATGGCTAGAAATGTTGATTTTTAATTCACAGTTTTAAACAAATCACACTAGGATACTTTTCTTGATAGATCAACAAGTTTGAATACAATGTCATCCACAGATGCGTCGTCAAGGTCTTTTGCAGGGATATCGTGCCTGGCGCCACAAGCCTGTTATCATAAGATTTGAGGCTTTATAAGATAAGGCTGCAGCAATAAAATAAGCAAAAAATAGAATATTAAAATAGTATTACCTCAAATAGCATTGTTAATATCTGAAATATCACAGACTTTGGGTTTGAATCATACTCCTCCACCAATCTTTTGACAGCATGACTGATCAGCCTGCCATTATGTTTGACAATATCTGCAAGTCACAGGTTCGTAAGGATGCCTCTGGATATCTCACAAATGAAAGATGGTATATTATTCGTTTAAATATACAGTATTAATCTAGGCATATTTGAGCATAGTGTTTTGAGGAAGCATTATTCCCGCGAGATTCTGACATTATGTGCAGGGAACTGTTTTTTTTTTTGGAACTTAAGTAATTTGCGTAGATTTATATCGAACACTGTATGGTTCGTGCTTGGCAATGTAACAGCGGCGGGTTCCTCCCTGAGAATCTAAGAAAATGCTGGCATCACGTTGATTTAAGCGGTGGAACAAAGGCGAGGGATATTCATAATAAGGAAGCCATACATGATGCCACCGAAGTCATTTAAATATCATAACTCCTACGCAGTTCATGGCATCGCCTGGCTAAGCAGCAACTCCCTCACAACAGCAGTTGCGTGTTGTGCGACTGACTAGGTGAGGATGTCGATCATCGGTTGTTCCGTTGCAGAGTATTTGGCATTGTTTGGAGTCAGGTTTTTGATTGGGCTCATCTTCCTGCCATCAATCATGTCATCAATGGCATGCTTAATACCATGGTGGGTTGGCTCAAGCCAAAGGATTTTCCAGAGACAAACAAAAAGGGCTTAACAGTCTAACTATTCTCACATCCTGGACTATATGGAAAGAGCGTAATGACGTAATCTTCAACCAAACCTCAATGCCTATTCAGCAAACTGTAGACCATAATAGGGGCAGGCATGATAGTTTGCTTTGGCGTAGAGCCGGGGCCAAATGCCTAGCCATTCCTGATAGGATAGGCAGCTAGTCTGTCGGATCACGTTTCTTTTCTTTCTTGTTTCCCTGGTGGCATGTACCTGAACCTTTTCTACATTAATTAGTATAACATGCAGTTCCCCTGCATGGTAATGCATTTCAAACCTCGCTAGTGTTTCTCTTATCATGTGTTTTTACACGTTACATGTTCTCGGTGGTTCTTGCTAATTTCTAGTTGTGCTACTGGAGGTCAGCGTTTAGCAGAGAATATAAACCCAATCCTAAGCCAAGCAGAGAAGTCCCCTGTTCACCTAGCCGAGAGCCACTGAGATAAACCTATCCTGGTTACAGCAGAAGCATCACCCGGTATCATAAATCACAACCAAAATCAAATCGGCAGGGCAGCTACAATTCCTTATAATTGCAGCTGCACGGACAAACCCTAGCGGCAGGTTCCCAGACACGGCATAATACCAAACCCACCTCCAGCATAGCCACGGGAAAAGACAAACGCGGAGAGAAGCAAACGCCTACCGATGAGGGTCAAGTCCTCGGCCGCCGCTGCCGCGGCGGCGGAGGCCTCGCGTTTGCGCTTGGTCCGCTGGGGCGCGTGGCCCTCCGCCTCGGCGAAGTCTTCCTCCTCGTCCTCGAGCTCCTCGCCGGTGACGAAGTCGCTCTGCCGCGGACGCGGCGGACGGCCACGCTTCTGCAGGGAGAAAGCACCCACACACGCACACACAGAAAACGAAACAAAATCAGAAAAACTCGGCAAGATTGGCGGGATCCAGCTGCTGAGCGAGCGGGCGGAGGGAGTGGGTTACCGGGCGGCGCATGGAGGCTACCGTCTCCGCCATTCGGGAGGGGCGACGAGGATCTGGTGGCGCAGGTGAGAGCAAACCCTAGAGATTTCGGGGGTCGACGCTCGTGTTTGGGAGGGAAATGGAAAAGGAAGAAGGGCGTCGGGAGGGAAGAGAATGGACGAGGCGGAAACTGATTGAACCCCGTCTATTTTCTTTTCTTTTTCTTTTTCACCAGGAGAAACCCAGGTCCAGGAATTTGAATAGCAAGCCTACCAGTATATCTTGGAGAAGTTGGGCTGGTAGGCCAAATGGTTCTTGTTACACGATTTTTGTAGGCGAAACACGGTACAACGCAGACGCTAATATACGCGCATACACTCACCCCTATGAACGCAATCATGAACACCCTACACCTATAAGCACCTCCCAAAGACTGAATAGGCGGATCAGGTCTTAAATTGACGAAGTCACCATGACCGTCTCGTTGTCGACGGGAGCGCCGCCTCCCACTGAAGAATATTCTGCCTAAATGAGAAATACCAATATCAAACTGGGTTTGAACTCTCATGGGCTGGGGTACAACCACCCTCCTAACTATCCTACCACAGGCAGATTCTCGAGGAAAGAAATATTGTTTTGGTATGTTCTACTGTAGTGTAGTATGTTTACGGGGAAAACCTGACAATGCGGCAAGGGAATAAGTGATCAGAGCAACTCTACCAGATCCCAGTAATGCATCCGACCCAGAAAATTCGCTGATATGTTGGACGAGTACTCCCAAATTGATTTAGAAGAGGGGTCGGCGCACAAGCCCCTCTCTCCCCCTTATATATTCCACCCGTCCCTTTGGGAGAACACACAATTACACAATTGACAATCACAAATTCCTATCTTCTGAGAAATTATGAATTAGACGACGCTCTAATTAGACCCTAATTAGACGTTGCTCTAATCTCTCTAATTATATCTCATGGGTTGAGAATTAGGTTTTCTAGTCTCATATAGATCTAATCTAGTTGATTAGAATATCACTAATACTACGCCAAAAGGTTGTCTCTCTTCGTCGGGCGTCGAGCTCTAGAACGGCGGAAACTGATTGGTAAGGTGTACGCGTGGATAATAGAAGAGTGAATACGCAAGTGATCCTCCGATGGGAACGTAAACAATCTCACTTCCCACGTGTACGTGAGATTCTTCATCAGGCTTCACCAACATCTACTTCGACTACCACAAGATCTTCCGCAACGTGGTAGTAAGTAATCTAGATCTCCATTTTATGGATGCGTTATATCTTCATAGTAGATCTTGGCGGTTACGTAAGACGGAAAATTTTAAATTCCTACATGTAACCCAATAGGTGCCTCAAGATTTCTCTGGCCAACTACCAAGAGAGCACTTCACCATCTTCCCCGGCAAACTACCAAGAGAGCGCTAAAGCCGCTTTCACGGTTCTCCTCCGGGATTGGCGAGAACAGGTTACCTTCAGCCCCAATGAGCTATTTCCCCTGACTGTCGTCGATGCCCGTCAAGTCGGCATTGGCATCGATCTCAGCCACTCCTACTCCGGCTTGCCAGCACTGCAGCGGGCATGACTAACGTTCGACGACGTCGGCACCTAGGTTGGCCGTGGGGCCCTGTTTGGCATCCCTGTTCAGCACGCTAATCAACGTCACAATAATAAAGATTTCAACATGATGCTTTGCTTTACAAGGATCCCAGGGTGCGCAATATGGGAGATCGTCCGAGCACTCTCTACATGGGCGGAAGCATTGTTGATATAGATGGGCCAACACCCTGGTGGACGCCCAACCGGGAATGAGAAGAAAAGGCCGAAAGGAATGCAGCGATATCATCATCGGCGTTGGTGCAAGCGTTTATTTCACAAGTGCCTTGCTGAGTTCTCATCGAGCTCGAGCAAGAGATACAATTTTTTTATGTAAGTTGGGCGGCCTTATCGGAGGAGTAAGAGAAAAAGTTGAAGAAGCCCAAGCATATACGGTCTAGCTGACACAACAAGAATCAAGACAATTTCAGAATCGTCACAATTTATGGTAAAATAATGAAAGAGGAATCGACGATCTTGATGGTCGACACATTAAACATGACTCCAACAATGAAGGCTTTGTATACGATGAATCAACAACTTATGTTGCGTCAAATGGGCCTTGCACCAGTGGTGGTGGAGAACAAACACTAGCGGCGATGGAAGAGGAGACATCTTGCATTTGATTTATATGCATTTGATGTTGTAAATATGTGATGCCTGGACATGGTGGCGTTTTTGGTGACCAAGACTCTGAATTTAGACTAATTTTTTATAAAAATGGGTGAAAAATCTATTGGGAGGGCCTATTAGGGTGTCGTCGCTTCCAGTTGTGCACTCGGGCCTATACTCCGACAATATGTGTCGACACTTCCAATAGCGTCCATCCGACGAATCGGATATTGGAAACTCCGGTGGAGATGCACTCATACTTCCGAAATAGAGGCGGCGAGGCCAGCACGTCTTGAGCCCAAGATAGAGACGGCGAGGCTAGCACGGGCGTAAGATAGGAAGCAATGTTCACGGTCTTCTACCAATAACTTCCCTCGAACAATTAACATCCCCTAATAAAATAAGTAAATAAATCATATTATTTTTTGGCTAAAACAGAGAAGAAATTCATTAGAGCGACTGATTTAAAATTGATATTCACCCATAATGTTCACTTCAAGACAGATAAAACTGCTGACAAAATTTTGCTTGATGCCTGAATACCACTGTACAATGTAGGGACCAGTGCGATATATATAACCATAACCATAAACAGGTTAGGTAATTAGCTTACATCAGCACCTACCAAGAACAATTCTACCTCACATTTACAGCTATTATACCCACACAAGCTAATTTACAAAACTTCACTTCCTGTCAGCCTCCTTTTCCTATTCTGTTCAGTCCTCTTAGTTTTCACTTCCAGGGGCTAGTAATGGCACACTACTTTCGGTGGGTGACCCGGGCACGAATGGGACGAAGCCGCGGCCTCCAAACACCGGCCGCATGAAGGCGTTATCAAACTTGCGCCAGTAGTGGTGGACTGACCGTGTTGGGCTCGCCAGGAGCATCCGGAGACTCGTCGGGCGGCGTATGCCCATGCCGCTCTCTGCATCGGCGTCAAGCCCATTCACGGGCAGCTGTTCAAGGAAAGACTTTGGGCTGGACGGTTCAGAAAGGGCGCTCACTTCCCTGGTGAGGTGCCTCGCTGGAATCAGGAGTCTGATTAATGGCTTAGTCAGTAGCCCAAAGACCTGATAAAAGTAAGAAATTAGATCTTATGAAACCGAGTTGCGTAATTGTTTGCAGGTGACCTTCATATTATGTGTTTGTTCTTATAAGTGAAATTTCCTTTGTTGCCTTGATTGGAAGGATGCATGTCATTACTTGGAAGGGAACTTACAATTGTGCTGAAAAGAACAATAGTGATTGTACTGGTGATCATGATAGCATTGCTAGGAAGCTGAGTATGACCTGTTTTTGCAAACTGCAAATGACAAGAAGGCTAGTTAGACAAAGCATGAATGCCAAACAACAGCAATTTATACATAAGCAAAAAATCCAGCCTTTTCAATTTACCCGCACGCATACTGAGATATCATATTACGTTGCTAACGACTATATTGAATATTCATTTACAAAAAATAATGAAACTCAGAAACATATATGCATACGATTTCCATCAACCACATGTTATCAAAATTCTTCAGAACTTATTTTGTAGTATCTTGAAATTGGTACTTACAGAAATGGGGAAAATATAATATGTATACTTCAGTCACGTGTCACAACTAAATACGTCAACTTCACTGACATAAGAATGTAGGCTGTGCTTGTATAACACGTTTTGGATTATTGATACATGACTATCATGCAGGTAATACTACGACACCCAACAACAGAAGCTAATGACAAAGATATTTGTTTTGTTTTTCATCTTCTGCTTCGGACATACTAGTTCATGAAACGGAGCTACATAATTTGCATGTTACAACTAACAGATGTTCCAGGCTTCTAGATGCAGTCAAACGGTACATTCAAACTTTCCAGAAGTACATAAGCTATGCTATGATTTGTCCTGAATTTTGTTGACCAATGATAATGGTAGAAATGTACCATGTGGAAGGTAAATACACAAAGTTTGACATGTGGATTGCACACTCGTATTGATAAGTTTTCGCAATTTGGTCTGATTTCCCATTTAAGTCAATAGAATTGGTATATCCATTCGTAATGACAAAGTACTGATAGAGATAGCTGTTAAATTAGCATATACTCCCTCCATTTCAAATTATAAGATGTTTGATATTTCAATATAGACTACATACGGACTGAAATGAGTGAATCTACACACTAAAACGTGTCTAGGTAGATCTGAATCAGAAAAAAGCTAAAACATCTTATATTTCGGAACGAAGGTAGTACTTGAGTATGATGAACAATGACACTGGAAAATTCGATAATGCATTTCAAACCTAAAGCAAACATGGAATGCATCACACAAAAGACTTTACCTTATTGTAGGCCAATGCAATGGACACGGCACCTCTCATGAGACCTGCCCACCAAATAATAACCTGGATAACCCATATCATGTAAGTCACAAGAGCATTCTTGCAAGAGGACATAATACACTAAGATGTTGCTAAATACGACACTTACTTGCTGCCTAATAGAGATCTTCTCGCCTGGAGTTTTTTTTGTCAAATTGGAGAGATAGGATAGTGGGAAAACAAAAGCAGCTCTTGCAATCAGCACCAACACCAAAATAATGGAGCTCAAGGCGATAGATTTCATTGGGCTGCATAGAATAGAAATGTGTTACAAAACTAATAACCGTCTGTGGATTTAAACTACAAATAAGTTATCACATGCAGGTAGAGGAAGTACCTATATGTTTCACTAACAATCTTCCACTTTTCTATATCCAATGCATCCATGCCAACGTAGAGAAAGAGAAACGTCTCAGAGATGAATGACAATGTGGCAAAGGCATGCCTGTTGCGCAATTCAATCACATAAGCACCACGAAAGTTCAGATGTCAAATAATGGAGTCACATGTACTCTGATAGAAATCATGCAGATACTTACTTGGTCGTGACTCTGGAACTTTCTGTTACATTGTGCCAGGTATAGTGCGACATTAGAATACCACAGAAGAAAACTGTGAGAATACCACTCAAATCAAGCAACTGCCACACAAAGCAACCAGTCAATATCATACAGAGCTAGCTGATAGTGCTGAATTATGTAGTATCTATGTGATATTAAGAGTGCAGGGTGCTTACTTCAGCCAGCATGTAAGATAAATAAGCCATGAGCATCATAATAGCAACTTCACGATCAGTGGAGTGCCTGGACAGGATGCCAAATTAGAGGAACAAGTCATGAAAGCAGAGTAGAAAGTTAAAAACTGTATTGTGATTGGTGACACACATATCAAGCACACAATTTAATGTGTGAAAGTACCAACCTGCCAAAGTAAAGTTTCTTGATGACATAAGCACTGAGAAGTCCAGTCTGCAGTCGTGACACAAATTCAGTAAGAAAACATAACTTGACATGTTGACAAAGCTAAAGGTGTGAACATGACAAAACTTACAGCTACTCCAAGGAAGGTGCTGGCACCGAATAGATAAAGGAAATTTCCAATAAATTGTAAGAATTTGAGGCTACTGAAATCTGCGAGATCGAAGTTCTGGATTGCATTGAACAACACAACTGATGTCGCATCGTTGACAACACCTTCACCAAAGACCAAACTGTACAAGAAGGGTGTCTCATCTTGGCTTAACACCTGCAAGGTGCATACAGAGTCCGTTGCCGAGAATATTGCCCCAAGTGCTGAAAATTTTAACATGCAGGAGTCAAAAGCAAGAACTACAAACAGGCTATGGAAATTCTTCTACTTAGGTAAATGAAAAGATTTATACTCAAGGTTAAAGAACTTACCGAGGTAGTCTCCAAGCTCAAGGGCACCTATGTTCAGTTTTGATATTATCCCCATAGCACCTGTGATATAGATTTTGTACCGGTGAGACAGGTGAGCACAAATCAACATGCTGAGTAAAATTCAAAGAGGGAGAGAACCTACCGAGGGATATTATACTGAAGGAGATGAGGGTCCCAACTACAGCAAACAATGTAATGGTCATAAAGTTGCGGAAGAACTGTTTCTTCTTCACTTGGAACCTGATCAGAGACGGGGTAACAAATAGGAATTGTGAGTCATGCAACACTTAGCTCCTTCAGCAGAACTTTCAGTTATGTAGCTGGAGAACTGTTTAGTATCACTATCACAGATCGTTGTTGCTCTAAAGAATGACTGTCACATTAAATTATCAGAGATGAGACGATTTCCACCAACTTAATTAATCAGAAAATCAATTTACAACAAAAAAAGTGGTAATATGACATGCATTGAACACTCCTAACATCAGAAAACAGTAATCTTAATTAGCCTCCACCACGGAGCACAACTAAGCATGTTCATTAATTACAATTTCTCCCAGAGACAGATTCCCATGAATGAATCAATCATACATAAAAAAGCACCAAAACTAACAATATACTAATTTGCATAAAAACCACATACCCTGCATTGAAAATGATTGGTGGGAGCAGGTAGATGAAGAAGAGATCCTCGCTGAACACCAGTATGCGCGAGTGCTTCCCGCTTGACGCCAGCAGGATGACCGTGCCGGTACCCAGCCCCTGAAGACCCACATCACCACGAAGAAATCAGCCAAGCAAGAAGCAGAGTATATAAGGAGGCACAGGGGAGAGAGGGAGAGGGACTGACAATCAAGAGCGCGGTGGTGGACTCGTTCATCCAGCGGTTCTCCTCCAGGAGGTGGCCGACGACGATGCAGACGCACATGAGCGCCACGAACATCCCCACGGCGGCGATGGAGCCGATGTCCGCCGGCGGGTCGCCCAGCCCCATCATCCTCCTCCCAGCGGCCTACCCGGAAGAAAAAACAAAGAAAACAGATCGCTTTGCTTCGACGGCAACCCAGTGAAGCCAAATCGACACCCGGAGCCTTCTCTTCTCTTCCACGGCAAGGCAAGGGACGACGGGCGGCGTAGAGCTAGGCCTTCGCGCCGAAGGCAGGCAGCTCGAGGTGGGAAGGAAGGAGGAAAAAGTCTGGCGAAGGCAACGGCGCGAGGAGGATTCGGGGGAGGGGGTCGAAGGAAGGAAGTTCGTTGGCGACTTTTTATCGCGAGGCCCGCCACGTGCGGCGGATGAACTCCTCTACGGTTGGGAGTTGGCGCAGATTACAGAAGCTGGAACACACAAGATACTTGTTTTTCGTTTGATTTTTGTATATTTTGATTGAGTTTGAAGTGACGGTGGCGCGAGGTGAGGATCTTGTTCGGTGGGCCCCACAAGGAGTCTCGTCGGTGAGGTGCTTGTCGCCTCGCTGTAGGACACTTGGGTGGGCGCCGACCTGTGGCTGGCCGGCCGGCAGCATCTACTGCTCTTTCGGGCCCACGCGTCAGCTCCTGCCGGTTGGGGCCCGCGCGCTCAGCGTCCCCTCGCCGCCGCCGATCGCCGGAGGATACGTACTGAGCGGAGGAGGGTGGTTTGGTGGCTTCGACCATCGAGCGCGGCGAGGTGTGTGATTTCACCTTGGATTGGGGATCGGGTCGGGAGGCTGATTCTTCCTCTTCGATCTGAATCTCGGTTGCTTGGCGTCCTGATCTGCGCAGGTTCTTGTCGTCTGGAAATCATCTGGATTCTGGATCCATCCATGAAAGGTATGCTTTAGTATTAGCGCCACTGGTACCTGTCATTTTCTTCTGCAAACGTAGCTGCCATTGTTTGTGGCGACTGAAACCCTACTGCTTCAGACATGGTCAGCGAAATGTGCCATGCGGTTATTGTTTACTGAAGCGCTGGTGAGACTAGACTAGAGTACTCGGCTTCTAATAAGCACAAGTGGAAGCAGATTAAAAAGCACAAATAATACTGAGCTTGTAGGTAGGGACACAAATGATGCACGAGTGATGCTTGTTTTGCAGATCATGATTCAGAAATTCTTAACTAATTTGTCAACTGTATTGGATCCAGCATCATTATTGTTTGGTCTCTGGCAGCCTTTATGTCAAGTGCCAGCACATATGCTATCCAGTGTCCAGCTCAGAAAACCCAAGGTCATATATTTGACGATAAAAATTAGTAGTAACAGTTTTATGAAAGGATTCTGATTAGACTTCCTCAACATGATAATTGCATCAGAATCATGGTGTCCTACCTCGCAGAGTGTTACCTTTTTTAAGGGCCACATGCCCATCTACTGTAACAAGGAAGAAGCAAGAACCCCTGTACAGTTTAGCCCCAAGGCCCACATACCATTTCTCTAGCAGGCTAGTAGCAGCTTAGGAGTTACATCAGCATCTAAATTTCGGTCGAATAGATTATGGTTAGATTGTATCTGACATGCTGCAATTACCGTGCCCAGTTGCATGGAATATTCTTAACTTGCAATTTAGTAGGGGTGGTTCTCTTGACATTTGAAACTTAACTACATCATATTAGCAACTAGCTATGCGGTTTCAGAGAAAGAGTAGTAACATCGAAAATTTTGCAGTAAACTGAGGTCTAGCTAAATTTTAAGATAAGTACCAATTCATCATCTCAGCTCTTTTTGGTAAATCAACCGGTGTCCGATTATTCAGTTATGGCATCAGTAAGACATTCAGGCCCTAGGATAATTCTGCAATCTTGCAAACAACTTTATCTTGAAACGATCCTATCTGTTTTCAAAGCCTCTATCAGAATACTATTAGTGATGGTGCATGCTTTTCCCCCCTTTTCAAGATTGCAATTCCACGGAGGAATCAAAAGAATTGGTCAAATCCATTTACAATTCCATTTACTAAATCCCTCACATTCTTCTGCCCTTCCGATCCAAACCAAAAACAGCAAAGGAAGGGCACTCCAGTAGTCACAGAAATCACAGATCTACAAAGTTAACACAAACAAACTGTCAAAGCGCTGTCAAACCCCAAACATCTTTCCAAAACATTTCACCGCCAAACAAGAAGTCAAAATCAGAGCTATTCAATATGTATTTATGTGAGTTCAGGTTAAGCATGACAGCCTTCTCCTGTGCTGATGTAAGGGGGCTTTCTGAACCGGCCTGGAAACAAAACTTTCCCTTCGCCGAGGCACTGACGCTGCTGTCGAATCGATGCTGTTACTACTTATGTTCATCTGATCAGACTTGACTGACAAGTACTTCAACTTAGACACACCGGACGAGAATGCCGCTGACCTAGCCTTGGATGCGTTCTTGCAGCTGGAGTGGCTGAACGATTGGCTCCCACTGAGCTCAGCTGGATATCTGTTTACTGATTTTGTCAGCCTTGGTTTACTGACAGAATGGCTTGCTAAGCCGTGCCTTTGCCGGCTGCACTCGGTTGGGGACATGAAATGAGGAACCGAGCCATGAGATACCCTGCTTTTGACCCTTTCGGTTGCCTGAGGGCTGTCTGCAGCATCAATGTGCCCTACCACCAGGGTGCTTCTCGGCGACCCCTTCTCGTCGCTGACAGCCTGACAGACAGATGGAGAAACCTTCTTCCTCTCTTCAAGTGAGACCTCGACGCTCCTTATTTGTTCATTGAGATCCCTGAGCTCTTGCTCGGCATCACATATTTCTTTTTCAAGCTCCGAGAGCCGCTTCTGCTTTAGCATTTTCAAGTCCTACGTCAAGAAAAGTAACACCTTTGCATGTAAAGTGGGAATTTTAAACAAGGTCCTCACAAATCATCATTAATTTTTCTTACCTCGGAAAGCTCTCTGCAGGATTCTATCAACCTTGCTCTTTTTGCAAAGCCCAGCGAACAGATCGTCTCGCCGACATCATGCTTAGAAGGACTGATGTGCACTACCATCAAAACTTTGGAACCATCACCTGTGTTTAGCAAATCAACAGAAACATATAGGTTTACATTACATTTTTTTGTACCTTTGATGCTTAGGTCTAGAAAATTTCCCTTACCAAGAGAATCACTGAGAATTTGGGTGAGCTTGCTGTTTCTGGAGTTTTAAAAATAAGGTTAGCAGAAGCACTTCTGAGGTAACTTCAAACATTAGAATCTATCTGTCTAGGTAAAGAGGATGTGATCAGTTTACCTGTAAGGAACATGACCTCTCTTTCGTCTTAGTGCAGCAATTACATCTCCAAGGGCTGATAGAGAGAGGTTAATGGCCTTACCTTCATCCATTGTCAACCCAGATGCACCAGTCTTTAGCAACCGCTCGCTGCCACCAAGATCGACGAGCCAAAGCTTGCTGACTTCTTCAGTGACACCTCCAGATCTCCTTATGGTAATTCTTGTCAAGCTACACACAGACAGAGCTAAGGCACATAAAATTGGGTACTGTTCAAGTTACCATACTGCAGAAACTGAAACTCTCTGGCTGGAACAGCTCATCAACCCACCAGTGTGATCGGCTCGAAACATCGTTGACATTTGTCCAGGATGTTGATCGGGATCGCCGCCCTCTGCAGTACCACTGGTTGGCTTTCTTGAGGTCCGGTATAGCGACATTGGTGAGCCCCTCAACTTCGACGGCACCACTTTTAGTTGCTAGAATGCTGAGATTACTGAAAAACTCAAAAACACGCGAACGTTTGCACTTTGAGAATTGATGGTCTTACTATATTTTACAGGTGAATTGATGGGTCTTTACCACATTGTATTGCATTCTGTTGGCCTGAAGAGATGCTGCCTTGGTGCCAACAAGTCCCTGAGGCTTCCCATGTAGACCTCAAGCATGCTTATGGAGAAAGAATATGTGGATGAACTATCTTGAGAAGCATGCGAAAACAGTTCTTGAATTGCTCGAGGTACGACGCCAAGGTTATCATTAGTTCCTTCCTGCACACAGTTTGCAAGGAAAAGTAAGATGGAATACATATAATATCTTCAGTTCAGTTGAAACATGATCAGAGCAGGCACCAACTGACCATTGTATAGGTCTTTCCTGTCCCAGTCTGGCCAAAAGCAAGGATGCAGACATTGTGCCCGTCAAGTGCAGATCTGAGGATTGGCTTTACCTCATGGAAGACATCATCTGCAGCATGAGCACGATCATTATGAGTTATATTTAAGAAGATGAGCAGTGAAGCAAGATCAAGAAGCAAACCTTGCGTTGACTCCTGGTCAAACACCCTATCAACACTGAAATCTTTCTTGACCCCCACCGCTCGAACTGCGATCTTCTCTTGTTCAACAGTAACTGGTGATTTGATCTCGAAGCTGCTGGTTGAGATTGACGGCCGGACCCGGCAGAACACCCTGATACTTCCTGAATTTAGCCAAAATCAGCTCCTTAAACTCTCAAGAAACGCCAACTGCTATCTAGTATCAAAGGCAGTACCTTTCAGGTCTATGAGCTTGTCCAGCGCCTCTCGCCTTCTCCGGTTTAGATGCCTCTGCCTTGATCTCATAGCTGAAATCTCCTCTGAAACAACATCGGCGCAAAAGAATTATCTACTGTTTTTTCCGTTTCGATGAAGCTGTCACATGAACTGAATACACAAGAGAGTGGTGTTTGTCTGAACCTTGCAGCGTTGAGACGTCCTTGTCATGGCCAAGTACGATTCCACCGTTGGGGAGATCCAAGCTCAGGTTCTCCAGTGGTAGCATCACATGACCCCCCATGCCCTCCTTCTCCATGCAAAGAAACCAAGAGCTTGTTCTTCCTTCCTCAGAGAAGCTTCGTCTGCTTCATGTCCAGAGAGGAACTGGAAAAGGAACCGAAGTATCAGCTTATCTGTGTGAAGGAATCTGAAACAACTCGTTGCAAGCCAAGAATGACATGGCAGAGGGAATATATTCCAGACACTTTTACAATGATTGGCCCTATGCAGGGCTGAAAGACATCAACGCGTGTACTTTCAAAGGGAATCTACAGAGCTGAAGAACTGCACATAATTTCTCAAATACCTTATGATTGTTGCACCTAGATCAGCTCCTCTTGGACCCAAATCTCTTCTCCGGAACAGCTTCTGCAGAACAAGAGAGAAGAATATGTTGGTAACTGTGGACAAAAAGAACACAAAACAAGGTCAGTAGTACAACTGAATTTCACATTGGTACCTTGACGAGAATCTGGGACTGCTTGAGTTTGTCCCTGATTCCTTTTCTCCTTGGGAAGCAGGGTGTTCTGTTCTTGCTCTTGGTCCAGTGCCAGAGTAAGGACAGATATGGGGAAGGAAGAGGGAGGCAAGGGACAACCTCTCGCTGCAATGCAGCTCCTAATGATTGCAGCTCAAGACTTTTGGTCCTGATCTTCCCTTGGATCTTGATGCCGAAAGTTGGGGGCTGTAGCTAGCAGCAATTACCAAAGCTCAAAGCTGCATGCAGCACATGGCTGTGGAAGAAGGAAAATCCTACCTATCCAAAGCCATATGCATGCTCTAGCTTTATTCCACTCAAGAACAGCACACAAGCAAGCTAAGCTATACACCAGAAAGTGCTTCACACCACACTGGAAAGGGAAAGCCTCTCAAAGGGCTCTTTTCCAAGATCACTCAAGGGAGATAAAAGTGATATTTCAGAGGAAGAAATCCATCAATGAACAGTTGTGCAAAGATGCAATGGGAGAGAGAGCTAGTCCAGTTATGTGGACAGTTAGGTGGCGTGGAGGGGCCTGGATTTAGAAAATCGAGGGCAGGAAATGGTGTGATCAAACAGCCCCCGCACCACTCGCTGGTAAACCAATGGGGAGAGGTGGTGGCCGGATCGTCTGTGATGCCAGCTTTTGGAGGCATTTGCTGTGCTGTCTCCTGGATTTTTTTAATTGTTGGTAGCTCTGATTTTTATGAAGATGTTTTGCCGATAAATTTGGCTGCTGGCAACACTTAATGGATTTGCTGGAGGTTGGTTAAATGTTACTCTTTTACTACTCAAGCAGTATAAATGGATTACAAGATTCGGTAATTTTGAAGGAGTATTTGTTTTTGAAACGGAAGTAAACTATTTATCATTTGAGTAATTAAGCAGGAGTAAGCGCAGAATAAATTACAAGATATTTTTTTTTCGAAATTCAGGTTTTACTTCTGAAGTCATTACCTAGGTGTTCTGTCCCTGATCGGATCCTGACGGCGAAGAGGACATCCATCGTGTGAATCTTATTCTAGGACGTGAGGTCAATTTGCACCTCATCCAAATATTATAAATTAATATTCTGGAAGTGCATAGGTCTTTGTACTTTTATTTTATTTGAAAAATATTGGGCACAAAGGCGGCCTAATTTTGTAATTGGAAGACAATTCTAACTTATTTTTAAAATGAAAAGGCTTTACTCCAATCAGATTCTAGATTTTTTTTTTGAATACTGAATACTCTCATATGTTTGTCATTAAGTCTAAAATTCATCAGCTTTTGTGTGGGCAATTACCAATTGAATCTTGGAGAAATGAGTTGCCAGACTCCTCAGTGCAACATCTAGCATGGAAACTGAAGACAAAAAAATATTTTTGCAGCCGAGATTGGAGTGCCACAGAAAATCCGGACGTGCTCCGGATCGGAGGTATATCTAGTTTTGTGTACTCCATTGGCAAATGATAGTATGAGTAGATGGTCCCATGAATTTGACTGCAGAAACACTCTGCAGAACGGCAAATAGTTCCAAATTTCAGTAAATTGTAGCAGCGCTAGCGAACAGGGTAGTAAGAAGCTCTCTTTACCAATGAAAATTCTACTACTCGTTGCAGAGTTCTTCCTCCGTACCTACTCAAGTGTCTAAGATAATGGAGCACACAATGACACAAGGGTGGAGTAAAGAGCACACGAGAGATTAGAGAACCTTGACTTTCACCCCCGCGTGACCAATTGCGAGGCTCTCGCCCCCCGCGTCGCCTCCCCGAGTGAGGCGACCGGGATCTCTCCCCGTCCTTCCCCAGCCACCCCCCCCTCCCCTGCCCCCTCTCGCCGCCGTCGGCAGCCGCCTCCGGGCGTTGCCCGTGAGGTGCCGCGGCGGCGGCGGGTCTGTCCTTCCCCGCGCGCGGCGGCACCCCGACTCGGGCGGGCGAGGCTGGCGACGGTGCAGCTCGGCAGGCAGTGGTCCGGCGGCGGCACGACAGCCCCCGGGTGGATGCTAGACGACGGCGCCGCTCCTTGGCGCTGGGCACGGCTGCAGCAGCCGGCGGCGTCCGGAGCCCGCTCGGCCCAGATCTGGGCCCCTTTGGGCCCGATCTGGGTTGGGCAGGGCTGGCTGCGTGGTGCTCCTGGAGGTTGAGTTGGGACGACGTCGGGACAAGGTTGGTGGCGGCGCTGCGGCTAGCCTACTGCAGCGTGGCGGTGGGGGCTTTGCGGCCCAGTTTGGGCTCGGCCGGGCCAGTGTGGGCCTGGTATGACCTTGCTGCCGCGTCCGTCGGTTACCGCGAAAGTGGTGGAGGTTGTTCCCTCCCGCCGGCTGCGGTGCTGCCGCCCCGATTCCCGTTGTGTTCCAGTCTCATCCTCTAGGCCTCGTTTCGGTGTTCACAGAGAGACGACGAAGAGGTCCTCAAGTCCGGAGTGGCGCATGCTAGTGGGTGACAAGCTAGGTGGAGCACTAAGGATCGTCCGGGTTGTGGTTTTTTGGGGGTCGGGAGAAATCCTTGTCGGCTCTCCGGTCGACACCGACGTGGTGACGCCTACGGGTGTTGCCGGTCCTTCTTGAAGGACGTCGGGTCTACCCCTTCCCCACTTCCCTCTGCATATCGGGGGAAACCCTAGGACTAGTCCGGGCAGCAGCGTCGTCATCGTCGCATTCCTTCCTGAAGGAGTTGCTTGATACGCGGCGATCTGGAATGCTAGGCATGTGGTGGGAATACTTCGGAGAGGGCGCAACGGTTGCGAGGCTTCTTTGTTTTTCGTCGATCTGCCGTTGTTGGCTTTTGTTTCTCTTACTTTTTTTTTCTTTTCTTCTTTTCTTTTGGGCTTTGATTGTGCTGCGACCCTAGCGTGCTGGTTGTATCGGTTGCTTTATTTATAAAGCTGGGCGAAAGCCTGTTTCGTGAAAAAAAAAAAGTCCTCACATTCAAAAAAAAAACTCCAATGATCCGGACGTTGTCTTGTCAAGTCAATGCTACTAGGCTAGTCGTTAGGGTTAGTTGGTAAATACTACTTCAACTCCAATCATCCTCTCCATCTCAAAAATAAAATGGCACGATATTCAGGCTTCTCCTACACCCACAAGCCTTGTATCATTAATCTATGGGTGCTGATAAATCCCTAAGTTTTTGGTCGCAAGTCATGTCATGAAAAACACTCATCCACTGTTTTTTCTCTGAATGTTAGCAGGAGAGCTGCTAAATTCATTGAAAAGAGAGAAGAATGAAGAACACTCATCCACTGTTGGATATGAAATCTAGCTCATTCATGGCTTCTTGGATTCTTGCAATAAGATTCAGAGGTACAGCTCATTTTTTTAAATGTTTTTTATTTTGCACCGCTCCTCAATTTGCGCTTAACTGCTAGTCCTCACCTAACGTTGTACCTGCCAATATTAAAACAACTTATCAAGATGTAGATTGCATCTCCTGTGTAAAAGATGGGATGTGGTTTGCATGCTAGTGGATGCGAATAAAATACAGGTTATGCCTGCTCCTAACTCAGACAAGTCCAAGGTTTCAAGTTTCAACTGATCTATACGGACGAAAAAAAGCATTGACTATAAAAAACTAGTACATGTGATGCCAAATTTCAACTTATCTTTATCATCCCTCGATTGCATAGGATACCAAGTGCATGTGATTATTTAGTCTCTCTTAACCTTTCTTAATTAGTTCACAAAAGTGAATTCCATGGTCAACTTGCAGTATTAGCTGGTGAATTCACTCGTTGATTTTAAGATAGAATCTCTGGACACATATTTATGTACAGTTCATATCTTGACACATATTTGTGTACAGTTTTTAGCTAGAAAACATAGGTTTTCTCTTTGTCCTTTGAACAATTTCTGAATCATCGTGTGCTTCCATTATGATGCTGTGGAAATTGTAATCAAGTGCATATGATACTTTGGATACCGTCCCGCTCGGTTGCTCCAACACTATCTGTCTATCTTCTTCCACAGTTGTACTTGAAACAAGAAAACAGTAGTGGTACCATCACTACCTCCTAAAATGCCATAAAGATCTGAGAAGAGAAAGAGGAAACTGTTCCCAATATTTACCATCAAGTTCAATTACACCTCGCTACTTGCTGGTACTCCTGCTATAATGCGGAGCAAAATGTTGACGAAAGAAGATACTGTGTGTATGTGGTGAAATAGAATAGGGGATTAATTGGAGGGGGCACACAAGGTACAATCTTGCAACAGGTATCAACTCCACCCCATGTGGGTGACTGACTGAGAAGCAAACACAGGGCCCCTTGCCTGCAGGAATGGCTCTTGTAGTAGTAGGATTTGATCAGTCTGAAGTCTGAACAGTTCGTGTGTTTCTTGTGCGTGTCACAGTGTTCAGGCCTGTCTGTTTGCGTGCATGTGTAGCTCCAGGCTTGGATTCAAAGCCAAACAAACTTGCATAACGATCTTCCTACGCTTTACATTCTGTATTGGATTGTGGATCAGGTCCTCTGCTTGTTTGTTTTTCACTTGAAATGTGGTGATCTGTTGTTCAGTAAACCACATCCATGTTTCTGCACAATTCAGCAATGAAGCTATTCTTTTTTCCCATTGTACCATTGGGTATAGTAGTTACTATGGTGTGATTTGAAAGGACTGAATTAATTAGAGTATAGTACCACTAGTAACATGTTACTTTCGCACCTCTTTAGCATGTGCCCTTGGGATCTATGCAACTGGATCAGGGATCAGGATAAAAACACTGCATGTTTAGGTCATGATCTGCTCGTTCCAGAGGGATTGGGCTCGGAACTTTCCAGAACAAGCATGCAAGTTTAGATTCTAGTTAAGAACTTTCCTGCATTGCATCATAGTGTTGAGTTACATTTTTGGAAGCAAACTTTTCTACCTTTTCTGAAGGCGTCATCATGCCCTAGCCCCTCTCAGGTCAGGTCAGGTCAGGTGACGGTTGCTTGTGTTTTGCTACTTGGATGGCTTGTAGCGTTGGGCAAGGCATCTCGAACAGTTGCTTGCTCGCATCATGAGCATCCTTGGTGCAACTAAGGCTTGTATTGCACCCGAACGTAGATACCACGCTGAAATTAAGGAAAAACTCATAAGGCCCGGCTTGGAACGTCGTAAATTAGTAGAATATGGGGATATTTCACGGACCTGGTAACCCCTGCTAAAAATCCGGCGGGGGAAAGAAAGTTTGTCAGCTCTAGAAACCTAAACTACAATCCAGGTGGGGACTAAAATAGTTTTGCAGGGATAGGTATACACAAGTGTGAGTATGTAATATGTCAAAGAATGGACATGGTGTTTTGGCTCATAGCACCATCTAGTCCCATTATGCGAAGTACATTTTGAAAATAGCGAAGTACATTTCAAAATATTTTAAAATGTCAAGGAAATATGAAATAAATTTTGAGTGTACCTCTGAACATTTTATGTTGCCACACAAAGTTTTGCGAAAAAATAATGTTTTTGTGTTCTGTATAAGAAAAAAAATCTCGTGCTAAAAAATGACTTTTTACTAGACATGTTTTGTCCTTTTTACACAGGGCACAAAAAATGTCTTTTTTTGATGAAATTTTGTGTGCCTACATAAAATGTCTATATTACATCCAATTTTTTTAGGAATTTTTTAACATTGAGAAATATGTTTTTTCATAATAGGAGCATCTAATCCCACAAGCCAAAAAGGATTTCCGGTCAAAGAACCTCAAACCCAAATCCAGAACACCAAGACAAATCATTAGCCATCCTTGAAAAAAAAGACAAATCATTAGCTCTGTAGCCAAGGCCCCACACAGTGCACATAAGACTTCTGAGCCTGTTTGGATTGGAACCATGGCTCGCCCGACCAATTTTTTGGTCGTTGACTGGTAGTACAGGCTCCGTTTGGATCAGCGCCAAAGAATCGTTACCACACCAAATTTTTGGTCTCCCCATGCAGTTTCCACGCCCGCGCGTTGGCGAAAGCCTCACGGCAAAATCCTGCGCCAAATATTTGGCGTGCCAATTTTGGCAGGGCGGGCTGGGGCAAGATCCAAACAGCCCCTAACTTTCACGCATTTGGCGTAAGTCTTCACCCTGGTCCAGGCCTAATCTGTGCATACCTTTCTGCTTGCGAGGATAATCTCTATACCCTGAACATGCTTTGAACTGTTTCCCTTCCATATATAAATCAAAATTAAATTAGTACATAATAAATCGGGAGATGGCTTGCTACTGCGTCGATGGTGGATTTAGTTCTCCCGCCTTGCTGCGTTATAACAAAGAGAAGAACACTTTGTTCAGAAATGCTAGCCCGTTCCGATGGAAGTGGCTTTTAATAATAAAAAATGTCTATTAGAACTTCTCGGTACAATTCCAACATCTGCACATAATTCACTACTGCACTAGATGCACGTCAACTTTTCAACACAACATAAACATGGTACTTCACAACTCGCAAATCACAGATAATTCAACCATACACAAACACATTTTGATACACCATCATGACTCAATCACTAATATAAATGAATGGGGCTCCCATAGCAGCATGGCCCCCTTCATACCCAATCTCACAAATAGGGTGCTGGAGTGCATGCATTCCTTGATTTGTGCATGCGTAGCAACGACCTACATAAAGATATACAATTATGAAGATCAAGACCATTATATTGTAGCAAAAAAACTTAGCATGATTCGTGTTTAATCAGAAGGAAAGAAAAAGGTAAGAGAGGCACATACCATCATCATATGTGTTTAGTTTGTAACATGAATAGTACTTCCTTCCATAGACCTCTTTCACTTCAGCAAAATAAGGTGTCACTGACCAATAAGCGTCTGAATTCTTCTTCATCTTCACGGTGAAGTTGAAGTGATGAAACCTATGGTCGTAGCTCTCCACGGTGAAGCACTGGTGTTGAAGCTCACCAAGACTATAGAGCACATCCTAAAACCACACCTTATAAGGAAACCTGATCTCGATTAAAATGGACAAAGTAGTAGAAAATCACTTACATTGAATTGCATCTTTCCTTCAATGTATTTCTCAAAAGCCAACATAACTTCCTCGCCCATCCACTTCTTACCATTCTCAGTTATCTTCTTTGTAGATGCTTCACCCCTACAATAAATAGGTTAAAACTTCTGCATGCTTCAACAATTATATGAAGATCATATGAGAACGTACTGCGCTAGATTTTCTGTCGAAGAGGCAAGAAACTCTGATGCTTCAGGAGCTTCAAATTTCTTTCCCGATGCCCAGAATGTTTGAGCATCTAGTTTATGCTGGGCTGGGTTGCTATAGCCATGTTCATGGGCAATCAGAGCCTCCACGATGTCAAAGCGTCGCGGTCTGTATACCCTGAAACCAGACCAACTCCCAAACGATCAACAAAATGCAAAATAAGAATCCACACATATCAGTGTTCTCTGAGGTGCAGCAAGTAAGAATTTATGCTATACATAATAAAAAGTTGTTAAACAGCATTGAGCTCCATATATACACACTGCTCTCTGAGGTGCAGCAAGTAAAAATTTATGACATGCAATGATCAATGTATTGATCATGAGTCTTGATCACGTATGTACACTTTACTTAAATTAGAATGGTACCACAGATTGTAGTTTGTGAGACAAGTAAAGCAAAGAACCTGTTATTCCATCGATTATGGCACGGCAGAATTGTTTAGGCCTAGCCGTGAGTGCATATATATGATTGCATCGTGTTGATCCAATGCATGAGATTGTTAAGCATGGATTTTCATGAGAGCGAGAAGACAAAATAGGCCCTAGGAGTTTGGGTCTGTGGGTCAGAGTTATCTTCCGCATGTACATGTGGGGAAAATAAAGTTGGTTTCAAGTAACAAATGATCAACAGAAAAACAACCAGATTGTCCATTTTGTACTGTTTGGTTTGTTTACGTGCAAGCTAGTATGCATCAAGGAGTCTGAATGGGGATAAGATGCATGGAAGGAACATGCCAGGCAGAGAAGAAAAGAAATCACAACTTCCATACAAGCGCAAGGCAGTACTCATCCCAGAAAAGACTGAAGGATGGCAAGATTTTTTTTTAACTGTAAAGGATGGCAAGATCATGCCACTAGCCATAATCTTCAATGGTCCTAGTACGTATCATCCCTGTGGAGCTACGAGGACGTCAACCATGGCACCACCTGGAGCTTGAGGACAAGTTGTTTGTCTGGAAGACATGTTGCATTCAGCCAGACGGCCGGCAACAAGACCAGAGGGGTCATATTCCAGCAGTAGACTGTCACATGTTTGGCAAGAACTTAAAGCAGCAAGTTTAGGACTATGTAAGAGTCCAATTGTATAAGGAAGTTCTAGTAAGGCTATTCGTATTTAGAGAGGTCAACAGCCTCAGCATCCACTATATAACATGATATGTATCTACGTTAGAAGAAACAAGAAAAAACAAATGCATTTCCTCCAAATATCTTCTCACCTAGTCTATGTCAGTAGTTATCTCGTTGTGGATCTAAGCCTACAACACGCTACCTTGTGGCCATGGCTTCTTGCTACACTAAGGCATTTAGGACTTACAAGGTACGAAATAATATTAGATGAACAAAATCAAAATCATCATATATACCAAGGTACCGATTTTGTTTTGGGCTTCTCCTCGACAATTTCACAACCAGTCTCAATGTTGGTAATGTGATAAGCACATTCCTTGGACCTAGAGCAACAAATGTACAAATAATCAGTAATTATTCTGAATCTACCATTTAGTTGATATAAATAATCCACTTCAACTAATTTGTGTGAAATTGATGATGAATATACATAATGATATGCAGAACAGATGAAAGAATGCTACATGTATTTTTTATTACTTTGAGGCTTCTAAGTATATAGTAACAAACAACAAGATAAACATTGAGATATAAATCAAACAATAAATATGAACCCATGGTTCTACATCTACGGAGAAGAGGCCAATGCAGTACCTGTGAGTTGAGTTAAGTGAAGGAGGTGACTGACGGAGTTTCAGTGCTCTCACCTCGCTGGCATACTCCTCAATGCTGACCAAGACAAAGCAAACCAATATGCTCATTAGTCAGCGACTATTACGATGGAGGTATTTTGCAGTAATAACCAGGCTATGCAAACAATGACCTGATTATAGGGCTTTTGCATGGTTTTAATAGGACTGGTGTAGTGAGCATGCAATATGCTGATGACACACTCCTATTCTTGAAAAATGATAGATCTTGTGCTTTAAATCTTGAATGGCTCTTATCTTGTTTTGAGCAACTCTCTGGTATGCGCATTAATTTTCACAAGTGTGATCTTGTGTCTATTAATGTATCAGAAGAGGAGGCTCAGGTTTATGCACATATCCTCATCTGTAGATTAGCAAAATTCCCCTTGAAATATCTTGGGGTTCCTCTACACTTTACTAAGCTGAAAAAAGAAGACCTCCAACCTGTGATTGATAAGCTGATTAGAAAAGCAGCTGGTTGGAAGGGGAAACTTATGTCACATGCAACTAAACTGGAGCTAGTTAGGAGTGTATTAGCTAGTATCCCTATCTACTTGCTTTGTGTGATTAAATTTTCCAAGTGGGCTTTAGCTCTTATAAACTCTCAGACGGCTCATTGTCTTTGGGATGACTATGAAGGTCATTTCAAGTATCATTTAGCTAGCTGGGGTCTAGTTGCTTAGAAGAAAGAGTTTGGAGGACTAGGGATTCCAAATCTGGCTGAGATGAATATGTGTTTGCTAGCCTCCTGGGTAAAGAAGTATCATTTAGATGATAACAAGTTGTGGAAACAGATTGTTGACACAAGTACAATGTGAACAACCCTAACTTGTTTCCTGCTCCACTGTGGGGGTTTCGCCCTTCTGGAAAGGTGTCCTATGGGCGGCTACTGCAGCTAAATTGGGATATCAGTGGAAAATAGGTAATGGTAGGAAGATCAAGTTTTGGGAAGATCTTTTGTTTGGGGACTCTAGTCTCTGAAAGTGCATGGTGTCCCCATGTATGGTTTTGATAATTAATGACAATCCTTATGGACCAATGTTTGTGTTGAGTTATTCTTGTAGGTTTGTCCATTGGCATCGCTTGAACTCCATGTGTTGGATTCAAGGTTGTATGCCATCAAGATCATTAATTATAATGGACATATTTGATATGATCAAGAAGATGAAAAGATACAAGGTTGATCAAGACTAAGTGCAAAGAGTGGATTCAAGTTGATCAACACACAAAGCTAAATGATATACCATGTGGGACCATGTGATCCAATGGTATGGTAAGAATGTGTCATATAGCTTTGTGAACTAACCCATTATGTGTGTGTGGCATTCCTTTATTGGGGTTAGGTATCTCTCCATGGGTTTGCATCAAAAGGAAAATTTCTTATAGCTCATGGAGGATGACGTCAAGTGGTGATCGTCATCAAGATTGAGGTGTGCAAGTTCAAGATGGGCATCTATAAGATATCATGCTTGAAGCTTGCAACCCATTTGGAGATAATGGACAAGTGAAGATGTTCCTAAGAGAGGCACTCCCATCTTGGTGTATGGGGGAGCGATATGTGAGTCTTCACCAAGCAAAGCGCAATCAAGAAAGGTGGTCCACTTGAAAAGATCAAGATCGTCATCATCTAGCTCAAGTGGAATGCGCAAGGCAAAGGTATGATCTTGATAGAGTTTCTATTTTACCGGTCTCATGGTGTTAGTAGGAGACCGGGTTATAGGATAGATACCATACTATCAAGAGGGGCTCTCAAGTAAGTAACTTGATCGCATCTTTGTGGAGAGCTCAAACCTTTGCATACTTGGCATATCATCTTTCTTGGTTCTTCTCCTTGTTGGGTTTTGGTGCTTGTTGTGATCTTCATGACAAGCCCAAGTTCTCCGAAAACGGATTTCGTATGGAAAACTTGTTGCGCTTTTGGGTTGGAAATATTATCGGTTTATCCTTGAGGAAAGTTCCAACCTCCATGTGTGGCAACTTAACTCTATTTATGATTCTTAATATTTCCAACAAAATTGGTTTCATCTCATTTGGATTTTTCTTGCCTTAGTTATGCCTGTTCTGTTGTTTCTGACAGTTTGCAAAACCGGAATATTGGTCCGGACTATTTGTGTCAAGGCCGGATATTCCAGGGTGCTGGTTTTTCTACTCAGAAACTTGTGTGCGAGCCTCTGGAGAAACCGGAATATTGGGCCGGACCTTTTGGGTCTGGGCCGGATGTTCCGGTCCGCTGGAATTTCGGCTAAGGACCAGCTGCCTGCCAGTTTTGCGAGCTTCTGGTAAAACCGGACCTTTGGGCCGGACGTTTTGTTTCCGGGCCGGATATTCCGGGGGCCGGATATTCCGGCCCCAGTTTCCTGCAACGGCTCTATTTTTGGGGGGACCTATAAAAGGCCCCTTCTTCCCCAAAGAGACCAAGCTTTTCCAGCACGTTTTTCTCTCTCTCCCCCACCATTGTTGACCATGGAAAGCTTGCCCCTCTCTCAATTCCTCCCATGATTCTTGCATATCTTTGAGGGAAAAGAGAGAGGAGATCTAGATCTATATTTCCACCAATCCATCTCTCCTCTAAGTGCGGGGAACCCTTTCGATCTAGTTCTTGAAGTTCCATTTGTTGAGTTCTTCTTTGTTCTTCCTCTCTTCTCCCCCCTTAAGCATTAGTTGATTTTGGGTGGATTTGGGAGTGAAGGACTGATACGTCCAAAACGTATCTATAATTTTTGATTGTTTCATGCCATTTTTATGCTTTTAGCACTTGTTTTATATTAAGTTTATTATTTATTTGGACTAACCTACTAATAGTTGCAAAAGTGCACAATGTTCTTGTTTTACTCTTTGATGTGTAGAAATTATCAAGAATACAAGAGGAAAACTTGTTGGAGTCGAATTGGGACTTTTCTGAAATCTGTCTGAGAACTTTTTACGAATATTGGCAGTTTGACCCTCGAAGATGACGTTATATGGAGACCTGGCTGTTACGAAAGTTGTCACAATTTTCCATACGAAGATTTTAAGCCCGAGATCAGCCCAATCGGAGATCGGACGCGGCCTGTAGGCCCGTTTTGGTGGAACCCTAAAAGAGGTGACGGAAATCCGAGAAGATATATAAAGGGAGGAAACCTAATTCTTCACTTGTCGCAAGCATGATTATGACCGTTATCGCTCTCGTGGTTGTCGGTTCCCAGTCTATTGCTAGCCTTCACTTGTACTGAGCGGGAATGCTGCTCGTGCATCCAAATCCTTAAAACCAAGTTATTCCAAAGAGTCCACCAAAAAATTCCTATGCATGGTATTTCAAGCCATTCCAAGTAAATTTGCATGTGCTACCTTTAAAACCTTCAAAATATTTCTCTTTTTGTGTCAATGTTTACTAGCTCATGAGGAATTAGTGTGGTTATTCTTTATTCTATTTGTCAAATGGACTTTTACACCTGGACTAGTGGCATATACATCCGCTTATCCAATAACTTGCAAAAAGAGCTGGCAACGGGGTGCCCAGTCCCAATTAATTACAACTTTAACCAATTAATTCTCTTCACACTTTTGGCCTGATTCATCAGTAAGCAATGACAAACAATGAAATACCTGAATGTGTGTAAACCAAAGAGAAAGAGGGATGATCTGCCTTGCTGGTAGAAATAACGTCCTTCATGGGAGCCGCTCTTAAAAGTCCGTTTGACAGGTAGAATACTGTTCTCACCCGCTAGCATTCGTTGACAATTAACAAACACCTCTCAAAACATTTTTACCTCTGTTTTTAAAACAAAAAGTTCTAGCACGTGTTAATCCCTGCTTCCCTCTGCGAAGGGCCAATCTTTTATTTTTATGTTGAGTCACCATCCTTTCTTTGAGCACTTCTTCGAGAGCATAGCTGTCGTTCTTAGTGTAATGTGTTTGTCCCATAATACGATTAATTGAGGTATAACCATGATGCTTTTATCTTTGATATCTCTATATCTAGTCTTCACTTGAACTTCAGAGGTGCCTTGGCATTTATGTTTTGCTCCACAATTAAGGGCAAGCGAGATACCACTCTATCATGCTTTATTATGGTCATTACAATCTTGTTGATGTTTATAAATTTCATGTTATAAGCTCTTAGTTCGTTGATACTTTTCATTAGGAAACATGATTGCTAAGTTTTATTATCCATACATCATGTAATTGTTAAAGACCTGATCATAGCATTTACAATAAAAAATTATTTTGTTATCATTTACCTACTCGAGGACGAGCAGGAATTAAGATTGGGGATGTTGATACGTCCAAAACGTATCTATAATTTTTGATTGTTTCATGCCATTTTTATGCTTTTAGCACTTGTTTTATATTAAGTTTATTA
This sequence comes from Poa pratensis, assembly GCA_947311845.1. Taxonomy (NCBI): domain Eukaryota; kingdom Viridiplantae; phylum Streptophyta; class Magnoliopsida; order Poales; family Poaceae; genus Poa; species Poa pratensis. Next base: position 61,117,681 of record CAMZMU010000117.1, read on the forward strand.
TTTATTTGGACTAACCTACTAATAGTTGCAAAAGTGCACAATGTTCTTGTTTTACTCTTTGATGTGTAGAAATTATCAAGAATACAAGAGGAAAACTTGTTGGAGTCGAATTGGGACTTTCCTGAAATCTGTCTGAGAACTTTTTACGAATATTGCCAGTTTGACCCTCGAAGATGACGTTATATGGAGACCTGGCTGTTACGAAAGTTGTCACAATTTTCCATACGGAGATTTTAAGCCCGAGATCAGCCCAATCGGAGTTCGGACGCGGCCTGTAGGCCCGTTTTGGTGGAACCCTAAAAGAGGTGACGGAAATCCGAGAAGATATATAAAGGGAGGAAACCTAATTCGTGGAGGACTCCTCCACCCACGAATTTCAGCCACCAAAAGCCACGTTTTTGCCTCCCCCATGGATCCCATCTCCATGGGGGAGGGCTCCCAAGAAGCCATGAAGGAGGGAGGCTAAGGGGCGGCGCTCCCCAAGCTTGCCGGCGGCGGGGGAAGGAGTTCCCCGCACCGCCGGTGCCGCCGCCGCCCTGCGCCGCCGCGCTGTCTCTCTCCGCCGTCTTCACCGCCATCTCCAACACCATCTCCTCCTTGTATTCAGTGGTTCATCCTTCCACAAACCTCTGTACCGTCCTATGTAAACATGGTGTTTGATGCTATAATATTTATCCTATGATTTACATCATGTTTCCGTTGTTTATTTGTCTTTTGATTGCTTAATTGAATGTATTAGGTTCATTAGAGTTGTATGTCTATATGGTGCTGTCCTTTGGTGTCCATTATACTTGTGCGCGCATGGATCAAACACCCTAGGGTTGGTAGTATTTGTAACGAAGCGGGGGAAGTTCTGCTGGAGTGACAGAAACCTGAGAACGCGAACCGATTAGTTGCACGTATGGGAGTAAGAGGACCTTGAACTTAAGGCTATGGTTGGGGAAACCTTAATGCATTGTTAGTATTTGCGGATGCTTTCTAACAATCCAATCATATAGTACTTGTAATCCCAAGTAGTGGAGTGCATGTATATTTAGCTTCTCCCACATAGAAAACTGCATCGAAGACAATGAACCAAGTACCTTCACTAATTAATCTTGGACAAAGCCACCACAATTACCACCACTTTTCCACACTCATGGTACTGTTAGTATATGGTTACTTAGTGTACTTTATTGCTGCAGCACTAACTTTTACTTTCTTGTATTTATTATCTTGCAAAACTACCTCTCATACCCGTATTGCTACTGTAGTTTTATTTCCTAGATAATGCAAACGTTTAGTGTGCGTAGAGTTGTATCAATGGTTGATAGAAATTGAGAGATTACTTATCCTACCTTTAGCTTCTCGTTGGGTTCGACACTCTTACTTATCGAAAAGGCTACACGCGATCCCCTATACTTGTGGGTTATCAAGGACTTGAGCACTTCTTGTGTTCTTGCCTTTGCTTTTGTGTATCGGTTTGCTCTCTCCACGAGGATTCGTGGAAGTGAAAGTTCGTGAGCTTGTTACTCTTGGGTCATTGGACCCTAGACGGTGATTGAGACCTTTTGTGGTCACTTGGGAGCTCCCAATCCTTTTGTGGGTTGTGTCTCAAGATTGTTGTAAGGGACTCGATTTCCGCCCAAAAGGAAATCAATAGTGGAAGGTGAACCGTGCTTTTGTGCGAGGTTTATCGGAGAATAGGGTGAGGCCATTTGTGGCGTCTTGAGTTTGAAACTCACACCCCTCCAACGAGACGTACTCCCCTAAAAAGGAGGAACTCGGGAATACATCATCGTCTCCGCGTGCCTCGGTTATTTCTATACCCGAACTCTTTACTTATGCAATTTACATTGTGATAGGCTTCGTGCTTGAAGTCTATATATCTTGCTATCACCTTGTTACTTGTCTTGCTTACCATAAGTTGTTGGTGCACATAGGTGAACCTAGTATATTTAGGTTGTGTGCTTGTTAAATTAAAACACCTAGTTTTATTCCGCATTTATCAAGCCTAAACCGGAAAAGTTTTAAATCGCCTATTCACCCCCCTCTAGGCGTCATCCTTGTCCTTTCAGCTGGTGAGGAGCTCAAGCGAGGTGACAGCCCTTTGTGCCGATGTCGAGGGAGCCGAGAGTGTTAGGCGGTGCAGCCTTGGTCGTGGTAGCCGTGCGAGAGGTCGCCGTGGTCAAAGTCGTGGTCGAGGTTGCCGGTGTCGAGGTAGATGCACAAGAAGCCGCGGGCGCATAGTGTGCGTGAAGAGGATGACGGAGACGCGTCGAGGCAGTTGTCGAGGATGCCGATGCCGGAGACGACGCAGTACGAACCGTCGAGGATGAGGTACGGACATTGTTTTGCTGGAACAAGGCGCACGTCAGGGACAAAGGCATACTCCGACTTTGCCAGAGCCGAGTACGCATAGAAGAAATCAGTGACGTGGTCGAGGTAGTCGTAGAGGAGGGAGTCGATGCCGAGGACGTTGTCGAAACCGATATAGACGAGGCGCCAACCCGGGACACGTCGGGGATGAATGCACATACCGGTGTTGCCAGTACCGTGCGTGCGGAGGCAGGGACCACCATGAACCATATGCCAGTGTCAAAGGGGCCAGCAGAGGAGAACTCGACGACAGTTACGGCGTCAATCGACATGGGGTAGAAGGTGCCGATGTCGTCCGCGGTTGTCGGAGTAGACGTAGTGGGGGACGAGGATGATGACGTTGGCAACGAGGTCGTGGTGGACAAAGACGTAGAAGGCGGCGAAGGCAGCAGCGGCCTGGAGTGGCCATGCTGGATGCCTGGACAAGGGGTGGTTGGCGGGACCTGCGACGGCCTAAAGTGGCCATGCAGGTTACCTGTGGTAGGGGGCGGCGTTTACTCGAAGTAGGCGATGAAGAACCCGACGGCGTGACGAAGACCATGCACGGACAGTGGCGTCCCCGCGCCTAGGGAGGCGGCGCGGCGCATACCACGTAGAAGTCGACGTGCGGAGACGGCGGAGTGGACCGCGTGCCGCAGCGCTACGGCCGGAAGGGGCGACGCAGCAGCAGCGCGCGGGTCGGGGCGACGGTTGGGTGACGTCGGCGGCGTACACGCCTGGGAGGGCGCGTTGGCAGCCGGCAACATGGACCAATGACGGCGGCGCGGCAGCCTGTAGCTCGATCGGTGGTAGGCGCGTGCTCGGGGACGTGCTTGGCGTAGACAGGCGCGCGATTGGTTGATCAGACTGACGCAGCGCGGTACGCGTCATGGCGGCGATGACGACGTTGTCGGTGAAGTCCCGGTCGATGACGGCGAAGACGAACCGGAGATGGAGACCGTGCAAGCGAGAGAAGCCGGCGGCGACGCGTCGAGGCGTCCCTTGGATGATGCGTCCGGCCTTGCTGCGCGGTCGGTGTAGACGAGCCGGCCGGTACGGAGTCGGCGTCGGCGAGTTAGCCACGAAGCCCGCGATTGCCGGCTTGAAGAAGCCGGCCGGTGCGGAGTCAGCGCCGGCGAGTCGGCCGCGATAGCCGGCTGTCGAGGAGCGGGCCGGTGCAGGTCGATACCGTTGTCGATGTAGAGGCGCGCGGAGACGACGGGCGGTGGGCGACGCAAACCGATGGAGACGACAGGTGGTGGGCGACGCAAATCGATGTTAGATCGGAAAACCAAAAAATAAAGAGCGATAAAAAACGACCGGCAAGAGAGAAAAACCGGATCAAGCGACCGAAAAAAAGACAACCGATCAACACGAACGGCGGACAAACCCTAGGTACGGGCGGCGCGGCCCCCGAGAGAGATCATGGAGATCGATCTCCCCGGGGGCGGCGCGGTGCGGAAGCGCGGCGGCGGCGGCTAGGTCAGATCGTGCCGCTCTGATACCATATAGAATAATGAGATTGGCGTAATATGTTGGATGTATTATTGCAACTCATGGGCGAGTACATATTGGATACAAGACTTGGAGGGCAAGAAGCCTCTCCTAGAGATAAGGTAGGAGCCGGATTACAAATCCTAACCTACCAAATACATGTACGCTAATTATATCTCTAACAGCAACATCTAAAACATGTTACATTTCGGAACGGAGGGAGTATATGATGACAATGCACAAATTTCCTGCCTCGATCTGAAAAAATTCAAAAAACTTTGTCAGGCTTGGTTTTGCCGTGGCGAAGGTTCCTGCAATGGTGGACATTGTCCAGTCAAATGGTCCATTGTCTGTCGACCAAAACAGCTAGGCGGTCTGGTGGTTTCTGACTTGACAAAATCATCCTTCCTGCACCGCTGGCCACGCCCCACGCGCGCCCGGCTACGCCCCTGGCCACATCTGGCCGCTGCTAGCTTGTACAGGAGTTGTACGGGAGTTGAGTTGATCGATCGATCTCTCGAAACAGGCTTTCGCCCCGCTTTATAAATAAAGCCAAACGGCCGAACCGATACAAAGTGATGAGGGAAACCTCTTACAAAGCAGACCAAAGATAGAAAAAAAAACACATGGAGCACCAAACTTGCCACTGGAGAGACCGTAACATGCCCGAAGGAAACCGAAACTCCACGACAACGCCCCCAAGAGGGTAACGACATAGCATGTCGCCGTCGTCGAGACCAAGATGGTCAAGGGTTTTCACCCGGAGCCTCAGCGCGGCTAAGGTACCCACAACAGCGCCCCCCAAGAGGGATACGATACCCGCAAGCACCGCCGCCATTGGCGCCGAAGCGCAGAGCTTTCGCTTGGGAGGACCTTCGCACCATGCTCGACCATTCCGGTCCAGATCAGACGGATCCGGTCCAGATCAGGTCCAATTAGCCCCGCCACCGCGCTGCAGCGCCATGGCTTCCGTCGTTGCCATCCACCTGCAGATCTTGCGCCACCACTGCCATCTCCTACCCGTCGGGAACTGCAGCTGCCCGCCGCTAGCTGCACAGGGTCGAGCTCCTCCTTGATCAACGCGGGATACCAGGTCTGACACCCCAGCCCCACGAGGGACCGAGAGAGGGCTCCGACCACACTTCACCGTACGTGGAAACACAGGCGAGAGCAGGAAAGAGGTAGGCCCACAAGGCCCAGATCGGGCCCGGGGGCCTAGATCTGGCCAGCGAGCGCAGCCTCCGCGGATCCCTGTGGCAAGCCGCCACGCTGGGACGACGCCGGTGCCGAACACCACCGCCGAGACCTGTACGCCGCCGCCGAACTAAGGTCACCACCAGTCCACACCGCCGCCGCCTGAGCTGCCCCGTGAAGCCTTCCTTGTGTGCGGGTAGAAACAGGGCCGCCACCGCCGCGACCGCCCAGGCTTTCCCCGGCGGTGCTCGCCGGCGGCGGCGGGGGAGGAGGGAGGAGGGAGGGTCGGGGGCCGGCGCTGGGAGAGCCGCCTCGATCGCTCGCGGGGAGCGACGTGAGATGGGAGTTTTTTTCAGGAAGTTATCACTCCATGCCTGGAGTTCTGATCTGAGCTCGTGTGTGCTCGCCCGCGGCCGTGCTCGGCATGCTCGTGCGCGCGCTGCTCATCCAAGGCCCCGTCCGGCTGCCCGCGCAGCCCCGTCCGGCTGCCCGTGCTTGCGCCTCGCTCGGCCCTCTGCCTGCACAATTTCGCTCCGATTTGGTCAAAATCCGATTGAAATCGAGTAGATGTGGTGAAATACGGTTCGGATTTGGTCGGAATAGAGACGTCGCGCTAAAAGTTGGCCGGATTCCGGCGAGTCCGACACGGGTCGGTGACGGTTGGGCTAAAACTTCTCTCCCGCCAACCGTCACTTTGCTTTCCCGTTCACATGAAAAATCATCTACAAAAACGGAAGCTATGGAGAACAGGAGTGAAATATTTATTTTTCCGATACGGGGGCTAATGTGGTATCTATTCTGTCCCAGATTTTGCTCCAGACCTGGAAAAAAGCGGTTATTTTCCAGGCCGGATGCGATATCTGCTAGAGTTGCACTTAGCCGGGATACCCCTACAATGTGACGGTATCCTAGAGATTCTCCAAGATACCATGTACTCCCTCCATCCCAAAATACAAGGCGTCCTATAATTTCGCTGGTCAACGATGTCTAACTTTGAAGATGATTTGTACTTATAATATAAGCACAAACCTATTATAAATATACATGGAATGAAAGAATTTTGTAGTACAAATCCAACTATACCATATATACATTCTAGATCCACATAATTTATTATATATTAACGGTCAAAGTTGAGCAGCAGCGCGTCTTATATTTTAGAACGGAGGGAGTATTTCATGTAAAATAAGATACCCTGTATTTATACACTTTTGCTATGAATACCATCATCCACTCTGTGGACCTTCTACAAAGGCCGTTGAGAAAAAGAATCGAACACTCAAAAACAATTGCAAACAGCGTGTATTGACGCATCACTTGTCCAACCAGGAATAAAAGCAATTGCCCTGTTTTTTTTTTCCGCTGACATTGCCAATTGCTAGCAGTGGGGACAATCATTTTCCAAAACATTTGCTCTCTGTGGTTACATTTTCTTTCATACTAGTTTTTATGCATCTTTAAATACAGTATCACTAGTCGTAGTTTAAACTTTTTAGCTAGTTGTATCAAGTGGATAAAAAACATTGCATCATTTACTTTACTGCAGTGCACGAACGCCCATATATATCTAACTATATGAAAGCTGGTCACTTTAGCGATCAAAGAGCACCCCATGCACTGTTCCTGGCAACAGTAGGTACTGTTCACTGCTACAGTGTTGAACAGTGCCGTGGTGGCCCCCCACGTCAGCCTCACATCGCGCTGTCATTTTGCAAAAACCGACAATGAAGCCCAACAATTACACAGCAAACCTAACATTTTTAAAAAAAATGCCCGCAAAGGACCAACTTGCAATTTGTGGAAATCCTCAGGACTCCCCTGCAAAAACACCAGCAGAGCCCCCTCCCCTCCCTCTCCTCTCTCTCTCTCGCGAAACCGAGCTCGGCGGCGCCGCCGACGCACTCCTCCCCTGACGGATCTACGGGCACGGAGAGCTGCGCCGTCGCTTTGCTCTCCCTCCTCGCCGCGCGCCGCTTGCCGGGACGCCGCGCCGTCGCCGTAATCTCCGCCGCCGTACCGCTGCTCCGTCCGCCGCGTCCGTGCGCCTCCGCCGCCGCTCCGGCGACCCCAAACCGGCGGCGCCGCCACGTACGGGCGCGCCGCGTCGAGGCGCGTCCTCCGCGCGCACTCGCGCGTCCCGGAACGCGCGGGTTCGCCGCCGGCGTCGACGCCGCCGCCGCGCCAGATTCCGGGCACTGTGACGTCCGCACGACGTCACAGCGGGCCTGGGCTGGCTAGCTGGGCCGCCTGTTGGGCTGGGCTGGCTGCTTCGTAGCTGGCTCGCCCTTTTTTTCCCCTGTTCTTTTTTTCTGTATCCCTTTTTCTGTTTTCCTTTTTTTAAACTTTTGTAACTTTTGTGTCCATCCAAATGACTATTAAAAAAAATGTTTACAACAACAAATAAAAAACTTGAATTTTTTTTTATCGACCAATATATGGATAAGTTTGTAGAAAAAACACAAACATGTTAGAGCAATTAAATCCAAATTTGAAATTTAAGTCCCCAATATTACAGCATTTTTTCAAACCTGCTCACTTTACAAACGTGCAAACAATTCAATTCGTAATAATTTTCTAGCTTCAGCAATTTAGAAATCTAAACATTTCTAAAAAACGAAAGCTTCCTAAAAATTCCAACAATTTTCAAATTTGAACAGTTCTTCAAGTGGACGCTAGCAAAATTGAATTACAACAATATTGAAACATTCTAATTCAAATTCCAAATTTCAGTACACCTAATCACTTTACAAACGTCACAATAATCCAAATCTTAATAACTTTCCAATTTGAACAACTATTCAAACCTAAACGTTTCTAAAACGTAAATTTTTCCAATTACAGCAATTTCCAAATTTGAGCAATCTCTAAAATCCGACCATTTTTAAAACAATTTTTTTTTGAATTCCGATGATTTCCATACTTAAACAATTTCAGAATGTTGCCATTTTCAACTTCTAATTTAAAAACACGTGCCATTCTGCACAACCTAAAACAAAAAAACAAACTTTCCACACGACATAATAAATGCCTATATTGTATTTTCAGACAATATTACCCACTGTCAATTCAAAAAGAAAAAAAAACTACCGCGATAATTTCCAGCCGATAAATATTTAACCGCGTCAGATAAATTAACGTGAATTTCATCCTTTTCTAAAACATTTTTAAAAAAGGTTAGGTTTTTGACAGGTGGTGCCCTTTTGCTTCAACAATTTCCATAAAATAAAAAACGTTCGAGGGAAAAATGTATATATATATCAAAATAACCACACAAAAAAAGATTGCTGCTTATTTATACCACATTCCAAATCTAAGCAATTTATAAACGTTGAAATAATTCAAACCTGAAAAAAAATACCCATTAGAAGAATTTTAAAAATATGGACAATTTGTAAACACCGACTTCTTTTGAATTCCAAATAATTCCAATTTCGGACAATTTTTTAATGTGCCCACTTCCAAATTTGAATTTTTTTATTCAAATAGACCCATCCGACCAAATATAACCTGAATAACTTACCAAGTAGAGCGCTTTTTAGAATCTGAACAATTTTTCCAAACATACACTTCTTTTGAATTTCAATAATTCAAAAAACCGAACAATTTTTGAATACGGCCATTCTCATATTTAAATTTTGTATTCAAATATACCATCCAAACAGATATGAAAAATACATGAAAACAGCCACAAATAAAAAATGCTAGCTATTTACGACATAAGCTAAAATTTCGAGTTCAAACATTCCAAACTCTTGAATGTCTTCCGAGTCTGAGCAATTTACAAATGTGAAAAACAGATCAAAACCAAATAAATCCAAATTCGACAAATTCTTTAAAACCAAACAAAATTTTAAACGCAAACTTTTCTTTAATTCCACCGATTTTGAAACCCAAAAAACTTCTAAACATGGACATTTCAAAATTTCATTTTCACCACACGGGTATTTGATCATTCAAATTTACCTAACATATTTGCAAGCAATGTAAATTAAATCCCTCTAATTATGTAGTCCCATTTCAAAAAAAAAAAACTTGATTCAATGAATATTTCGACAAAATGCAAACTCATTTACTCTAATTATGGATTGCTTTCAAATTGAATTTCAGCTAAGCACATTATACGATTTAGAACTACCGCCTTTCTTTACAATATATATAATTCAACTAAAAAAAACACAAACATGGACATTTCAAAATTTCATTTTCACCACACGGGTATTTGATCATTCAAATTTACCTAACATATTTGCAGGCAATGTAACTTAAATCCCTCTAATTATGTAGTCCCATTTCAAAAAAAAAAACTTGATTCAATGAATATTTCGACAAAATGCAAACTCATTTACTCTAATTATGGATTGCTTTCAAATTGAATTTCAGCTAAGCACATTATACGATTTAGAACTACCGCCTTTCTTTACAATATATATAACTCAACTAAAAAAAACACATAATATTTTCAGCAAGGGTGCGGCGTGTCGCCGCACTAAATTTAACTAGTAAATGGATTGTAGCCAGTGTTTAGATTATACCTTCGTACAAAGGCCGTTGAAAAGAAGAATCGAACATTCAAAAATCACATTGATGTTCTTTCAATTGCAAACAGCGTGTATTTACGCATCACTTGTCCAACCAGGATTGAAAGCAAATGCCCTGTTTTTTCCCCCATGACATTGCCAATTGCTTTTTTTTTTTTTTTTGAGAGGGACATTGCCAATTGCTAGAAGTGGGGACTAGAGCATCCGTGCTTGCAGGCAGAGCCGCCGTCAGCGTCCCCGCCAGGCCGCCACCTGCACGGGAGGCAATGGAAAAGCCCCCACGCGGCGCGTCCGTCGTCAGCGCCGCGACGGAGACGGCTGCGGCCCCGCACGCTCTCATGGATGTGTTCTAGATAGGCGGGCACACGGACAGACGGAGATGGCCAACGAGCCGGGAAACGATCCCGCCGGTGGGGGCGGCGCTCATGGTCGAACACCATACGGTTGCGAGACTTATATTGCTATAATATTTGGTTTATTGAAATTTTTGTATAGGTTTGATTTTGCCCTCGATAACCTTTCCACATAAATTCCATTTTCGCATTAATTGTCAACAAAAAGCGCAAAAAATTCCATCACCAATTAATTGTTAAAAATGTATGTACACTCCCTAAGATCATTTCCTCTGTTCTCCCCTGATGAATCTTGCTGTGGCGGCTAGAGCATCTGTGCTTGCAGTTAGAGTCTCTGGCAGAGGCGCAGAGCCCCCGCGGCCCCGCCTCAGTCGCAGAAGGAGAAAGAGAAGCTCCCGCTCGGCGCGTCCCTTGTCAGCGCTGCGACCGAGACGGCCGCGGCCGCGCACACGCCGATGGCCGCCGCAGTGTTTGCCCTCCCGCGGGACGCGTCCGTCCCGCCGATGAAGCAGCCCTCCGCGGCGAGCGCCGCGCCGGACGCTGAGAATAGGATGGCCTGGGCGGCCGCGTCCAGGAGCGAGACAGCCAAGGCGCCCTTGCCAGAGCCACCGCCGTGCACGAACAGGTAGAGCGCCAGCGCCGCGCAGACGGCCGAGATGGCGCTGCCCGCTACGAAGTACCTGCCACCGCACGAATCACCAGTCAAATCCAGTGGTAAGCGGACTGCTAGGCACACGTGCTAGCACTACATATCTTTCACAAAACTTACACCAGATCGCTGTGTTTGCCGTAGGAGACGACGTTGCCCATCACGACGGCGGCAGCCACCGACAGCCCCAGAGCCACGATACGGAAGGCGAGGCTCACCGCCTTTGCTCCTTCCATCTTGGCCATCGCCAGAGAATCTACGCGAGAGGATGAGATCAAGATGTGAAGACGATGCAACCGAGTCCAGAACTCAAGATTGAATGTAAAGCAGTAGGATGCGAATGTATCTTGGGCGAGCAAGCAACCATTTTATCAGGGTTTTATCTTCTTCTTTCTTGCAGGCAAACACCGCTACTCCATGTCAGACATCGCGAACCAGTTGCCGCTTGTAGTTAAAAATTGGGTTGGAGAACCCCAAATGTACACTCCATGGAAACCTTCAAATGACATATATATACAATGTAACTGACAATATTTTAGTTATGAATATATTTGCAATGTAATTGGCATGTATCATGCTTCTTTGTGGAACACACCGTATGCCCAGTCTTGTGCCCCACGATGAGCTTCAAAGTAGAAACCTTTTGGTGTAATTTTGAGCCTCGCGGTTGCCTAGTTCAACAATGAACAAGGCGTTTCCTAAATGATTGATTTATTTCAAGTTAATTAACGTCCTACCCAGATATTGATCATGAAAGAATATATAGTAATCAGCATCAAGATTAACAGAGACATTTTTTCAAGGAAATTAATTTCTCCAATCATGAACATATACCATGGTTTGGGGACAATATCGACGTGTAACTCCATATGCATTGACATCCTGTATCCGTTTAAATTTTGGTCACAGAGTTGCTCAGTTGACAACTGAGAAATGTCGTCAACAATGAATTCAGAAATGACATGTTTATTTCAAGTTGTTCAACGATCGAGCCAGAGAACGATTGTGATACTTTTAGTAATCATTGCACAAATGAATGGTTAATGAACCGTTCCTGAACAACTTATGCAGTGGAGACATTTCTATGTCCATAAAATAGCAAAAAAATGTCTGACGAAGAAACAGAGCATTGCATAAACAACTGTGCCAAATATTCAGGTCAATGCTGTCCGCTGCAACCATGCCCACAGCTTGCATCCCCTTTGATGATGTTGAAGTTTGAATATCCTTCACACTTTCTGAACTGGTTCAGGAATAGATATAATACCTGAATTCGCTCTGAATAAGTGCAGGAAATCACCAATTACTTGGTTTTAATCATGCAAGTAAAGATTTATACATGGCCACACTTGTTTTATAACTAGATGATGCCCCGCGCGTTGCTGCGGCAAATTACAACTATGCACATGAGTATAATATACTACCTCTGTTGATTGACACTATGGTGGATTAGAGATTCGTGTAGAGCATCAGTGGAAGACCAGAGACGGAGAGCTCTGTTTCTCTGAAGGTTGCTACGCGCACCTTCTCCAATCTTCTCCTCTCTGTGTATATATAATTACATTTACAGTTTAGTCCTCTGAAAAATTAGCACACTACAACTAACTCCTACAACACTCCCCCTCAAGATGGGGCGAATATGTCTATGAGGCCCATCTTGTTACAAGCTTCAGTGAAGGATACAACATTGACTCCCTTCGTAAGGATATCAGCTAATTGTTCTGATGATTTCACATAAGACACACGAAGAGTTCCCTCATCTAGCTTTTCTTTTATGAAGTGCCTATCAATTTCAATGTGCTTGGTTCTATCGTGTTGCACTGGATTATTTATTATGTTGATGGTCGCTTGATTGTCGCAGTACAGTTGAAGAGGTCTATGGTCAAACAATTTAAGTTCCACCAACATCATTCTCACCCACAATAATTCAGAAAGCCCAGATGCAATTGATCTGAATTCCGCTTCTGCTGTGGACCGGGCCACTACGCTTTGTTTTTTGCTTCTCCAGCCAACTAGGTTCCCACCAACAAGTATGCAATATCCTGATGTTGATTTCCTATCATCAAGACATCCAGCCCAGTCGGCATCGGTGTATGCCTCCACTCCCAAGTGCCCATGAGAAGAGAAGAGAATTCCTTTTCCCGGGCAACTTTTAAGGTAACATAAGATCCTTTTACTGTGTCCATATGACCAGACCGTGGATCATGCATGTATCTGCTCACAATGCTGACTGCATATGCAATGTCCGGTCGAGTATGTGATAGGTATATGAGCCGACCCACTAATCTCTGGTACTGATATTTATCTATAGGTTCACCAACATTGGCAACTATTCGATGATTTTGTTCAATTGGTGTGGTTGCAGGTTTGCAATTTAACATCCCTACTTCCTTAAGTAAATCCAGTACATATTTTCGTTGAGAGAGATATATACCTTGTGGCCCGTAAGCAACTTCAATACCAAGGAAGTAGTTCAAATACCCCAAGTCCTTTACTTCAAAGGCATCTGCCAATGCTTTCTTTAATCTTGTCATCTCTACTTCATCATCCCCTGTAATCACTATGTCATCAACATATACAACGAGAATGGTGATCTTTCCCAGATGGTGTTTGAAGAATAAAGTATGGTCTGCATTACTCTGTCTATAACCCATAGAGCACACTTCATTTCTAAATCTTCCAAACCATGCCCTAGGAGACTGTTTTAACCCGTACAATGATTTCTTCAGTTTACATACCTTCCCGATTGTTTCTTCTGTGCCAAAACCAGGGGGAATCTCCATATAAACTTCTTCCTTCAAATCACCATGGAGGAAGGCATTCTTCACGTCCATTTGGAATAGTTTCCACCTCTTGTTAGCTGCAATTGAAATTAAGTCCTGATTGTGTTCATTTTAGCTACCGGGGCAAAAGTTTCCTCATAATCCACACCATATGTTTGACTATACCTTTGGCCACTAACCTGGCTTTATACCTCTCAACTTTCCCTTCTGGGTTTTGTTTCAAGACATATACCCATTTACATCCCACGACCTTTTTATTTAAAGGTAGTGTAGTGAGTTCCCATGTTCGGTTTTTTTCTAGAGCCATCATTTCCTCTACCATTGCCTGCCTCCATTTTGGGTGTTGCTTTGCCTCTTGCCAATCTTTTGGTACGTGCACATATCATCTAATGACTTTATAAAAGTGCCATAATTTGGCCCAACAGCAGAGTATGAAACATAATTTGACATGTCATATTGTGCAAGTCTACGGGCAAGTTTCCACAGTAATACGAGGTTGCTTACGGTGAGCGATTGGGACATCAAGATCATCATTTAAGTTTCTAGTGGTAATACGGGGTTGCCTAAGGTGAGCGATCGGGACATCAAGATCATCATCTGAGGAAGTTAGATTACCTTGATCTGATGTAGAGGTCTGGTTCAGTTCATAAGTTTGGGATCGTGCTGAACCAGGTGTTATCTCTCCCAAGTCTCTACCTGCAGCTTGTTCTTGTTGCTCTCCCTCCCCTTGTTGTTCTAGTCGTTGATCTTCTCCACGCAACCCCATTATCATTACTGCTAGTGTCATCTGTAGGAAGGAGTCCTATCACCGCCCCTTGTGGAAAGGTTGGGCTAGGCTCCCCCTGCTTTGCTCCCCCTGTCACATTGTATGGATCTGAAACATCAACATTGTCAAGATTGAGAACAACTCAGATAGATCCTCAGGTTCCCCATAATAAGGTTCATGTTCCCTAAATGTCACGTCCATGCTGATGAACATTTTCTTCTCCGATGGGCACCAACATTTGTATCCCTTTTGTTTCCCAGAATAGCCAACAAATACACACTTTAATGCTCTTGGATCAAGTTTTCCGACGGAGGGTCTATGATCACGCACAAAGCATACACACCCAAACACCCTTGGTGGTACCACATAAGTGACTTCTCCGGTTAAGCATTCTATGGGTGACTTGTTTTCTAATACTCTAGAAGGCATTCTATTAATTAGATACGCTGCTGTCATAACAGCCTCCCCCAAAGGAATTTAGGAACATTCATTGCTAACATTAAACACCGGGTTACCTCAAGAAGATGTCGGTTCTTCCTCTCTGCCAGTCCATTCTGCTCAGATGTACCTGGACAAGTAGTCTGGTGGATTATACCACAGTCAGATAAATACCCATCAAATCTCCCATTCACATATTCTGTACCATTATCAGTACGAAATATCTTTACACAAGCACCATACTGTGTCGTAATCATCTTATGAAATCCCTGAAGCATTCAAACACCTCATCCTTGGTTTTCAATACATATAACCAGGTGGTCCTAGTGCAGCAATCAATAAATGTAACAAAATAACGATGCCCATTAATTGATTTTACTCCACTAGGTCCCCAAACATCAGAGTGAATAATCTGCAAAGGGATGGTGCTTCGATTGTCTGATATTACATAGACACTCCTAATATGTTTACCATACTCGCATGCGTCACATACTAAATCTTCCTTCTTAACTCTATTATACAAAGAGGGGTAGGCTTGTCCTAGCGTGGCAAATGGTATATGACCTAGCCTCCGATGCAAAAGTAACAACTCATCTCGTGGAGTACGGGATAATGCTGCAGCTACCACCGGTGAAGTGTCCTTGTCCAAGTAGTAGAGACCGTCACGCAAGCTCCCGGTCCCAAGTCTTTTGCCAGTCCCAAGTTCCTGAAATAGGCACCAATATGGGAAAAACATTGCAACACAATTCAATTCATTTGTGATACAACTGATGGATAATAAATTTATTGGGAAAGCAGGCACATGTAAGACCGAAGACAAAGACATATTTTTCCGCATCTAACTGTCCCCGAACCCATAATGTACTGAGTTGATCCATCAGCTAACTTAACACTTTCTCCTTTAGATTCTGGTGTATATTTCAGGAACATTTTATTTGATCCAGCCATATGTCTTGATGCACCCGAATCTATTAACCATGATGCATCAACATAATTATATTCATTCGACCAGAAACATTACCACAAAAGTCGGCAGAGGCTGCAGCTACTTCTTCGGTGCTTGACATCTTCACTAACTCCCTTAAAGTGGCGCCACTTTTCAAGTTCTTCTCTGGTCATCTCGACATTAACCATCTGAGATGATTCTCCTCCTGCAGCTGACATGTTCGCTCTTCCAGCCATTCTCATGCCCTGCCGCGACCACCAAATCTTCCATCTCCAAAACGTCCTCGACCTCGGCCACGCCAATCCTGACCAAGTCCACGACCACTCCCATCAGTTCTGGACATGAGGCTCTAAGATGTCCTGATTGGCCGCATTCAAAACACTTTCTATCGCTCATAGGCATCCCTTGCCTTTGGTGTCCTGCAGTTTCAGCAGCAAAGAGGGCTGAACGTTTCTGCGCCATCCCTTGTGCAGCGGGCCCTACTTCTTCTAATCTCAGTCGAGTTTCCTCGCTGATAATTGCTGATATGGCTTGTTCTAAAGTTGGCAGTTTATCACTACCATAAAGGGCTGCCCGCCTATTCTCAAACTTGGAGTTGAGACCATTCAGAAAATCCCTCACACGCCTTCTTTCCGTCCATTTGCTGTGCTCTTCAACACATTTACTACACTCCAATCCAACTGGATCGTAGTAATCTAAATCACTCCACAACGCTTCAGTTCAGATACATACTCCACAATTGTTTTTTCACCTTGAGTAAGATCCTGCAACTCCTTCTGAATTTTACACGCAAGCATCTCATTGCCAACCCTGAAAAGGTACCTTTCAGGAGTCTCCAAATCTCAGAGGCTTCCTTTATTCTCTCAACCTGCTTCGCAATTTGCGGAGATATGGAACTCAATAACCAGCTCTTACGAGGGCATTTGTTGTCTTCCACTTTTGGCCTTCTTTAGAATTTTCGTCGGCAGGCTTGTTGATCGTACCGAGCACATACCCTTCAAGCCTCCTTGAGACCAAAATGGTCTCTGCATGTTCCGCCCAACTTCCATAAGTCTCAGCTCCGTCCAGCTTCACGAGTGGCATCTGTAAGGGGTGAACATCCTCCTTCGCTTCAGCTTCCCGCTTCGATGTCTCTCCTTGTTTGCTGATTGCCTCAAACAACGTCCTGTACTTCTCATCCATGGCTTGCAGGAGGGCTGCAAGCTCACCGTAGTGACTGATTCCGAAGTACTCGAACCACCAGTCATCTCCTCCTAGTTAGCTGACTGTATGTTGCCTTACTTTCACACCACAAGGAGCAGAACTCACCCAGCCCGACTGAAATCTGCTTCAACCTGTCTCTGCTGCGCTGCTCAATCTCCCTTGCCTGCGTCTCCTTCAACCTTCCTCTCTCTGCTGCCCTACTCCAATCGCCCTTCCAGCGTCTCCCGCTCCGACGCCCAGGACAGCCCTCAGCACCCTGCAGCTCCGACGCACAGACCACACCAGATCAACCCAATCTGCCGTCGCTGCCACCACCACCCAACGCTGCCGGATCACCGCCGCCCGGATCCGGAACCAGACGGCCCAACGCGCTCTGATACCATGTTGATTGACACTATGGTGGATTAGAGATTCGTGTAGAGCATCAGTGAAGACCAGAGACGGAGAGCTCTGTTTCTCTGAAGGTTGCTACGCGCACCTTCTCCAATCTTCTCCTCTCTGTGTATATATAATTACATTTACAGTTTAGTCCTCTGAAAAATTAGCACACTACAACTAACTCCTACAACAACCTCCGATCCATATTAGTGGGCACAACTTTGCCTAGATACACATGTATCTAGTCTAAATACTTAACTAGATACATATTAATTTAGACAAAACTATGCCCACTAATATGGATCGGAGAGAGTACAATAAAGAAGATGATTATTTCGAAGTTCTACGGTAGTGTACACACATGGCATGAGTTAAAAGTTCAGAATGTAAAAGATTGTGCATACATGTATCTGATAACACATGCGTGGCTTTGAAGTGAGTACAAAAAGTGCAGATTGAATAAACATCTTTGTAATGCAAATTAAATTGGGAAGATATTGGCAAGACATTGGAATATGATTTTGCATTGTAACCACAGGAGCATCAGAAAATTTGAGTACATGCGTGCAGCAATGAGCTAAAAGATGTGAACTGGATTTGTCTTCAATACCGGCTGGCAGTGCTTTAGGTGAGTGGGCTATTTTTCCATTTGTACCTCAAAATGTAGCGCATAATTTATCAAAATCAATTATAAGATAAATAAATAGATAAAGTAGTTAATTTTAGATAGTGACTGTGAGATTGAATATGATTTTTCAACCACAAACCATTCAGTGATTAAATAGAATGAACAGTGTGTTCGACAGATTCACTGCACAACCAGTCTTGATAAAGTATACTCAAGACAACGACAAACCTTTGAATGAAGCCTAGTCGCAAGTGGCAATCATGGAAGCAGAATTGCTCCCCTACCGCAGGATTTGCAGTGTGACCCATCAAATATCCATGGAAACTTGAAACATGTCCACTGATGGTTAAACCGTAAAAGGCAATCTTCCTTGATCTGATGTACTGGGAGAAAAACCACTGCCAACAAAATATGTAAATCGTGTGAGCATAGAGAGAGAGGGATTACAAATTGGGCATGGGGAAACGGCTACGGCAACACTGCTAATTGATATTTAATCTTGACCTGGAGTTTATTAGTGGAGAGCACAGACGCATGATCTTCCTCTACTGTTCTCCGTTGGATAGAAGCTGATGCAGGAGCGCGCATAGTAGATCGATTCGGCTGGACTCGGCCAAAACTGCACCAGTTTCAAACCAAGAGGCGCATCCTCCACCTCCAACTACATGAGCGTATGTGCATGATTGCGTGGAGGTGGGCAAGCGGAGGAAATATATATAGCTGCAGCCGGCCGCTCGCCTGCCTACAGGGAGGTGTTAATTCTACGGGGAGAAGAAGCAAATTGGGGAGACGAAACAGAGAGGCGTAGTGGAAACTTTATTTTTAACTGGCGTAGTGGAAACTGAAAATCCTAAACTCTGACACATTGAATAATTGATGAGGAGGCATGAACGAAGGCTGAACAGTTGAGGCTGATGTGGCAAGTTGTTAATGTGGCATAGCTGGATGAAAATGATGAGGTGGCATGTTTGTGATGTGGCATGCTTGCATGTTGAGAGAATTCTTTGTAGTGGGCTTTTTCTATTTAGATATAGAAGATTCCTGGAGATATTTAGCAATTTCACCACTGTAGTTTAACTGTTTAAGAATATTTAACTCAACTCCATCTCATGTAGATTTCTATACCATCCTGAAACTGTCAAGGCATCTGAGTTTTGCTTTATGTGCACTGTCTCTGTTTTTTTGCCCTTCATAACCTATCGAAAGTGTTACATTGTGAAGGTTAAGATTGAAAATGTTCTGTTAAAAATCATATGAGGGGTTCTTTATTTGCATAGAAACATCATGCAACCTGAAGGTCGCTTCTGTAAAAGGCCAAGTCGAGGGGTCAATCGGATGAAACAAATTTTCCCTTTGGAGTATGGATCTCGACGCCTCAGTCTCGTCAGCTCCGAGAAAGGGCCTTCTCGTTGTTCACAAATCACAAGTGAGACGGAAGACAGGGAGAGATCGGAGGGAGCTGATGCAGGAGCGGACATATATAAGAGCAAAAAGAATCGCTGGTGGAGCTATGGACGAGGGGCAGCTCTAGCGCGCACGACAGACTGAACGACCGACGCACGCGTTCTATCATCGCGTATGTGTGGCGACCCATATAGGCATAGACGCAGGTGGTGATTTCGTCGATTTTAAGACACGCTCTCACTTTTTTCCGAAGTTGCTTATAGGGGCAAGATGTATGTGCGTACGTTTATAGTGGTGCATTTGTATGCGCGTATGTGAATATTGTGTTTTGCAAAACAAAACAAATTTATAGTTATGTCAGCTATAGCTGGGCCAGCGATCTGGTCGCGCTCACTAAGAAACACACCATCGTCAACAGAGCTACCGGTGTTATGTTAGCGGTTAAGGAAGACAATTTCTATTCGCTGCGTAATGGGGGAACGATTCGCTCCCGCGTACTCTTCATGGGCCGGCCCAGTATGTTGGTCCTCTGTTTTGGAACTTCTGGTCTGTTTTTCTCAAGCTCACCCTAGTTTTCTCGGTATTCCCTATTTTTTTGTTCTTTTTCTTCTTTTCTTTCACGTTTCTTTACTTTTTTTACTTACTTATTTTTCTTGTTTTTATTTTTATTTCCCCCTTTTTTGGTTTCTTGTTTCTTTTCTCTTGTTCAAATAAGATAAATGTGAGTATTTCTGTCCAAATACAATAAAGATTCATTTCGAAAATCATTCAAAAATATAAATATTCATAATCATGTAAATAATGTAAATGTTTTAAAAAAACCATACATATAACATAAATGTTTACAACTGAAAATTGTTCAATTAACATAAATATTTACATTACAAAATCGTTCAAATAAAGCAAATATTTATTATTAGTATTGTACATATGTTAAATGTTTTATTTTTACAACATTGTTTTTCTTATTTTACTATTAGTAAAAATAAAAAATAAAACTTGCTATTGGGCCACGTTAGAGCTGCCCTTTAGGAAAACGCCGCAAGCATGCGGGAGTGATTCGCTCTTGCGCTAGTCGGCGAATAGGACCTCCCAACAAGGAATAACTCAAGAAGGTGTAGCCGCTAACTAGATCGCGTAGTTAAAATGTTAAATGCAACGCCACGTATGTATCGTGACCGGCTATAGAAATAAACGAAAAAGAGAAGGCAACAACCAAAAATTATTGATGTACTTTAAGTGTATTAATCATATTAACGTTGACTATGTGCATTCATTTGCTGTGTAAATTATCTTTTCGTAAATATAATACTCGCTCCGTCACGGATAAGTGTAGATATAATTTTTATCTTAACTCAAACTTTTAAAATTTGAACTCAATACCAAAAATAGATATAAAACTTTTATTTAGTTCAATATAGGTTATCACGATATATATAATATCAGATTTTATTGACAAAGTATACATGCGAACCTCTTTTACATATAAATCTCATATGAACCTGAAACTGTCCAACAAAACCGGAAAATCCAAGCTCAGGGCAAATGGTCCGGCCCAACAAGTGGTGTCGTGTGGAGCCTCCGTACGCGTTTCCGCGTCCAACCGAGGCAACGGGCGTCGTATAGGAATTCCATGAGCACGCATGCCGAGACACTTTTGATGAGTACGTAACGAACCCATGCAAGAGTGGGCCTTTTAGATTTAGGAGTTCATTATATATATGGGCCAAAAGCCTAATAGTAGCAACATAAACGCATCTTCTCATCCCTTTGTACAGAAGTCTCAATGTTAGATTCAATCTAAAAAAAAAAGTCTCAACGTTAGATTATGCTACAAAAAAAGTCTCAATGTAGACCTGATTATTCTTAGGATTTGCAATAAACAAAAAACTCAATCATTTTAAAATTAGTAAAAGCTTCTTGGAGATTACTTGTGCCAAGGTAGAGTGAATGTAAGGGTTCATGGGCTGACGTAAGTATGTAAGCCCGGATTATATCTACCCTATTCTACCGATCTTGACAAGTGAGCCATCGCGGTCAGGATTGCGGGCAAAGTTGCCATAATGACGGATCTCGTAACAAAATTCCATGTCTTCTTCTTGCTATGATTGTTTTTTTCCTTTTCCTATTGTGTGTGACTTGTTTGCTCTCCATTGTTTGGTCTTCTCTGTCAACGATATATAATGGAGGCAGCTACAGATTTAGACTAGTTAACATTTTTTCTCGAACGAATTCAGGGCAATCAACGTATGGAGCTATCAATCCATCACTCTCATGAGCTAGTTTATATACAGGCCCCTCAAGTTGAGCAATGATATGGAGTGAGGTAAGGGATGGTCGACGTTGACTACGACTCATAAGTATAGCCCCTCTTGTCTGGGATGATTTAGCAGCCATACTCACCGAGAAAATCACTAGTTAATTGCATATTACTCCACTAGTAATATGCAATTAACTAGACGAGTATGTCATTGTTCGTCTGTTTGTGTACTACGACTAAACTGCACTATCAAATTGCCTATTTAAAAATCTGATGCGAATTATTAGCACGCCCGTTCTCATCTCTAGACGAAGAGACTAATTTGTTTATTTTGACGATGAATGTTGGTCGTGAGCTGATTAGGTAGTTTTGTTAGGCACGTTCAAACATACAAAATTGATGTTAGGTCTACTTGCTTGTATTTTTGTAGCCTTATTGCTCCCGATACCGTAATCTTGCTGATTGAAGTTGTATCATTGATAATAGTAATTAATTGTGTAGTTTATTATAATCGGAACAAATTGCTATTATCCCATATGCAGATGGCAACTGACCATAGGCAGCTACTTGTGACTTCTAACAGTAGTTAGTTGGGACTAGTCGTGAGGTCCTCAACTAGCACACATTCGACGTTCTGGCTAACTAGTAGTTCCATTATGTATGCATGTCCAGCTAAGGTACAAAGATGCTACGTACTCTACAATTTTTTAGGAGGAAATTCATGCAATTTACTTGTGTACTGCTTGGTAGCGACTAGTGAGCGGTTACATGTGAAGACCAGGATTGCGGAGTCTCGTAGCATGCTATGACATAATATTTGATAGATGAAAATATATCAATATGATATAATATCCTAGTTCTGCAATAACACAATGTCAAGACACTAAAAATGAACATATACAACTTATTACAAAGACAAAAAAAAAAATAACACGGTCCAAATACTCGCGAGGAAGAGAACAATGACGCACACAAGAAAATTATTAACATCACCCTCCATCGTTCGCAACACTCACAACGTGACAAGTTCTCAAAAAGCGATATGTCTAAAAGGGAACATGACCGTCGGTTCCACCATCGAGGCTAGATCATGTGTTTTCACCCAAAAGAGTAAGTCAGAACAATATCCAAATTATGTCTTTGACAAGTGAATGAGTCATAAATAGCGTTATTTCTAGCTACAACCAAAAAATGTTACAACTAGAGTTTTCACCCTGAAACTCGAGATTTGATACCTGAAGAGCACCACTATACAAAAATCACCATATGAAACTTCCCCACCAGACGAGACAACACCACCATACTTCTAACCTTGATAGTGTCGAACATGAATTGCTCATACGCCTTGCCAGGACCACGGCGAACAAAACTGCCATAAGACCCTCCCGCACGATACCTGCAGACACTTTAGTGTGAATGCAATGATTTTTTAGTTTTCAAGTCCATTTGTATGGCCAAGGAAATTCAAGAAATTCATGAGCACGCTAACACCCAATCAAAGGAAAGCGAAGAAGTTACTATTACATTATCCAGACGGCAAAGACGGGTAAACACTTGCTACGGAACTAGAATTTATAATCCCTTGACCAGTTGGCGACGTCATGAATGGTGCACCATAGAGCCTATCTTGACGACATCCATGCACGTGTGTGCCTATGTAACAGTTGGCTGGAGGAAACCTTAATTACTTCAGATTTTTTCGAAAAGGGTGGCATATGGCCTCTGAAATATTTCAGAGATAGTTTCACTTCTTACAACCTCTTCGCAAACTAAGGATGCACACAAACTCTTAGTACCATGATTTATGGCTTGGGTAAGCAGTAAATCGGGTTCTCCGGATAGACAGAAGCGCAAATTCACATTCGTGAGGATTTGAACTTAGTTGGTGGGTTTGAATATTCACTCGCTCAACCAAGTCAAATGGGATGAGCTAGAGGTTCTGAAGTTTGGTCTCAGCCATAGTCCAATCAATAAATCTCAGTGATTTTCTATTTTGCATTTTGGCCAAATTTCCGAGTTATTTAGTTGAGTACTTCCAACCAAATACTTCATTAGAAGTTGAGTGTACTATGTAATGTTATATCTTTTTTATGGAAATTAAATTATTTTTGTATGCATGAAAACAACTAAAATTTCATTGACTTGTGAGAACCATCGAGCAGGATGGGACTAAACATAACCTATTGCTAATTTATTTGAAAACTTGGAGGGCTATCAATCCGACTACCACAAGCTTGCTTAAGTCGATTGATAAAATAGATGCTTCAATGACTCCAAACACAAGTTCTCCAAAAGCATCTTTGTTAGATCTCCATGCTAGATAATCTTGCTAGTGGGCATCGAAATTCCTGTTTCACAAATCGATAAGGAGACACATGGTAGCACAAATCTCTAATTACCATAAGGTATGTATGTAGCGGTATGGCATAAAGTTCTCTTGGTTCTGGTTAGGGATATGGCATACAACATTTGTGATGGAGAAGAAGACCTGGGGAGGGGCACGCCGCGCGCGCATCATAGTCTTATAACCTCTGCCACACGGTTTAACTACTCCCTCATATCCATATTAATTATCGCATATTTAGTATATATATGCGACAATTCATATGGATTGGAGGGAGTAGCATATGGCTCATGTATGACGATGTTGATGCGGTGGTGGCCCCTGGGCGTTTCAAAATAGAAGGAAACGATGGCAGCAAGATTGGAAATGATCGAACGAAGCTACAGCAGGATGGGTAGCAAAACAAATTAATTAACTAGAGAATACTAGCAGCACAACCAAGAACCAACAGGTCTTTCCCAGGGTAACTTACATACAAATATACTGGCCACTTAACAGCTTCCCAATACCATTGTGGTAAACAACCGAAGCAATGAACTAACATTTTTCTACGTAATTAATTTGGGTACCAAAATAAGCTGGAAGAAACATAGTGCTTGCACCTAAACCTGGGCATGGGCAGCGGTTCGGAGCCGAGGTTCGCCCAGCTCTATTTGCACCCATGCGCGCAGCCGTCGTCGGAGCAAGAATCCGAGCTGGAGGAGTCGCTGTCGTCGCTGAAGGACAGTGACGAGAGCGCAAGTTCTTCACCAGCTCGGCGGCCGAGGCGGCTCCGGCGGCCGCCAGCGAGAGGTACATGGCCAGGCGCACCTGGCTGCAGAAGTTCTTCGTGCCCCCGAAGGCGCCGTCGCAGACGCTGACGCGCCGGCCGTATGGCGAGCAGTAGGACAGGTACTCGCTGGTCGCGAACGCAGCGCCGGTGGACGAGTAGAGCAGCGCTGGGGCGGCGACGTCGAGGAGCGGCAGGAGCACCTTGGAGCACTTTCCTTGGCCCTTCTTCCACACGCTCAGGAAGATGGCCACCCCCACCATGACCGCAGCTATGGCGTTCGCCACCACCAGATACCTGCACGAATGGATCACGCATGGCTGGTCATGATCAAGTGTAGTTAACTACCTACGTCTTTGTATGAAAAAAGTGCATCAATTCTTGAACGTACACGAAGGGGCTGAAGTCGCTGTAGGTAACGGTGTGCGCGGGGCCGCCGTAGGGAAGGACGATGGTGCACTGGGTCGCCGTTGCCATGAGAGCCGCCGACGCCACCGCATGCCCCATGGCCGCGATGCGGCCGGCAATGTTCACCGCGTGCAGGCGGCCCTTGGACTTCGACTTTTTGTCGTCGCCGCCATCGCAAGGCATGATCGAACTAGTTAGGATGGTAAGCTTGCTTTTGGTTCTGTTGGGACAATAAGGCTACCTCAATAAGTTCACTCGAGAGCCGGGAATGGCGTGTACATATAAGGTTCGTGGCAAGGTGTTGCCGAACGTGGAGAGGGTCAAACAAGCATGTGATTGGAGGTTAGCATCAACCAACGTTAGTTAGGTCCCTCGCGTTAGTTGTTTGCTCGCTTACCTCACCTCTAAATAGTATTTTCTTTGGTTAGTCCTCTTGTTGAATTTGTCCTCTATAATCCCACTCTTGTATTTTTTGAGGAAAAAAATGAGGATGTCCTCTAACCTCACTTGTTAATTTCTAGTGTTCCCCTCATATTGATTGGATGGAGCGGTAGTTTTTTCACGAAATAAATGGTGTGGTAGTTACAACTTACAAGCCTAATTTCTAGCGTTCTCCTCTACCCCAGGTTTCGCTTCAATTCAATGACGGACTTCTTTTAAAGACCCATAAGCTAAAACAAACAGAATAGCCCAGTTCTCTTTGTCTTCGAGCTTTTATTCCTCAATCCACTTATTCAATTCGTTCCCTTCTTTCATATACCTCCCCACCAAGCGAGCGGTTGATCAATGATTGGAATCTAACTCCTATACTTCCCCATTGGCTTCTCCCTCTCCTCCTAGTTTCAACTCTAATACTCTACTATCCCCCTTGTTTATCATTTAACACTAACTTGACTACTCATACAAGGCTCATCTGTAATAAGACATATATCATTAGGAACTTAATACTAATACAAATCCAATGATAAAATTATGTTAAATATAATGTAAGTTCAGTTGGTCAAAGTGATTATAAAAATGGACCTAAAAAGGTGCATGCCGGAGTATTGTATACATCTTTTCAACGCGGTAACATAACTATAGTTATAACAAATAAAATGTTAAAACATCGAGTAAATCATACTCACATATTCAAACATAGTCTATTCAAGACTAGAGTCAAGAAGTTTCTTTTTTTCCAAAAGTGGAAAGAATCCAGTCCTCTGCATCGGGATGCTGCACAAAGTCATAGATTATTCACTATTATTCAAAAGTGACACACAATAATATCTAACAATTTGACAAAAAAGATAATAGAAAAACGAAGTCGTATGGCTGGCGACAAGAGGGGTTCGTCGCATATGGATCGATGTCAAGTCCAGCCATAGGTCGATCTTAGAATTTTCAACCCCGAAATTGATCTTCGAGCCACCACCTTTTGGCAAGGGAACAACTCGCATGCACGTAGATATAGTCTAATAATAGACCTTGTGCTTTACCAGAGTGTGCACATTCTTATCAACACAGATATTATTGTTTTCAATCGCTCAAACGACTAATGACATCTTTCTAGCCGGATACCCCTAGAGGAGATGCTCAAAGAGGAAACATCTTATACCTTCCTGCCTCTAGTCACTATTAACCCACTTTTGATCCACCTCGTGTGCGATAAAGGAACCACTTCGCTGACACCAACAACATGTTTGGCATGACGACTCCACATGAGACATCTCGCGTATCACCATTCGAGATGAACAGAACCAGATCTGAAGGTGGAGGGGGCGTCCTATACCACTGCGGGCCTTAGAAAAGTTTCGTAATCCAAGGAGGGTGGCATCCCATACTGTCGCTGACCTTAGAAGCAACAAGGAGATGAGGACCGTCATGTGTAACATCCTAATTTTGCCAATCTTTTTAAAACTATTGAAAAATTGAACCTTTTGAAAAAAAAACTGCTCTGTACTATGAATTAAAGAAGCTTTATTTGATTTTCCTAAATTTGGTTTAATTTAGTTTACAAAGTTTTCAAATTAACTATATGATTTTTAATTGTTGTGTTGAAGTTATTATTTAAACCTATATTTGTATTTCTATTCTATAGAGAAAATAAATTTCCAAAATCAATTCCATGTTTGTGAATCGATCCATCCAAGCGTGCAGATTTTTGGATTAGCTTACTCTATTCAATCCAAATATCTGGAGCTCATGTATATGTATCATGTATCATTGGCTACCGTAATATATCGTGGTATTGATTGTAAAACCAAAAACCTCGAGTTTTTGTTGGAAATGGGAAACGAAGCCCCAAATATGTTTCCGCTTGTTTTGCTTTATTCCCTACCCAAATATATATCTCCACCGACCTCAACACCCTATAAATACTCAAGAACTGCAAACCTCTTCGTGCAAAGTTGGAATCCTAGTTTCACCTCTCCTCTTCAATCTTTTGCTACCCACTATTTGGCTTTTTAATTCTGGGTTGTCGTTTCATCCTTCACAAAAGTTGTAGATATCATCGATATATTTTAATTCCAACAAATATCACCTCTTTTCATCTACCATAGCATACGAATTGCGCTTCGCAAATTCAGATATGCCGGAGTAAAACTTAGATTACTCTTCAACCGTCCAACCAAATCTGTTGAAATTGCTATAGGAGGTAGATCGCCTCATTTTCCACAGTTTTCCTGTTTTGAGTTTTTCGATTTTATCTACTCATCTACCTTTCTAATTATATATTTTGTAAGCCATCCGGTGCACTAGAAGACACATATTTAAAGATATACTCATCTCCCGGTGCAAGTTTCTGAAGTCCGTTTGATAAGATCTATCCATACGTGTCATAATCTCACTTTTTGGACGTTTTACAACTTCTAATCATCCAGAGGCCTGACATCAGATCATATTTTATTTTCTATATCTTTTCTTTTGCCAAGTAGAGGCAGTCTACATATTCGATATCATTCTCATCTCATATACACCATAGTTCATTAGATCTAATTTTGTCTTCAAAACCCTGATTCAATATGTTTCCATCTAGAAAAATCCTAAATAATATAGACTCCGTTTATTTGGTTACCTTCATCGTGATTGGAATACTTTCGTACACTCGTGACGTGCCATAACCTATCTTCAATCTACACCAAGTTTTAATCTACTTTAGTACATCTACATCATCAATCCTTACTTCTAGTGTCATGTTTTGTACATGGATGCCAATATCCAACTCTATCGTTTCTATCCAGTCTCTGTTGTTTACCTAACTTAATCGTCAAGCCTTATTGATGATTGTCTCCATATATAATCTAGTTTCACATACATAGATTTCAATCTATATACTTCCAAACTATTTTAGAGGTTGATTCTAATTGAGTTCTATTTAGGTTATTGGATTTTATTTGCATATTTGAATTGAGTGTGAAAGGACACATATTTCCCATGGGGGTGGGGGGGGGGGGGGGGGGGTGGGGGGTGTGTGAATATGCGACTAATATAATTATGATTTAGTCTTTAACAAATATAAAATAAAAGCGTTGAATTTATCAAGCACAAAACCTAAACAAGTTAGGTTTACCTATGTACACCCACAACTAATGCTAAGCAAGATCAACAACTCTGTGATAGCAAGATATATAACTTCTGACTCGAAATCTATCGCAAAGATAATTACATAAGTAAAGAGCTCACATATAGAAATAACCGAGGAACATGAGACTATGATTATCCCAGAATTCAATTTCCAATGGAATATATAGTCTCCGTTGGAGTGGTGCGGAGTCACAAGTGATCCCCGAATAGCCGCCAACGGTACATGTAATCTCCTTGTGCCCCACCGATGTGGAGTACCACTAACCACTAGGGGACGCTTGAGGGCGGTCACCGAACCTGTACAAGGTTGGGGCACTCTCCATAACTTAGTTGAAAGCTCCCAACAAATATATAACCCGTGCACCCAAAGCTTCTAAACAATAATGACCATATAGGACACTCCAAGTATCCAAGACCAAGAGGAACAAGCTCTAGGGCACTTCAAGTAACGAGGAGTAACAAGCTTCTCAACTTCAACTTCCACGTATCACTGTGAAGAAATCAAACCGATGCAATGTTGCAAGAACACAAGAAGTTCTCAAATCCTTCACTCTCGAATGCCATGGAAGAAACTAATACTATGGGGGAGAAGAGAGGAAGAACAAAGGATGAACTCGACAAATGAATCTCCAAGATCTATATCCAAAGGCTTACCCTCAGTAAGATGATACATGGATTGCTGGAATAATATATCTAGATCTACTCTCTCTTTTCCCTCAAATCTGAGGCAAGAATTGTGGAGGAGTAAACAGATAGCTAAGCTTAAGGAGGTCAATAATGGAGGTCAATTTCATGCTCGGTAGATATCACTTTAGGGAAGAAGGGACCTTTTATAGGTCCCCATAAAATAGATGACACCGAAGTCTCCGGTGTTGAAGGCCGGAGTCTCCGTCCTAGCGTGAAATCTCTGGTCCACGGGGGACCGGAAACTCCGGCCTGGCCGGACACTTCCAGACGTCTCCGGACGTGTTCTGAACTGGCACTCGAGGCGCACACCACTTGCGCAGCTCTTGGCCAAGTCCAGGAAATTTAAGGGCCGGAAACTTCGGAAGCCTGAGTCCCCAGTCTCTGGTGCATACACACCGGAATCTCCGGCCTGGGCACCGCGGAGTCTCCGGGCTGTTTTCCAATAGTCACTCGACACTGAAAATGCCACAACTATTGCAAACGAACTCCTAATTGTTGACCCTCAATAGTCAGAGGCATAGGTGGGACAACGTATGCCAAACCGCATCGAGAACTTTTTCTGGTGCATATGAATTCTATATGTAAATATATTGGTGGTGGCCGGACTGCCAAAGCTGCGAGGGCATCCGACGCTGTCCCAACGGCGGTGGAGAGCTCTTTCCGGCCAGGTTCCTAGGCCGACGGGCCTACAGAGTGGGGTGACAGTGGCTTGCGGTGGATGGTGGGTGATGCCGGTGGCTGCGACTGCGTAGAAGCGTGATAGTAGGTACCCGGTCATGCAGCGTTGGATCTGGCCATGATCTGCTTGCTGCGAAGGCGACCAATGGTGGCGCGGGAGTTTGTCAATAGAGGCGTCTGCTCTGGTTCTTCGACGGTGGTGACCTTCGTGCTTGTGTTGACGACGCGGCGACTGGGTCTCGAGATGGGTATGGCCTTTCTGAGGCTGGGGGCTTTAGGGGTCGACGTCCCCTCCACTTCAGATCGGGGTCGGTTTGGCTCGGCAGGTGCTACGCAGGTGTCTCCTCCGTCAGCATATGTCGACTCATAGCAATCACTGAATTTGAATATTATAAAGTTAAAAAGTCTTAATTCAAACATTTCCTATAGTGACCAACAGAATTATAGTACCCTGAAATTACTTTTTTTTTTTTTTGAGATTTCCTGGTCTTAGTACATCTTGTAGTATCTGAACTCACGCACTACACACTCCACACACACACAACACCACCCGTGCGCAAGCTAGACCTAACCAGACTATACTAAGACTTGAGCCTCCGCGAGCTTAGATCTTCCGGGAAACCCTGCGGTGGTGGGCACACCACAATACCAGTGTAGAACCACGGTGGAAATTGACTCCAGAACACTGTTCACGAGACAGTGTTTTTGCGCTGGACACTGTTCACGTGAACAGTGCCGCGCAGGTGAGACGCTCGGTAAATTCGCTCCCAGGGAGTCGAACTCACGAGCGGGCAGCCAGCCACTGCTGGGCTTACCAACGCGCCACGCGTGCTCCTCTTGACATAAATCTACGCATACGATTTATTTTAAGTTCCTTATATAATAGTTAATACAATATCGGTTGTCAAACATTCAGAAGTTTCTCTTGGAATATGTATGAAATTTTTGCTTCTTTGGGTACAAGAGAGAGTGACTATGGCACTATGTTAGCCATAAATAGTTAACCACAAATAGTTCGGCCGCCATCGACGAAGATGACCTGGCCAGTGATGAATGAAGCTGCTGGCATGCAAAGGAACGACACCGTCGACGCAACCTCCAGTGGCTCACCGAGCCGATGCATCGGAGTCCTTGACTGTTCATGCTCTGTGACTTCCGGCAGCATCTGTCGACTCACATGAATCACTTGTTATCATCAAAGTTTTGTCAGGAAAATATCAATGTTAAATAGTTAAAACTAGTTTGTTTGATCAAAAGCAGATAGCATATATCTAGAAATATATTATATTATAAATAGTTGTTAAATGAACTAGGTAAAACAGTTAGCTCGGTTTCGTACACTGTTTGACATGTCGGTATCGATCCCACCAGGGGCGACGGAGTTGACACGAATCTTGTCCTGAGCCCATTCGGTAGCAAAGGCTCCTTGTGAGCTGGTTAATTCCTCCTGCGTGCATGGCGGAAAAGAACAATGTAATTTCTGCGCCTTAGGCCATTATTATCTAAGTTAGTCGCCGTGAGCTGTGAGTACTCCTCCGCCGTCACGGCCGCCTTAGCGAGAATCCGCCCCGCGTTGTTTACCTGCACAAACCCGCATACGTGAGCACTCTGCTAACAGCAGCAGTGACTGACTAATATTCTAAGCCTTTGTGAACCCTGATAATTGAGTTGATACTTGGAAAATACGAGTAGTGACAAAGTGATTTCACTTGGTTGAAATAAGCTTCTTACAAGTATGTCGAGCTTGCCGTCGAAGGTTTGCTTCACCGTCTCCACCAGCTTATCCCTCTCTTGTCGCACGGAGACGTCACAGACGGACACAGTGACCGGGAGCTTCATCTCCTCCCACCGGCGACGGCACTCCTCCAGCCCCGCCGCGTTCTCGGAGCACGTGTGCACCCGCGCCCCGAACCCGACGAGCTCCTCCACGATCGCATGCCTGCCGTCGTTTGATGCCGATCGGTACAGGCAGAGAACGGTGAGGCTTGTTTTGGACATACAACGAGATTAATTACGCGAATAGACAACAGGTAAAAGTGCATGCGTACCCAATGCCTTTGTTTCCGCCGGTGACCAGCGCCGTCGCGCCGGCAAGACTCCACCTCTTCTCCCTGCTCCCGCCGGCGGCTGCCATCTCTCTTCTTCTCTCTTTCTCTGTCTCTGAATGCGTGCGTGTCTCTGAATACATGAAGATAATACAGGCCACGTTGGAGACGCCTGCTCCACACTTCAATTCTGACAGGAAAAACATGCGCCTGATAACACAGGCCGTTGGCCCGTCGGGTTCTCCTTTGGATCGCGGGATACATCACGGTCACCGGGTCACACTGATCGCAAGCTCGTCTAGCTGTGCCTCGACGAGTATTGCTAGTTATTGTACAAAACGTTTTATACTGTATCTAGCACTAAAATATATCTAGCACTAAAATATATCTAGATATATCGAGTTTAGTGACATCTTTTTCCCAATGGAGGAAGTACGTTTTATATCGTGATTATATTGGAACGTGAATGAGTTCAGGTACATCGTCTAATATTAATTTACACAGTATAGGCATTCCTTTTTTGCGAACTCACTTGCCGGTTTCTATATGTCCTTCATTTTTAACCGTTGTTTGAACTGCTTTCCAAGTTTCCATACAAGCGGAGTAGTTCGAGGCTTCAGTGATCTTCATGTTTGGTGCAGGGCTCGGGCCCTCATTGAATATGAGAAATTCCATAGAATTTTTTGAGGCTTCTAACCCTATAAATTTTACTCATGTTTGGATCATAGAGTAGTGATCATTAATGTTAGCGTAAACCCTGACGCTGCAGGTGTCTGTTTCTGCCGACAGTTCAGTTTCAGTCGACAGTTTTTTTCTTCAGATTTTGAATAAGCCATGTAGCCTGAATCTGTTCAGGACCTTAAACGCTAGGAATCTGATCCTAGAGTCTAGGGCATCGCGAAGACTTCGTTGTCGGATGGCAGATCCTCAACTCAAGTGTGGTCTGTTTTGTTTTTGAATCCCAAGTGTGGTCTGTTTGTTAGCTTGTTTCAGGGTTCACTTAGCCTCTGTAACTGAAGCATATAAATAAGTGGACTAAGAAGAAAAGCTGTACGTTTACGCAACACCAAAATCTCCTTGGGAGTGCCTATTGAGCAGGCAGCTGTTTTTTTTTTTTTTTGAGGAAAGGATCTGATGCATATATTCAGGAAACTCAGCACAAAATACAAGGAGGACCAAAGAGAGAAGAAAATTACAAAGGACCCCAAGAATATGCACGAAGCACCCCGAGTAACCTGCAGAAACCTCAATCGGATCCACCGCCGCAAACCCAAGAACCTAGGCGTCGCCGGAGCCGCCGTACCACCTGCCGCCGGGGAGAAAGCACCTCCACACCATGTAGACGACCGCTGAGCCGTCCGCCGCCGCACGACGGAAACCGAGGACGTTGAACGCGCACGGCCACAGCGCCATCTCCACCGCTCCACCCAACTTCCCGCCGACACGGCGCCACCCAGGACAACCACCAGCACCAGCAAACAACCTCCAGACGGCCGCTCCCCTCGCCACCACGGCCGGCCGGAGCAAACTCGCCGAAGAGGACCACCACACGCACCACCACCAAAAGCAGATCGCCACCACCCACCAGCTCCTCCCCTTACCACCACGGCCGGCCGGAGAAGCAAAGAAGGAGGAGGAGACCCGACGAACCACCTTCACTACCTCCCGGCGACGAGGCCGGAACAGGGAAAGGAGGGGAAGGACCACGCCCAGCACGCCGACACCAACGCCACCGTCTTCGACGCCGACTGCAGGGCACACACACCTAACCTACTAACTACTAGTCGGAATCGCAGGACCGGGGTTCCCCCACTCTCCCGCCGCTGAGGCGGCAGGCGGAGAGGGAGGGAACCACCGGCCTGGCCGGCGGCGAGGTGGGAAAACGAAGTCGCCTCCTTATCGCCCGCTGCGCACTGTAGCGAGGGGATAAGAGACGGAAGGGTGCTTCTGGCGCCCCAAGCAGGCAGCTGTTTTTCAATTGAAAAACAGACAGATTTTCTAACCAACCTTAAGATGACAGCTGTCAAAGTCGAAATAACCCAGAACCACACAAAAATTGTCTGTTTCATTCCCGCCTAAAACAGATACTTTTCAGTATATTTCAGTTTTCAGTTAGGCCTAAACTTTCAGTGTGCAGTTTCGTCCCCCTAGCCCATCTTACAAACCCAGCTCAGCATTTGCCTTGAGTCTCAGCCTGGGCCAAATAGGCCTGCAACACAAAGTGACAC
The DNA here is from genome assembly GCA_947311845.1 of Poa pratensis. Lineage (NCBI taxonomy): Eukaryota > Viridiplantae > Streptophyta > Magnoliopsida > Poales > Poaceae > Poa > Poa pratensis. The sequence continues at coordinate 61,151,778 of CAMZMU010000117.1, forward strand.
AACAAAGCCCAAAAATGGTCCCGGTGAAACACACCTTCTTCTCCAGTAAGAAAATACGTACGACCCCCATCCCCTTGGCCGTCCTCGCCTCCTCCCCAACCTTGCCGCTGCTTTAGACCACAAACTAAAAATTGAAAACTGAGTTCCTAATACTTCAGCGGAGTGACCACTATCATCAGCTTCACATTGAAAGGGAAGTTCAGCAAGACAGATCGTCAGCAATGAGAAATGGTTTTCAACTTGCTAGAAAAGTAATCATGGTATTTCACATTTAGCTACAAGACTTGCACATGGAACTAGATATCAAATCTAAGCATAGGGGCAACATGCATAGTCAATGCAACGGATAAGGGAACTTCACATTATAACCCTCGGAATTATAAAGATCAACAAACAGTAGATTGCCACAATACAGTACACTGAGTTGGTAAAATGCATCACATCTTAGCTAGAGTATGCATCAACCAGAAATGAGTCCACGCTGCTAGATGCCTAGATCAGGACATCCTTACTTACAGGAGACCAAACTTAGTGGTTTAATGTCATGCTTACGCAATTCAGGCTACAGACGAAGGAACAATAACCGTAGCTAACAGCTACCGTGTGTAGCTAGCACTTTATACAAATTATTCCACATAGTAATTTGACATAACATTGTACTTTACATTCCTCAGATGCAGAAAAGAAATGATCAACAGTTAAATGACGAATACCTACTAAAAAGCAGGGCATGAATAGCATGATAGAAGATTATATCTATCCCAATTCCCAAACAAACTAGATTTCATTACCCTACTGTCTACAAGCTCCAGTGAAGGCACCCAACTTCAACCTCAGTAATCACATTCACGAGGAACAGGTGCAAACAAATAATTTCTCACAGCAAGACTCCAGTGACAAAGATGAAGCTACTATTAGTCATGTACATATCGAACACAAATAGAACAAAAGAGGAACTGAAGCATTGTAGAAGGATCGTCATTCATATCGACTAACAATAAAAAATAAAAAATGAAGAAATAAGAGTGAGCAAATATTTCGTAAGACTGAGAGACTGAGAATGAATTCAATTGAGAGAATGAAGAAATAGACTGACAAGTGAAACCGAGAAAATTCCAAAAGAAAGAAGAATGAAAAGACTGAGAAAAGAAACATTGAGGGAATGACAATGAACTATACAAGAAACTGGAAAAAATAAAGAACAAGAATGGAAAAATAAAACTGAGAGAACAAACTGAAAATACTGGAGGTATTATACAAAAAACTGAAAAAATTATATGAATGAATGAGAAAATAAAACTGATAGAAAGACTGGGAGGATGATAATAGGAGAATTTAGCAAATGAAAAAGACAAAGATACTGAAATAACTGAAGAAAGATATTTCTTAGTTGATAAAAAATATACAAGACCGATATGAAAAGAATTACACTTACTCGGCTAGCAACATATAACAACAAAAGATATTTCTTAGTTGATCCAATCAAACACTGGAAAAAGGTTTTTCCTCCTTTACTCGGGCTTGGAACCAGCTAGCAAAAGATGGTAGGCGGAGTTACCCCACCCAAATACCCCAAGAAAAGAATGGGAAACTACTGAGCAAATACGACTAACTGATGACTCCCAAGTGCAGGAGATCAATTGTAGTACCTTTCGATTAGAAAAGGTTGTCGAACCCACGAGGAGCTGAAGGTATTGGTTAGCAAGAATGATAAATAAAACAATGAAAGATGCAAGTGTTTTTGGGATTTTTGGTTGTATAGTTGCAAGAAAGTAAAAATGCTGAATATAAATGATAGCAAGTAAAAAGCTCTCAAAGAGAGCAAGCCCAATCCTCTATGTGGCAAGAGGACAAGCTCAAGTGATGTGTAACTTATATGTGGAAAACGTTCCTGAGGGCGGCATGGATACTGCTAGGCATAGAGATTTATTAAACAACACGTTGAATATCTTGTCAAGTTTTAATCTTCTTTGGACGGAGCCATTGTTAGGTAAAGCTAAATAAATAAACTAAACCCCTTATGATGGATCATGTGTCCAAGTAAATGACTGCACAAGAATTATTAAGACATAAAGTCCCACCATAGCATTACACTCTAAGGTCCCCGATACTAATACCCTCATAATGCAACTTCATGACTCGGTCTCAGGTTTACATGTCCCCCAAGTCTCCCTCAATTCATTACACTACGGTGTTCTCCTATGAGCCCATATAGGTGAAGTGTTGTGCAGTCGACGTTCGCACAACAACATCATAGAATCACATAAAAAGATAAACACTAGACAAAATACCAACACATGTCATATATAAATCATTGCCAATTGATGTCTACGCACGCTTCTATTCTTGTAGACAGTGTTGGGCCTCCAAGTGCAGAGGTTTGTAGAACAGCAGCAAGTTTCCCTTAAATGAATCACCCAAGGTTTATCGAACTCAGGGAGGTAGAGGTCAAAGATATCCCTCTCAAGCAACCCTACAATTAAGATACAAGAAGTCTATTGTATCCCCAATACACCTAATACACTTGTCAGATGTATAGGTGCACTAGTTCGGCGAAGAGATAGTGAAATGCAAATAATATGGATGATTATAAGTGGTAATTGCAATCTGAAATAAAAATGGCAGCAAGCAAATATAAGACAAAATGAGAGTAAACGGTGTTTCAATGCTTGGAAACAAGGCCTAAGGATCATACTTTCACTAGTGGACACTCTCAACAATAATAATATAATTGAATACATAGATATTTCCTCTTCACTATGCTACTCTGAGTTATTCTCTCGTTGGATAACGAACACCAATCCACTGCGTAGGGTGATGGCTACGTGTTGGTGAACCCCAAGAGGAAGGTTATGATGTAGACAGCAGAAGTTTTCCCTTGAATAATCTACCCAAGGTTATCAATCCAGTAGGACTTGACGATCTATCGGAAGGTTGTTGATGTTGACTCCCCCTGGCGCTAGGGAGCTTGCACCAACGTGGAATCTGCACAGACACAAACCAGAACTTTGCCCAACACGAAACAGAGAGGTTGTCAATCTCTCCGGTCTTGCAGAAACAAAGAGTTAAACGTATGGTGTGGAAAACAGCAGGAAAACAGCAAGTAACAGGAAACAGATGATTGCAGCAGGTTGTGTAAACAGTATGAGGAAATTGGACCAGGGTCCACAGTTCACTAGTGGTGTCTCTCTCAGAACAGATAACTAGCATGTTGGGTAAACAAATTACAGCTGGGCAATTGACAAATAGAGAGGGCATAACAATGCAATACATGCCAAGATGTCTACTATGAAATCTAGTTGGGCATTACAACAAAGTACATAGACCGTTATTCCAACCGCATCTATGCCTAAATAATCCACCTTCAAGGCAGCATCCGCATCCTGTTCAGTATTAAGTTGCTAACAACAGATTATTGCATGAAGTAAAGTGTGTAATGTAATCAATACAAGTGCCCTTGGACACTGCACCAATGTTTTATCCCTAGTAGCAACAGCACATCTACCATCTTAGACCTTTCTGTCACTGATCCAGATATCTAGAGACTGAACCCACTATCGAGCATAAATACCCCCTCTTGGAGTCACAAGCATCTACTTGGCCAAAGCATCTACTAGCAACGGAGAGCATGCAAGATCAAGAGCACATAGATAAACAACTTGAATAAACATGGTATCAATATTCATCGGATCCCAGCAAACACAACATCTAGCATTACAATAAGATGATCTTGATCATGTTAGGCAGCTCACAAGATCTAAACATGGAGGCACAAGGTAGAGAGACAACCATCTAGCTACTGCTATGGACCCGTAGTCCAGGGGTGGACTACTCACGCATCACTCCGGAGGCAGGCATGGTGATGTAGAGCCCTCCGGTGATGATCTCCCCTCCGGCAGGGTGCCGGGAAGAGCTTCAGAACTCCTCCGATCTGAGATTGACGATGACGGCCGCGACGGAACTTTTCGTGGAATATGATCGACCGTAATAGGGTTTTCGCGTCGCGGAGAATATATAGGCGAAGAGGCGGCGTCGGTGGCCGAGGGGGGCCACCACGCCATAGGGGGGCGCGGGCCCACCCTGGGCCGCGCCCTAGTGTGGCGTGGCCCCCTGGTGGGTCTGCTCCGACTCCCCTTTGGACTCCGTGATCTCCTCGTGATATTATTGACGATGTCTTTTGTTTCGTCCAATTCCGAGAATATTTCCTTAATAGATTTTCTGAAACCAAAAACAGCAGAAAACAGGGAACTGGCACTGTGGCATCTTGTTAATAGGTTAGTCCCAGAAAATGCATAAAAATGATATAAAGTGTAACCAAAACATGTAGCAATTGATATAATACAGCATGGAACATCAAAAATTATAGATACGTTTGAGACGTATCAAGCATCCCCAAGCTTAGTTCCTGCTCGTCCTCGAGTAGGTAAACGATAAAAACAGATAATTTTTGAAGTGACATGCTACCAACACAATCTTTGATCAAATAACAATGTAATGCACATGATCTGAATGAAGTGATCCAAGCCAATGGTCTATAGTTTGCAAGCAAGTAAATAAAGAGTAAACATAAGTGATCACACAAGTGCAAACTTTCATGAATAATACTATAAAACATTTAGAGATATAATAGTCTAACATAATAGTTAGCTCACAGCAGCAATAATTCTCAACATGAAAGTGTTTGTATCAACACAAAGGAAGATAATAGCTTCAGCATTTGCTTCAACTTTCAACATGTATATCATATAGATAATGTCAATGCAAAGAATATGATCAACCAAACACAAAGTTATGTAAAAACTGTTATACTGGAGTTGACAATGATGTTTGCTTAAGTAGACAGAAAGAAGTGGGAAAACTGACTCAACATAAAAGTAAAAGAATGGCCCTTCGCAGAGGGAAGCAGGGATTAACATCATGTGCTAGAGCTGTAGTTCCCGAAGGCATATAGAGAGCATAAAATATTGTTTTGTAAGGTAATGGTGTATACAGGTGTCAACAAATCAGCAAATAGGCAATACTCTACTTCACTAGTTGATCAAACTTTACAAGAGCGGCTCCCATGAAGGACGTTATTTCTACCAGCGGGCAGATCATCCCTCTTCTCTTTTGTTTACACACTTGTGAACATTGCTTGACTGACGAATCAGGGGCAAAAAGATGTGAAGAGAATTGTTTGGTTAAAGTTGTAATTAATTGGGACTGGGCACCCCGTTGCCAGCTCTTTTTGCAAAATTATTGGATAAGCGGATGTATATGCCACTAGTCCAGGTGTGTAAAATTTGATCAACCAGGAAATAAAGACCACCTATCTACGTCCTTATGAGCTTTTCAAGTAGTGACACAAAAAGGATAATTGTTTTGAGTAGTTAGTAGATAGCACATGAAGAAATTTACTTGGAATGGTGAAAACACCACATAATAGGTAGGTATGGTGGACACAGGTGGCATGGATTTGGCTCAAGGTTTTGGATGTACAAGAAGCATTCCCTCTTAGTACAGAGTTTAGGCTAGCAAGGTTATTATAAGCAAACATCATTATCAACTGGAATAGCAAGAGTGTACATAAAACACAAGGTTTGACGAACCATAGACTCCCACTGTCTTCCTTGTTAACACATAGCCTTCATCCAAAAATTATCTAGACTACTATGGACTTCCAATTATGCAACAGATTATTATAGCAGAAAATCCTTATAGTAGTTCTTCATTAATAGCCATTACTTACATGATGCACAAGCTTAAACATTAATTACTTGACAGCTCAAAACAATTGGCAAGCATCAAATTACTCAAGACAACGATCTAAAAAGATTCATGTAAGCATTTTATACCACTACCACATGCATAGCATTTTTCTGGTCCAACCAAACACCAATCAACTTATTTGACAACTCTCCAAACAGATATAAGTGAAGCAAGAGAGTACTTTCTTCAAAAGAAACTGAAGCTCTAACAAGAGATATGAAAAACTGAGAGCTAACAGCAATAACAGCAACTAGACAGGAATACTCAACAAGTATAAGTGAAGCACAAGAGTATTCTAATGAAAAAGTGGAGCGTGTCTCTCTCCCAAACATGAATACTAGGATCCAACAAGTATAGCACAGCAAACAAAACAAAACAAACTGAAAACAAAAACACACTGACGCTCCAAGGAAGAGTACACTAGTATGAAGCAATAAAAATATAGCACCATTAGAGATGACCTGATAATTTGTAGATGAAGAAGGGGATGCCTTGGGCATCCCCAAGCTTAGATGCTTGAGTCTTCTTGAAATATGCTGGGGAGGTAAGCCTCCCCAAGCTTAAGCTCTTCACTCTTCTTGATCATGTAATATCATTCTCCTCTATCAACACTTGAAAACTTCCTTCACACCAAAACTTAACAGCTTTTCTCATTAGCAGGTTAGTGCACTAAAAGATAATACTTCAAAGTTCTAGCAAAGACAAAACTCACAAGCCAACTATTTTAAACATTAGCCACTGTTACTAGGCTCAAGTGGGCACTTTTACACGAAAAGAAACCACTTAAAAACTTGTAAAAGAGAGAATGCAAAATAAAAGACAGAATCTGTCAAACCAGAACAGTCTGTAATGACGAATTTTTTCGAGGCACTTACGATGCTCAGATGAAGAACTTTTGAAATAATGAAAGTTGCGTAACATCATCAGGAACATGCACAAAAAGTTTCAGCATTTTTCGATTTTTTCTGATTTTCTACTGAATTAAACGGTGACGAACAGCAATCTGTCCCAATGCAGTCCCGAAAATAAAACCAACTTTGCATTAGTAACTCTCCTTGGCACAACAAAACAGCAAATAAAAGATACAAAGGAGTTGCTACAGAGGTAAACAAACATCCTTGACACATGGGTTATCTCCCACAAGTGCTTTTCTTTAATGCCTTTCAGCTAGGCTTTAGGATTTTAATGATGCTCGCATAAGAATAAGAGTTGAAAAACAAAGAGAGCATCAAGAGGCAAATATCAAAATCATCTGAGTCTAACCCACTTCCTATGCAGAGGAATATTGTAGTAAAACAAATCATTGAAGCATAAAGCAGCTAGCATAGGAAGATGCAACAAATCCAACTTTAAAACTTCCAACACAAAGAGAGGTATTTTAGTGACATGAAAACTTTTAAAACCATCTTTCCCTCTCTCATAATAATTTTCAATAGCATCATAAACAAACTCAACAACATAACTATCACATAAAGCATGCTTTTTATGATCTACAAACACATAACTTTTATCAAGCAAGATAGTGGGATCAAAAATTTCAAACCCACTTTTAGACATATTGAAACAAGTTGATTGATCACTCTCAATAGTAGAATTAATAATATTATCAAGCAACATAGGACCATCATCTAGAGCTTTATCATAAACATTTTCTAAGCAAACACTCTCATTACCATGCATTTCGAAATTAGGAATAAAAAGAGGATTATCATAAGACTTATCAAAATAGCATGGATTTTCATAAACAACATTGGGGGAAATATTTGGTACTTCTGTTATTTTTGCTTTCTCTTGAGTCAAGGAATGTTTGTCTACCTCAAATTTATCAAAAGAAGTTTTTTAATAGTATCATTACCAACTTCCCCAAGCTTAATATTTTCCATAGCATTAGCAACAACCATGTTCAAAGAGTGTATACCAATATCATTGGTACTATCATGCAAATAAAGTTCCATAGGTTTTTTAATTTTCTCTTCAAACACATCATGTCCTAGCTCAAGATAAATTTCATAAAGGTTTCTCAAGTTGTTTTCAGCCATAGGACAAGTTTCAAGCAAAGTACCCATGAATAGCAAGCAAAGAACTAGACATAATAACAAACCGAAATAAACTAGATGCAGGAATTTAATTTTTTTTGGATTTTTGATTTTTAACAGCAAGCAAAACAAAACTAAAACAAGACAAAAACAAAGTAAAGAGATTGGAACTGAGAGACTCCCCTTTCCAATAGCCTCCAAGTCCCCGGCAACGGCGCCAGAAAACAGCTTGATGGCTACGTGTTGGTGAACCCCAAGAGGAAGGTTATGATGTAGACAGCAGAAGTTTTCCCTTGAATAATCTACCCAAGGTTATCAATCCAGTAGGACTTGACGATCTATCGGAAGGTTGTTGATGTTGACTCCCCCTGGCGCTAGGGAGCTTGCACCAACGTGGAATCTGCACAGACACAAACCAGAACTTTGCCCAACACGAAACAGAGAGGTTGTCAATCTCTCCGGTCTTGCAGAAACAAAGAGTTAAACGTATGGTGTGGAAAACAGCAGGAAACACAGCAAGTAACAGGAAACAGATGATTGCAGCAGGTTGTGTAAACAGTATGAGGAAATTGGACCAGGGTCCACAGTTCACTAGTGGTGTCTCTCTCAGAACAGATAACTAGCATGTTGGGTAAACAAATTACAGCTGGGCAATTGACAAATAGAGAGGGCATAACAATGCAATACATGCCAAGATGTCTACTATGAAATCTAGTTGGGCATTACAACAAAGTACATAGACCGTTATTCCAACCGCATCTATGCCTAAATAATCCACCTTCAAGGCAGCATCCGCATCCTGTTCAGTATTAAGTTGCTAACAACAGATTATTGCATGAAGTAAAGTGTGTAATGTAATCAATACAAGTGCCCTTGGACACTGCACCAATGTTTTATCCCTAGTAGCAACAGCACATCTACCATCTTAGACCTTTCTGTCACTGATCCAGATATCTAGAGACTGAACCCACTATCGAGCATAAATACCCCCTCTTGGAGTCACAAGCATCTACTTGGCCAAAGCATCTACTAGCAACGGAGAGCATGCAAGATCAAGAGCACATAGATAAACAACTTGAATAAACATGGTATCAATATTCATCGGATCCCAGCAAACACAACATCTAGCATTACAATAAGATGATCTTGATCATGTTAGGCAGCTCACAAGATCTAAACATGGAGGCACAAGGTAGAGAGACAACCATCTAGCTACTGCTATGGACCCGTAGTCCAGGGGTGGACTACTCACGCATCACTCCGGAGGCAGGCATGGTGATGTAGAGCCCTCCGGTGATGATCTCCCCTCCGGCAGGGTGCCGGGAAGAGCTTCAGAACTCCTCCGATCTGAGATTGACGATGACGGCCGCGACGGAACTTTTCGTGGAATATGATCGACCGTAATAGGGTTTTCGCGTCGCGGAGAATATATAGGCGAAGAGGCGGCGTCGGTGGCCGAGGGGGGCCACCACGCCATAGGGGGCGCGGGCCCACCCTGGGCCGCGCCCTAGTGTGGCGTGGCCCCCTGGTGGGTCTGCTCCGACTCCCCTTTGGACTCCGTGATCTCCTCGTGATATTATTGACGATGTCTTTTGTTTCGTCCAATTCCGAGAATATTTCCTTAATAGATTTTCTGAAACCAAAAACAGCAGAAAACAGGGAACTGGCACTGTGGCATCTTGTTAATAGGTTAGTCCCAGAAAATGCATAAAAATGATATGAAGTGTAACCAAAACATGTAGCAATTGATATAATATCAGCATGGAACATCAAAAATTATAGATACGTTTGAGACGTATCATAGGGCTATAACAGCACACCTTAAAGTCGCATTCCACATCTAGGGAACCCCACACTCTCAATTTGAGCGCCCTAAATAGTACTAGACAAACACCGCAATTTCATAGAGACATCCAACGCAAATAATAACTCATGATAAGTATTCCTGTTATCTTTAGCCTAAGAGCCACACACGGGGCGCACACTGTCAACTTCGCACCGTGGGACAAAGGTGACTCCGGAGATTACATTAATAAAACCACTTGAGTAGCATATAAGATAATGAAGAGTAACATCTATGGATTCAACTAGATTACAAAGCTCATGATCACATAAAGATCACACCATGGGAGAGAGAGATAAACCACATAGCTACCGGTAGAGCCCTCAGCCCCGATGAAGAACTACTCCCTCCTCATCATGGGAGGCAGCAACGGTGATGAAGATGGCGGTGGCGTCGATGGAGATGGCTCCGGGGGCAATTCCCCGTCCCGGCAAGGTGCCGAAACAGAGACTTCTGTCCCCCGAATTAGGGTTTTTGGTGGCGGCGGAGCTCTGGAACTTTCTGGAGAAATCGTCGATTCTTTTAGGGTTTTCGGGGTAGGAGCAATATATAGGCCAAAGGGCGTCGCGAGGCGGTGCACGAGGAGGCGACACCACCCCTCGGCGCCGGTGGGCCCTTGGCCGCGCCGAGCCCACGTGTGGGGCCCTCGTGGCTCCACTTCCCTCTCCTTCGGACTCCAGGTGTCTTCTGATAAAATAGGGGCCTCCGTAAATTTTCGTCCAATTCCGAGAATATTTCCAGACTAGCTTTTCTGGAATACAAAAACAGCAGAAAACAGGAACTGGCGCTTCGGCATCTTGTTAATAGGTTAGTCCCAGAAAATGCATAATAATGTATGAAGTGTATGTAAAACATGTAGCAATTGGTATAAAACAAGCATGGAACATCAAAAATTATAGATACGTTTGAGACGTATCAGCATCCCCAAGCTTAGTTCCTGCTCGTCCTCGAGTAGGTAAACGATAAAAACAAAATAATTTTTGAGGTGACATGCTACCATCATAATCTTGATCATATAATATTGTAAGGCACATGTAAATGAATGAAGTGATCCAAGTCAATGGTCTATAGTTTGCTACCAAATAGATAATGAGTAAACAATGAATCACACAAGCTAAACGTTTTCATGAATAGTACTTTCGAGACAAGCATCAAACAGTTTTGCATAAGAGTTAACTCATAAAGCAATAGTTTCTAATAAAAGGTATTTAATCAACACAAAGGAAGAATTAAGTTTCAGCATTTGCTTCAACTTTCAACATATTTATCTCATGGATATCGTCAACACAAAGTAGTATAACAAGTCCAATACGTAGCATATAACGCATGTTGTAACAAAGTTGACACTAGTGTTTGCTTGTGGAAGACAGAAAGAATAGGAAAACTGACTCAACATAAAAGTAAAAGAAAGGCCCTTCGCAGAGGGAAGCAGGGATTAAGTCATGTGCTAGAGCTTTTAGGTTTTGAAAACATATAGAGATTGCATAAAATATTTGACACTCCTCCCAACCTTGCTAACACAAGCCATGGCTAACCGAATCCTCGGGTGCCTTCCATCAATCACATACCATGGAGGAGTATCTATTTTTGAGAGGTGTTTGTTAATTGTCAACGAATGGTAGCGGGTGAGAACAGTATTCTACCTGTCAAACGGACTTTTAAGAGCGGCTCCCATGAAGGACGTTATTTCTACCAGCAAGGCAGATCATCCCTCTTTCTCTTTGGTTTACACACGCAGGTATTTCACTGTTTGTCATTGCTTACTGATGAATCAGGGCAAAAGTGTGAAGAGAATTAATGGTTAAAGTTGTAATTAATTGGGACTGGGCACCCCGTTGCCAGCTCTTTTTGCAAAATTAGAGGATAAGCGGATGTATATGCCGCTAGTCCAGGTGTAAAAGTCCATTTGACAAATAGAATAAAGAATAACCACACTAATTCCTCATGAGCTAGTAAACATTGACACAAAAGGGAATAATAACATTTTGAATAATTTAAAGGTAGCACATGAAAAATTTACTTGGAGTGGCAAGGAAATACCACATATAGGTAGTTATGGTGGACACAAATGGCATGGATTTTGGCTCAAGGATTTGGATGCACGAGAAGCATTCCCTCTCAGTACAGAGTTTAGGCTAGCAAGGTTTATGTAAGCAAACAAGAATATCAACCCGTACACCAAGTTTTATATGACAAACATATTGCAAACGTTATAAGACTTCATACCGTCTTCCTTGTTAACCAAACCCTGTTATTAGAAAATATCTAGACCTTAGAGATACCACCGATGCAAACCAAATTTTCAACAAGCTTTACGGTAGTTCTTCACTAATAGGCTTAACTCATGTGATGCACAAATTTAATCATGATCTACTTGTTAACTCAAAACAATTGACAAGCATCAAGTTATCCAAATTAGTGATCTACAAGATTATGCAAGTTTTTCCTTATACCAATTACCACATGCAACATTTTCTGAACCAACCAAACACCAATCAATTCATTTCAACAACTCTCCAAACAGATATAAGTGAAGCAAGAGAGTACTTTCTACAAAAGAAAGCTAATAGCTCTGACAAGAGATACATGAAAACAAGAGCTAAAAGCTGAACAGCGCTAGATATGAATACTCAACAAATATAAGTGAAGAATAGGAGTATTCTCATGAAAAAGCGGAGCGTGTCTCTCTCCCAATCAAGAATGCTAGGGTCCAGTCAAGCTTTATTGAAAATAAAAGTACAATACTGAAAATAAAAGCACACAGACGCTCCAAGAAAAGCACATATGATGTGAAAGAATTAAAATATAGTTTCACTAGAGATGACCTGATAATTTTGCCGATGAAGAAGGGGATGCCTTGGGCATCCCCAAGCTTAGACGCTTGAGTCTTCTTGAAATATGCTGGGGAGATCCATGGGAGCCTCCCCAAGCTTGAGCTCTTCACTCTTCTCCATCCTATTATATCACTCTTCCCTCTTGACCCTTGAAAACTTCCGTCACACCAAACTCAAAGCAAATCTCATTAGAGGGTTAGTGCATAATCAAAAACTCACATGTTCTATAAAGACGCAATATGACTTGTTACTTTAAACATTAGCTACTGCCACTGATGTTATGTGAAGCTCTTCCACCCAAAAAAGAATTTCACTCAACACTAGTAAAAGAGAGAATGCAAAATAAAAAGGCATAATCTGTCTAAAACAGAACAGTCCGCAAAGACGAATTTTTTCGAGGCACTTACGACGCTCAGATCGAAAAACTTTGAACTAACGAAAGATGCATACATATCTGAGGATCACGCACAAAAATTTCAGATTTAAATAATTTTTCTGTGATTTTACAGAAGCAAAACGGTGAACAGCAGAAATCTGTTCCTGCGCAGAAATCCAAATCTAGCATCATCTTCCTATTAGAGGCCTTACTTGGCACAACAATGCAAGAAAATAAAGATACAAAGGCATTGATACATAAGTAAACAGCACCTTGACTCAAATAAAATAAAAATAGCAGAAAATAAAAATAATGGGTTGTCTCCCACAAGCGCTTTTCTTTAAAGCCTTTTAGCTAGGCATGATGATTTTGATGATGCTCTCATATGTATAAGAGTTGAATATGAAAGAGCATCGAGAAGCAAATATCAAACACATTTAAGTCTAACCCACTTCCTATGCAAAGGAATCTTGTAAGAAAATAAATCAATAAAGCACAAAGTGACTAGCATAGGAAGGCAAAACAAGTGGAGCTTCAAAAATTTCAACATAAAGAGAGAAGACTTAATATTATTGAGATATATGAAACCGTGTATCCCTCTCTCATAAGGACCAGTAGGTCTTAAAGTACCCAGCAAATAAAAGCAAATCAAGAGAAAGCTCAAAACCTTCATCATAAAGAGAAGAAATTTAGTAACATGAAGATTTCTATAACCATACTTTCCTCTCTCAAAATAATTTTCAGTGGCATCATGAATAAACTCAACAATATAGCTATCACATAAAGCATTCTTATCATGATCCACATGCATAAAAGTATCATTACTCTCCACATAAGCATAATTAATTATATTAGTAATAGTGGGAGTAAAACTATCACAAGCATCATTGTAATCATCATAAATTGCAGGCATAGTATAATCATAATAAACTTTATCCTCCATAGTAGGTGGCACCAAAATACCACTATCATTATAATCATCATAAATTGGAGGCAAAGTATCATCAAAGAAAATTTTCTCCTCAAAACTTGGGGGACTAAAAATATCATATTCATCAAAACCAGCTTCCCCAAGCTTAGACTTTCCATAGCATTAGCAATAATGGTGTTCAAAGATTTATAGTAATAACATTGCTACCATCATGCAATAATTTTCCATAGGTTTTTTAATTTTCTCTTCAAAAGCATCATGTCCTAACTCAAGATAAATTTCATAGAGCTCTCTAATTTTTTTGTTGTTTTCCATTAAGCCTAACTAGTGAAATAAAAACAAGAAACAAAAAGATATAATTGCAGAATCTAAAGGAAATACCTTCGAGCACTCACACAGCAACAGTGCTAGAAAATAGCTAAGTAGCTGGAGGATGTGAGTACCTTTTACCTTACCTCCCCGGCAACGGCGCCAGAAAATAGCTTGATGTCTACGCACGCTTCTATTCTTGTAGACAGTGTTGGGCCTCCAAGTGCAGAGGTTTGTAGAACAGCAGCAAGTTTCCCTTAAGTGAATCACCCAAGGTTTATCGAACTCAGGGAGGTAGAGGTCAAAGATATCCCTCTCAAGCAACCCTGCAATTAAGATACAAGAAGTCTCTTGTGTCCCCAACACACCTAATACACTTGTCAGATGTATAGGTGCACTAGTTCGGCGAAGAGATAGTGAAATACAAGTAATATGGATGATTATAAGTGGTAATTGCAATCTGAAATAAAAATGGCAGCAAGCAAACATGTAGCAAACTGGTTGTAAACGGTGTTTCAATGCTTAGAAACAAGGCCTAGGGATCATACTTTCACTAGTGGACACTCTCAACAATAATAATATAATTGAATACATAGATATTTCCTCTTCACTATGCTACTCTGAGTTATTCTCTCGTTGGATAACGAACACCAATCCACTGCGTAGGGCTATAACAGCACACCTTAAAGTCGCATTCCACATCTAGGGAACCCCACACTGTCAACTTGAGCGCCCTAAATAGTACTAGACAAACACCGCAATTTCATAGAGACATCCAACGCAAATAATAACTCATGATAAGTATTCCTGTTATCTTTAGCCTAAGAGCCACACACGGGGCGCACACTGTCAACTTCGCACCGTGGGACAAAGGTGACTCCGGAGATTACATTAATAAAACCACTTGAGTAGCATATAAGATAATGAAGAGTAACATCTATGGATTCAACTAGATTACAAAGCTCATGATCACATAAAGATCACACCATGGGAGAGAGAGATAAACCACATAGCTACCGGTAGAGCCCTCAGCCCCGATGAAGAACTACTCCCTCCTCATCATGGGAGGCAGCAACAGTGATGAAGATGGCGGTGGCGTCGATGGAGATGGCTCCGGGGGCAATTCCCCGTCCCGGCAAGGTGCCGAAACAGAGACTTCTGTCCCCCGAATTAGGGTTTTTGGTGGCGGCGGAGCTCTGGAACTCTTCTGGAGAAATCGTCGATTCTTTTAGGGTTTTCGGGTAGGAGCAATATATAGGCCAAAGGGCGTCGCGAGGCGGTGCACGAGGAGGCGACACCACCCCTCGGCGCCGGTGGGCCCTTGGCCGAGCCGAGCCCACGTGTGGGGCCCTCGTGGCTCCACTTCGCCTCTCCTTCGGACTCCAGGTGTCTTCTGATAAAATAGGGGCCTCCGTAAATTTTCGTCCAATTCCGAGAATATTTCCAGACTAGCTTTTCTGGAATACAAAAACAGCAGAAAACAGGAACTGGCGCTTCGGCATCTTGTTAATAGGTTAGTCCGAGAAAATGCATAATAATGGTATGAAGTGTATGTAAAACATGTAGCAATTGGTATAAAACAAGCATGGAACATCAAAAATTATAGATACGTTTGAGACGTATCACCAATTCATTCTATGCCCTCAGGAACAAACGGGAACTACTCACAACGTGCAAACATAATGATATTAAGTGGCATAAGTGGTACAACACAATCTGAAAATATAACTTCACCTCCAAATAATGACAAGTACTCAATCACAAACATGAATAGTAGCACAAGACAAGTATCTAGGGTATAGCAACTCTCAAACTACGAGGGGAACGGAGTGGATCACGGAGATGATGATGGAGATGGTGCTGGTCTTGGTGATGGTGATGATGTAGAGGCCTCCTCCCACGCCAAGGAGGAGAGGTGATGATGATGACGATGATTTCCCCCTTCTCCGGAGCTCCGGAGCAGCAGGATCCCCCTCGGAGGGAATTAGGAGCTTCGCCGCCGCCGCGGCCTCGGATGGACTTGGGAAAATTAGGGCGTAACTTTTCGGACGAGACGAAGGCGTGTTAAAAAGCCCCGAGCAAGGAAGTGCCCGAGGCTCCGGATGATGGGCCCCACGCGGCCAAAGAATCTGGCCGCGTGGGCCCCCTCTTTTGGGCCTCGTGGCTCTCTGATGCATGTAAAATGTATACATGAACTTTGCATGTTATTACTAGATATTCCTACATATTTGCAACTTATATGATGTTATATTCATGTTTTATAATGATTTCGGGGATTTTCTAAACAATCCCCCCTCTTTTGGTTCTAACTCTGTTTTTCAGAAAACGTCTTTTTTTAGTGTTTCGGACTTTCCGGGAGATTCGGGACTCCAAAAAGGGCAAGGCCAAAGAGCACGGTTCAGAATTTTCGAGACGAACGCAATGGGCTGAAAATGAAGACCAGAATCCCAACCAGGAGGGAAATAGGTGGTCCCACGCGGCCAGATTCCCTGGCCGCGTGAGGCACCTTCTTTTCCCCCTCGTGGCTCCGATGTCGTCCGTTTTCGTCTCCGTGGCTTCGTCTTGACCTAAAACCGACTATAAAAATAGTCCCCCGAGGAGTTTCGCAAGGAGGCGGCGGAGAAACACGAAACCACGAAACAGAGAGTCAGAAGGCTGTCGCCGGAGAAGATTGGAGGGTGGAAACGCCGCCGGATCACCTCCGGAAGGCTCCTCCATCCCCCCTCCGGAGTCTCCATCAACACCACCACCAAGACCAGCACCATCTCCATCACCATCTTCGTGATCCACTTCACCCCCCTCATAGTTTGAGATTGTTCGAACCCTAGCTATTGTCTAAATACTATTCTACATGTTTGTGAATTGCTACTTGTCATTGTTTTGTGGGGAGATGGTATTTTCAGATTGTGTTGTATCACTTATACCATTGAATCATATCATGTCTTCACGTTGTGAGTAGTTCTCTCATGTTCCTGGGGGCATAGGATGGATTGGCAATGATTTCCACTTAACATGTATTGAGTATTTGGTCAAGTTTTTATCTTTTATGGTTATCTTATGGGTGCACACATATGTTGAGTAATGCGTGAAGGTGATCACACTAATGTGATGGATGGGTAGGACCTGGGAGGACACGTAAACCTGTGGTCTAATACATGAAGTACCATTAGGAGGGGATTTATATCGGGGACCTTAGAGTTTAAGGCTATGGTGGGACTCTATGTCTTAATAACTCTTGTGCAGTCATTTTCTTGGCCATAAGAACCATCATAAGGGGTTTAGTTTATTTATTTAGCTACACCTAATTATGGCTCCGTCCAAAGAAGATTAAAACTTGACAAAATGTTTACCTTGTTGTTCTAGAAATATCTATGCCATGAAATCCATGTAGCCCTTGGGAACGTTTTCCACGCATAAGAAACACACACTTAAGCTTGTCCTCTTGCTGCATAGAGGATTGGGCTTTCTCTCTTTGAGAGCTTTCACTCATCATATTTTATTTTCAGCTTTTTACTTTATTGCAAACTCTACACAAAAACCCAAAAACACTTGCATCATTTAATCATTTTAGTTTGTCTAGTGCATAGATAATAAGAGAAGTGACACTCTTATTTGAGAGGATAAATACTTATACCTTCTACTCCTCGTGGGATCGATACTAATACTTACACATTGAAGATTTCAACGATCCCCTATACTTGTGGGTATCAAGACATTTTCCGGCGCCGTTGCCGGGGAGTGTAGCGCTTAAGTTTTTATTCTTGTTTGCACTAGATATTTACTTTCAGTTTTGCATTTAGTTTAGTTTTGCTTTCAGTTTTAAATATCAAAACACAAAAAAAATTAGAAAATGGAAAACTATTATGAAAACGCCATGATAGCTGCTGAATTTAGAAAATCAAATGAAGGGAAAAGATTAGGAGGCTACATAGAGCTTCTACATAAAATTGCTAGTGGGCTGCTTAATTATCATGAGGAAGAAATTTGTTGCTCTAAATACTTTAGACACTTTGAATTCCAATGCCCTTCCAATAAAGAACATGTTATTGCAATTTATCATACATGGAATTATGCTCACTTAGGGATGGAAGAAGTAGAGCAATTTGTTATTTTTATGGCAGCCTATGAATTATACACCTTCATTGATGAACATGAAACCTGCCCTATAGCTTCTCAATTTAAAGTTTTGATTGCCACTATCCTTGATCTCTGCATAGTTGAATTTAATGAAAATATCTATGTTGTTGGCACAAGGAAGAGAGCTGCCCAAGAAAGCTCTAATATTTTGCAGGAAGAGGAGGATAAAAACCTAAGCTTGGGGATGCTCGTGCAACCCCAAGAAGATGATGAAAATGATGAACAACTAGAGAATGAAGAGAGGGAACTTCCACCTTCACCACCTATGGATGAGGGTAACTCTAGAAGATTACATGATGACCAAGGTTCTATCCAAGGATTTATATGAAGAATGGTCATGTGAAGAGTTGAGCTTATTGCAAGCATGGCTTGGAAAAGAAGAATGAGTGAACTATCATGTTATCTCCAAGCCATCATATATATCAAGATAAGAAGATGAAGTGCAAATGGATTTGTGAAGACGGAGCTTAGCAAGGCTCTCCCATCATGGTGTATGGGGGAGTATTTTGGAGAAGTCTTCATCAAGCATGTGCTAGCAAGCACAATCAAGAAAGGTGTTCCAACTTGAGAGAGTCAAGATCGTCATCATCAAATTCAAGTGGGATGCGCAAGGCAAAGGTATGATCTTGATAGGGTTTCTATTCTACCGGTCTCGTGGTGTTAGTGGGAGACCGGGTTATAGGATAGACGGCGTACTATCAAGAGGGGCTCTCAAGTGAGTAACTTGATCGCATCTTTGTGGAGAGCTCAAACCTTTGCATACTTGGTATATCATCTTTCTTGGTTCTTATTTGGCTTTTATCCATGAGAGGATTTAGAGATTGTGTTCATCTCCATACCGAGCTCTAATTCATCGGAAACGGATTTCTTTTGAATATCTTGTGATGTTTTTTATGTTGGAGGTTTTATCGGTTGTTCTTTTATCGAGAGGTCTAACCCTTCCCCATTTGATTTTACCCTCCATTGTTGGACTATGATGTTTCTCTGCATGATCTTGTAAAGCTCTTCGTTACGATTCCAACGAGCCCAAGATCATCGAAATCGGAGTCCAGATGCGAAAGTTGTGTTCGTTTTCGTGTTGATGTTTCTGCAGTTTTTGTGTAGACCGGAATTTCCGGTGTATCACACCGGAATCTCCGGCCCGGACCAGAAATCGCGAATGGCGGCACCTACTGGTGCCAGGCCGGAGGTAGACCGGAAATTTAGTCCGGAAACTCCGGTATAACATGTTTCTGGGCCTAACGGGCAGATTTTTGGAGACCTATTTAAGGGGGTCTTCTTCCCCAATGCCCCCCCATCTCTCAAGCACGAAAAAGCCCCCATTGTTGACCTTCTTGAGCTTGGATTTCTCTCTATTCCTCCATGATTCTTGCCTCCAATTAGAGGGAAAAGAGAGAGGAGATCTAGATCTACCATTCCACCAATCAATCTCTCCTCTAAGTGAGGGGAAGCTTTTGGATCTAGATCTTGGAGGGATTTGGTGTTCTTCCTTGTTCTTCCTCTCTTCTCCCCCCATAAGCATTAGATGCTTTTGGTGGGATTTGAGAGTGAAGGATTTGAGCACTTGTGCTCTTGCCTTTTGCATTTGGTGCATCGGTGTGCTCTCCACGAAGATTCGTGGAAGTTGAAAGCTTGTGAACTTGTTACTCTTGGGTCCTTGGACCCTAGACGCCTTTGTGGTGGTTGGACCCTTGTGTGGTCACTTGTAGCCGTTCGGGAGCCCCCAATCCCATTGTGGGTTGTGCCTCGAATTGTTGTTGAGAGCCGTTCGGGAGCCCCCAACCTATTGTGGGTTGTGCCCCGGATTGTTGTTGAAAGGCTCCGGATTCCGCCTCGAAGGAATACCGATAGTGGAAGGTGAACCAAACCTTTGTGGTGCGGTTCATCGGAGAAGAGGGTGAAACCTTTGTGGTTGTTGAACCGTTGTGTCGGTTCACACCTCTCCAACGAGACGTACTCCCTTTCAAGGAGGAACTCGGGAATACATCCTCGTCTCCGCGCGCCTCGGTTATTTCTATACCCGAGCTCTTTACTTATGCAACTTACATTGTGATAGCCTTCGTGCTTGAAGTATTATATTGCTATCACCTTGTTGCTTGTCTTGCTTAGCATAAGTTGTTGGTGCACATAGGTGAGCCTAGTTTAATTTAGGTTGTTGGCTTGTTAATTTAAACACCTAGTTTTATTCCGCAATTAGCAAGCCTAAACCGGAAAAGTTTTAATCGCCTATTCACCCCCCCCTCTAGGCGACATCATTGTCCTTTCAATTGGTATCAGAGCCTGGGCTCTCTTTTTGGGCTTTACCACCTAGAGAGTAAAAGATGTCGTTTAGGGAATTAGTGCACGATCCCACTTTCATATTCGATGGCACAAATTATGATGTTTGGAAAATTCGCATGCTTAATCTTTTTAGGGCCATGGGTCCAAATTATATTAAGAGGATTGTGGATGTGGGTTTTTCTCCTCCAAAGGATTCTCAAGAATTATCTTTAGAGGATGAGGAAAACTCTCATCTCGAGACTCTAGTTTCTAATGGTCTTATATGTGTTTTGAGCGATGTAGTTCTTGCTTCAATCATGCCTTTTCGGAACGCTCATGAGCTTTGGACCAAGCTTCAAGATATATATGGAGTGTCCAACATTATTGAGGATGATTGTTCCCCTTCCACCTCCGGCCGTGATGAGTTCACAACTTCTTCCACTTCACCAACATGTGATTTGTCACAAGGTAATGATATGGTGAGTGGTGATAGAAATTGCATTAGTGATGGTGAACTTACTATTGATTATACTTCTTCTCTATCACATTGCAATGTTCTATCTTTGGACTTAAACTCTTCTAGCACTCCAAATGTCATACATGCTAGAGTTGATAGTCCTTGCATATCATGTAATAGTTGTTTAACTAAATCTCATGATGATATGCTTCATATGTCTTGTTGCCATGAAAACAATGCTTCCATATCCTCTAGTACTTTCATGGCTAACAATGTAGAGGAATCCCAACATTTGTTGGAACAAGACATGGACCTAAATGGTGCTTCAAGTTATACTTCATCCTCTTCAATCATTAATCATGTTTGCCTTATGGCTAAGGATTCCGAGGTGTCTCCCACCTTAAATCCAAATTGTGATGATGTGGATGAGGATTCTCATGAAGAAGGTTTTGATTTTGAATCCTTAACCAAGATGGGTGAGATGGTACTTAGTGCTCTCCCCAAAGGTAGTAATGCTATCCCTCCTCTATGTGAAATCATTGCTTATGTTAATATGAGTAGGGAGTTTATTGAGGATTTGGAAAGTCAATTTGATGAGAAATGTCAAATTGAGAGGGATGACTCTATTACTATAGCTTCCTTGAAAGCTTCTTTTGAAGAAGAAGAAGAGCTTAGGTCTTCTCTTGAAGAGAGACTTGAATCTCTTGATGAGTCTAATGATCTTATTGTTGCTAAAATCATTAAGGAAAGAGATCATGCCCTTGCTAAATATAAAGTGCTTAAAAAGGAAAAAGTTGAATTTGGTGTTGGCAATGCTCGACTAAGTGAGGACATAGAGAGACTTGACAAAGCTCACAAGGCTTTAGAAAGTGAACACTCTCTCCTTATCATGTCTCATGATCAACTCCAAACTCAACTATCTAAGAATGATAAGCTTGCCAAATTGTCTCCTTCTATTTCTAATATTAATGATGCTTGTGCTACTAACTCCACTTCTTGTGAAGCATCTATTTTGAAGGAAAATGTTGAGCTAAGGGCTCAACTTGAGTTGCTATCTAGCAAGTATGGGAAATTGGAAGAAAGTCATGAAAAGCTTTCTAGCTCTAATGATGATCTTCTAGCATCCCATGCTAGGCTAAAGTTAGCTCATGAGGCTATTATGTTAAAGGTAACATCTTGTGAGCCTCATGTGGAAATTGGCACAACTTCTTCTAGAAATGCTTTATTGTCATGTGCTAGTCCTAGTGATTCATCCACTCACAATGTTGCTACATCTTGTGATGAATTATTTTCCTTGCCTTGTTGCTCTAACAATGAAGCTTCTACTTCCTCTAGTGTTTTTGTTGATGCTAACCATGTAGAGGAACTAAATGAGCTCAAGGCCCAAGTCACTTCTTTGAAGAAAGACTTGGAAAAGCGTCATGTTGGGAAGTCCACACTTGACAATATGTTGAGTGTTCAAAGACGCCCCAATGACAAGAGTGGACTTGGATTCAACTCCAATAACAAGAACAAGTCCAAGTCTACCAAGAAGAACAAGGGCCAAGAACAAGTTAAAGATTCGGCCAAGATTGTTTGCTTCAAGTGCAAAGTTGAAGGGCACCATGTTAGATCTTGCCCTTTGAAGAAGAAGTCTCTTAGTGAGAAGCAACAAGGAAAGAAGACTCAAGTTCAAACTCAAGCTACCCCTCCTCAAGTCAAGACTACAACTAAGAAGAGAGGAGGAAGTAGATGTTGCTACCTATGCCGTGAGAAGGGTCACCTTGCTTCTTCATGCACTAATGGTACCTTATCCAACCCCATTATAATTGATGATAGTTATTCTCTTGGGAAGGATGAGGTTGGCAATGTGTTTGCCAAATATGTTGGTACTCAAAGTGGTGTCAAGAAAAGAACCATTTGGGTTGCCAAACCTATTGTGACTAACCTCTTAGGACCCAACTTGGTTGGGGACCAACAAGCTAAAACTTGATCAATAGGTGTTGGTTGGAGGGCATTGGAGACTTGGCTACATTATGAAGAATTAAGGGATCTTCATCAATTATATTTCTCAAGTCAAGTCATTTGGATTATATTGTTCTATCTCATATCCAATGTTCCTCCCTGCGGTAACTTTTATTTAAATCATATATACATTGAAAGTTGCTTGCACCCTTGCATGTGTTAGGTTTTGTACCTTGCTAGTGTTCGTATGTGTTGTGCTCTCTACTTACTTATCTTGAGTAATCAAGTTTGTGTATGTTGGTTTGCACACCATTTACTTGTGTTGAGCCTTATTGCTTTTATTTGATATCTTATCTTGTTGGCTCTCTTTTTAAGAGATTAATGGACTATCCTATTTTGGGGGAGTGATATGCTTCGTGCACTTCACAATCCTAAAATTGTGTATACATGAGGGATACCACTTAGTGTTGACATATTGATATTATCTATTCTCAATGTGGTATGTCATGCTCATGAGATATTCAAATTCTATTATGTCCATTAATTTCTCGAGTTGGTTTTGTTTGCCTCTTGTTTAAAAGAAAATGGATTATCACACTATGGGGGAGTAATAAGCTATGTGCATATTACAAGCCTAGAAAATGTGAATATGTGAGGTGTTGCCACCTAGAATTGATATTGTCTATTATCCTTATTCCTTTGTGGCATGTTTCTCAAACAAGTTCCTTTTTGCTTAAATGCTTTTTGCCTCTCACCGTTGGATCTTGTTTGCGATGGACATTCTTAGTACGGTTTTCCCCAAATATGTTCGCATATCCTTTTGGGAGATCGATTGCTTCAAGCTACTCTTTGTAGTGGCTTTGCATGATCGCGTGAATTCTTGAAGCTATCAAGAATATCTATCTATTTAAGCTTTGGCCTTTAAATCTTCTCTTTGCCATATGCTTATTTGTTGTGAAATTGGTCTTCAATATCATTCCTATATACCACCGAGAAATATCTCTATATACTCCTTGTCCATGACAAGCGATACTCATAATTGTGGTGAAATTTGTAGACCATCTTCACTTTGGCTTTTGCTTTGAATTTGCCTTATTTGTTATTGCCAAGGATTTGGTTTGATCTAAATCCTCTTGTCTTCCTTGTATCTTTTGGATCTTTGTGCTCTACTCAAAATTTGCTTTATGTCTTCTTCTTTTGGAAAAGCAATGATCCCAATCTTGTGCATTTACATTCAAAAGTCATACTTCTTGATAATGCACTATTCTTGGGGAAGCTATCCTACATTGACTAGAACATCATTCTTTAAATTGGTTTTGCATCTTATTGCTTTCCTTGAACATGACTAGTGTTTGAATAATATGTATGGAGAGTGATGATCCCATTTGTGTGAATTTTGTATTCAAATGCAAGATCATAAATAATGCACAAATCTTGGGGGAGCCATCGTATATGCTTTTGAACATTAGTTGCGTTCAATTGGTATTTGATCCCGATGACGTGTCTCTTTGGAAGACAAACATTTCTCGTCTTGGTACTTTGTGCCATCATGAGAAATGTAGAGGGTTTGGTTTATTCCTTGATGATATTTTCATCATTTGGTATCTTACTTTCATTTGGCTTCCTTTCAAAGTGGTACCTTCAATCATGTGTTGATTTGAGTCTTTTGATATAATTTGGGTAATTCGTTTTCTTGTCACACTTGTGTGTGCCTTCTTGGTTTAATAGGTGTTTTGTCCAAATTGTATCTCTTTGGTTCTTGAAAGTCTTGGGCATGCATATTTACTTAATGTATATCTTATGCCATGCTTACTTTCGTTGATCCAATATATAGGATAAACTCCATCAAATCCTAAATGGCTAAGATGTGCATGAAATTCAATTTCATATCAATATGCACATATTTACGTGGAGTTTGTCCTATGTATTGTAGTTGCTCTAACTACTTTGGACCCAATGAGTTTGGGTACCATTTGTACTTGAATTTGTTTTAGGTACTTTGGAGATGCATTGGAAGCTTGTCTCATTTACAAGGAAGGTGTTATCACCATGTGCTTATTGGAGCCAAGCTCGGATGATCGTGAACTCTTATCTTCTACATCACCAATGCTATCTCGGTAACAAGTATCTACCTCATGCATATTCTCTCTAGCTTTCAACCTTGTGTAGGTTGTATGTTGGCATGAATTTCTCTTGTTGCAATTCATTTGGTTCTTGCAAAACAACTTTATTGCAAATGTGAGCAAGCCGGGATGATTACATATCAAGGGAAATATATATAATCATTTTAATGATTCACCAATCCCAAATATGTTAATCTAGCACTTTCTACTCTATGTCTCGCATATGCAATATTGATGTTTTCTCTTAATCATTTGCCTTTTGCGATACTTGTTATCTTTCTCGGAGCATCGCATTTTTCACCTTATCCCTTGTGGATATTTTTGATGCTATGATGAGATTGTGTTGGAAGTTTCTATATCCTTCTAAGATAAAATTGAGCTTTGTGCTATGCTTTGAAGCAATGATCTTATTGGTATATATATGACTTCCTCTTGGATATCATGTTCTTCACCGTTGTATCTATTTTGTGTGTGCATGTTTCTTTTGTGGACTTATATCTTCGTGATTGGTGTCTAGTTAGAAACTTATACGCATGAGAGTACTTACATCTTTAATTGGTATTCCAATCTTCTAGTGACCACCCTTTTTCTTACTTTTGTTCCTTTGGTGGTTTCTAAAAGGCACAAGCTTTGTTTTTATTTGTTATGCGTTTGCATCTTAATAAGCTTGGTTGGTGTTCAAAATTTCTAAGAGGGAGTGAGGATTCCATGTTGTGCACAACATATTAAAATGAAAATCCTACTTTGTGCACATACCTTGGGGAGTTCCCTCTTGATTTGTAGAACACTTCTTTGGATCCTTTTGTTTGCTTACTTCTTTCGTCAAAGTATCTTTCTCTTTGATTTTCTTTTGCAACTTTTGGATCCTCGATATAGTTTGATCTCCCTCCATATATTCGTCATTGGATATGTGCATTTGATTTCACTCATATTATGAGAAATGCACACATTATGGGGAGCTCTTCCTATATTGGCCTTCTAAAATTTTCCTCCCATTTCGGCAATCGATGCCAATGGGGGAGAAGTTTAGAGGGTTTAAGGGAATTTGGTTTTATGCTTTAGTTTTGTTCTTAAGCATTTGCCTTTCATGCTCTTGCATCCTTGCTCTTTGTGTTGCATGGTTTCTTAATTCATTATATAAACCCTCGTAAAAGGGATTGTCATCAATTACCAAAATGGGGGAGATTGAAAGTGCATGTGTTGCCCCATGCGTGGTTTTGGTAATTAATGACAATCCTTATGGACTAATGTTTGCATTGAGATATTCTTGTAGATCTTGTTCATAGGAAAATATTGGAGTTCATGTGTTGGACTCTAGAAGATTACATGATGACCAAGGTTCTATCCAAGGATTTATATGAAGAATGGTCATGTGAAGAGTTGAGCTTATTGCAAGCATGGCTTGGAAAAGAAGAATGAGTGAACTATCATGTTATCTCCAAGCCATCATATATATCAAGATAAGAAGATGAAGTGCAAATGGATTTGTGAAGACGGAGCTTAGCAAGGCTCTCCCATCATGGTGTATGGGGGAGTATTTTGGAGAAGTCTTCATCAAGCATGTGCTAGCAAGCACAATCAAGAAAGGTGTTCCAACTTGAGAGAGTCAAGATCGTCATCATCAAATTCAAGTGGGATGCGCAAGGCAAAGGTATGATCTTGATAGGGTTTCTATTCTACCGGTCTCGTGGTGTTAGTGGGAGACCGGGTTATAGGATAGACGGCGTACTATCAAGAGGGGCTCTCAAGTGAGTAACTTGATCGCATCTTTGTGGAGAGCTCAAACCTTTGCATACTTGGTATATCATCTTTCTTGGTTCTTATTTGGCTTTTATCCATGAGAGGATTTAGAGCTTGTGTTCATCTCCATACCGAGCTCTAATTCATCGGAAACGGATTTCTTTTGAATATCTTGTGATGTTTTTTATGTTGGAGGTTTTATCGGTTGTTCTTTTATCGAGAGGTCTAACCCTTCCCCATTTGATTTTACCCTCCATTGTTGGACTATGATGTTTCTCTGCATGATCTTGTAAAGCTCTTCGTTACGATTCCAACGAGCCCAAGATCATCGAAATCGGAGTCCAGATGCGAAAGTTGTGTTCGTTTTCGTGTTGATGTTTCTGCAGTTTTTGTGTAGACCGGAATTTCCGGTGTATCACACCGGAATCTCCGGCCCGGACCAGAAATCGCGAATGGCGGCACCTACTGGTGCCAGGCCGGAGGTAGGCCGGAAATTTAGTCCGGAAACTCCGGTATAACATGTTTCTGGGCCTAACGGGCAGATTTTTGGAGACCTATTTAAGGGGGTCTTCTTCCCCAATGCCCCCCATCTCTCAAGCACGAAAAAGCCCCCCATTGTTGACCTTCTTGAGCTTGGATTTCTCTCTATTCCTCCATGATTCTTGCCTCCAATTAGAGGGAAAAGAGAGAGGAGATCTAGATCTACCATTCCACCAATCAATCTCTCCTCTAAGTGAGGGGAAGCTTTTGGATCTAGATCTTGGAGGGATTTGGTGTTCTTCCTTGTTCTTCCTCTCTTCTCCCCCATAAGCATTAGATGCTTTTGGTGGGATTTGAGAGTGAAGGATTTGAGCACTTGTGCTCTTGCCTTTTGCATTTGGTGCATCGGTGTGCTCTCCACGAAGATTCGTGGAAGTTGAAAGCTTGTGAACTTGTTACTCTTGGGTCCTTGGACCCTAGACGCCTTTGTGGTGGTTGGACCCTTGTGTGGTCACTTGTAGCCGTTCGGGAGCCCCCAATCCCATTGTGGGTTGTGCCTCGAATTGTTGTTGAGAGCCGTTCGGGAGCCCCCAACCTATTGTGGGTTGTGCCCCGGATTGTTGTTGAAAGGCTCCGGATTCCGCCTCGAAGGAATACCGATAGTGGAAGGTGAACCAAACCTTTGTGGTGCGGTTCATCGGAGAAGAGGGTGAAACCTTTGTGGTTGTTGAACCGTTGTGTCGGTTCACACCTCTCCAACGAGACGTACTCCCTTTCAAGGAGGAACTCGGGAATACATCCTCGTCTCCGCGCGCCTCGGTTATTTCTATACCGAGCTCTTTACTTATGCAACTTACATTGTGATAGCCTTCGTGCTTGAAGTATTATATTGCTATCACCTTGTTGCTTGTCTTGCTTAGCATAAGTTGTTGGTGCACATAGGTGAGCGTAGTTTAATTTAGGTTGTTGGCTTGTTAATTTAAACACCTAGTTTTATTCCGCAATTAGCAAGCCTAAACCGGAAAAGTTTTAATCGCCTATTCACCCCCCTCTAGGCGACATCATTGTCCTTTCAGTATGATTTAGACATGTTTTATGATAGTACTCTAGATGATGGACCTATGCTTATTGATAATCCTCCATGTTTAGCTGTTATTATTTTATGTGAGGATAAAAATGATATACTTGCTGCTTGTGACAACACTCTCACTTATGAGAGTCCTACTTTATTTTTGAACTCTCCTATTCACACCATGGAGGAGAAGCTTTTATATGTTGAAAAGTACTTATGTGGGCTGACATTATCTTACACTAATAACCATTTCACCCATAACCATCATGTTTATGGTGCTTCTTGAAATTATTTTGAGAGAGGAAAACACACTAATATCTTACATGATAGTTTTAATAATCCTTTATATGTTCCTAAGTTTGCAAAGTTGCACCAATCTAATAGTTGTTTTATCAAATTTGGTTCCACTACTTGTAACTATTATGAGAGAGGAAGAAAGACTTATATTTATGTTTCTATGTTATTTAAAATGCAACCTACTGATCATTACATGCATTGGTTACCACAAAATTGCTGCTATTTATTCATATATAAAATGCCAATGCATAGAAAAGGAGTTAGACTTAAAAGTTAATGGTTTAATGTTTTGTGTTGTGCTCGTTATGCTTTTATTTCCTATTCGGTTTGAGCACACCTTTATATCTTGAGAACATGCAAAATAATTTTACCTACTGTTTTCTAATTGCTAGTTTAAGATTTTCACTTTATATAAAATTTGGGAAAGTAAATGAGAAGGATGAGTAATGGAGAAGTTGGGTTCGACCTTGAACATGTGTTGTTCATGCCAATGGAACCATTGCAAAGTCTCTATCATTAAAACTTTTCCCAAAGCTAAAACCAATAAAAAGAGTGTTTATGTTGTATATATTTGCTTCTTCTTTTGCCCTTTTGCTAAATCAAAAACAACAAAAATATTTTCTTTCTTCTTTATTTGTTTCTCTTGCTTCTTTCTTAGTTCTTTTTATTTCTTTTTTTTATTTCTTTTATCTTCAGTTTAAGTTTTGGTTTTTGAGTCAAGGTGCTTGTTTACTACTACTGTAACAACACATTTGTATCTTATTTTTCATCTTTATGGCAAGAATAACCTCTTTTGAGAGGTAGGATCAAACAATAGTGATTTCCTGCCCAGAAAACAGATTCCTAAGCTTCACTGCGAAAAATGTTAGAAATCACAGAAGAAGAATTTTGACCTGATATTTTACGACAGCAATATTCAGTTATTATTACACATTTCATTAGTTCAAAGTTTTCTGATTTGAGCAACGTAAGTGCCTCTGAAAATTCACTCTTTACAGTCTGTCCAGTTTTTGACAGATTATGTCTTTATTTTGCATTACTCTCATTACTTGTGTTTTGTGTGGTTCTATTGATCAAAAAGTAATACACAACCATAGTAACAGTAGCTAATGTTTAGAATCAACTCATGATATGTCTTTGTTGTACCTATGTGGATTTAATTTATGGAGACACTAACCCCTCTAATCAAGTTTTATGATGAGTTTTGTGTAAAGAGAATTTTCAAGTGGAAGAGTTGAGGGTGATGAACAATGATCAAGAGGGACAAACACTCAAGCTTGGGGATGTTACCCTAGGCTCACTCTACATATATCATGTAAGTACAAGAATTCAAGCTTGGGGATGCCAAGCCACCTCACTCCAACCATCTTGATACCAAATAAGTAAGCCTAGCTTATGGCTATAAAGAAAGCGCTTTACGGGAGGCAACCCGGTTGTTTTTACTTTTGATTTTCTTTGTGTCCTCTTGCTGTAACAAGAGACTTAGTTTTTAGTTTAGTTTCTGGAATTTTCAATAAAGTGCCAAGTTTTACCTATTTTGGATTGAAAAAAGTTGCTCATTATATTCAGAGATTTTATTCCAGCACGAATCTGTGCACGGTATGATTTTTAATTCCTATTCTGTAACTCCGATTAAGCTCAAATTTGAACTGTAGTTGCAACTTTTCATCCTCTGTATGCATGATTTTTTTCTGATTTGTTGGACATGTCTAAGTAGGGTAAATAAATACGTTTTGCTGCTGCTGTTTTTCTGGACAGATTCTGTCCTATTTTGTTTGATGCATTCTTTGAACTTTTAAGTTTAATCTTCTTGATTGACTTGAGTTTATGAGGAAGAATACAACATTATACACTTGCTGTACACTTAATATGAATTTATGTTCATGAATTTGTTTGCAGCAAGCATTCTATCTTTTGTACCTACTAATGTCACCCCACAGAAAATAGATGGGAGAAAATTTTGTGTTGAAGTTTTTTCACAGGGATTAGAGGAGATGCACCAAGAGCTATCTAAGGATGGTGAAGACCATAAGCTTGGGGATGTCAAGGCACCCCACTGGACCAATTTGTAAGTGTTTTATCAAGAGCTATCTTTTATTCATGTTTTGATGCTGAATGTTACTTTACTTTGTTTAACATGGATTGATTAGTTCTATGGACACTGATGCATGCATTTAGACGGTCAACTTTCTCCTTTTTGCTAGCCCAAAATTCCAACAAGTAAAAACTTGTTTTCCAACACCTTCAACCAATGTTTTTCCAGTGAGTCCACCATATCTACCTATTAGCTTTATGCTATTCCGGGTATGTTTATCATGTTATTTTGTATTATCTATACTTCTGAATTAAAATGCTTATGTTATTGATTGTTATGGGAAAAGTTGGTTAAAGAGCTCTCACGAACTTGATGCACACCTTACTTTTATTGCACTTAATAAACATGACCCCTTGTGATTAAAATTATGAAGTTGTGAGATTGACAAGAGTCTTGGTTGCGAGTTAGCTCATATGTGCTGTCACATGGCAAGCTTTCAACGTGCTCTTTATATTTTGTTGATATCATGTACTTTTGTTTATGGATGCTTATCATGGTGCCAAATAAATGTGGAAACTTAGTAAGTTTAATGAGTTTGTATAAATGGCTAGAGAGACGCCTGGGCCGCTAATCTAAGCCATGCATCATTCATGGTGGAAATTTACTTACATGCTATGGTGAACCTTCAGTGATGCACTCCACAATAAAAAGCTATACCAATAGTAAATAAAAAGGGTGTGGAGATTGTTCATTTTGTTTGTTTGTCTTGTCATTTTGACATGGGCTTGTTCCATGTCCTGGGACAAGAGGTACCCAGTTGACGCTCTTGATGACGCTATTATATTACTTACAATGACCTTAACTTGAACTTGCTTTTGTGTCCCAAGTTGAGTAACACCGTGGTGTAGGTACTCGTATTCACGGGGCATGAGACATTCAACCCATACTTTGTCAAGCATACTACTCATATTTGCTTTCACTTTAAACTTTAACCATTCAAGATGCTATGATAGGGGTAATGAGAGCTCCACACCAATGGATACCACATTGCAAACATTAACTTAAGTAGAAGCATTTGGAAGCTAGATGAAACTTATTCATGTTTTACCTCTACTTATTTATATATCTTTCCAAAGTGTCCACCTTTTATATTCAGATTTACAAGAATACTCTATGACCATTATAGGATGTTTTTACTTTTTATTATGCATACATTTGGTCCATAGTACTTTCTTCTGTGTTTCACTTTGTGAATTATCATTGAACATCCTTTCATTGAATATTTGATATCACTTCATAATCTATCTTGTATATTGCTACTCCTTTGAGAATGAATCATTTGACTTTATGTAGCAATAGTAATCATCTTTGATATCCAATGATAAGTATTAAAATGCAAAGTCCAAGTTAGTTTTATCACCTTCATACTCGAGGACGAGTATAGGTTAAGCATGGGGATGTTGATGCATGTAAAATGCATACATGAACTTTGCATGTTATTACTAGATATTCCTACATATTTGCAACTTATATGATGTTATATTCATGTTTTATAATGATTTCGGGGATTTTCTAAACAATCCCCCTCTTTTGGTTCTAACTCTGTTTTCCAGAAAACGTCTTTTTTAGTGTTTCGGACTTTTCGGGAGCTTCGCGACTCCAAAAAGGGCAAGGCCAAAGAGCACGGTTCAGAATTTTCGAGACGAACGCAATGGGCTAAAAATGAAGACCAGAAGCCTAACCAGGAGGGAAATAGGTGGTCCCACGCAGCCAGATTCCCTGGCCACGTGAGGCACCTTCTTTTCCCCCTCGTGGCTCCGATGCCGTCCGTTTTCGTCTCCGTGGCTTCGTCTTGACCTAAAACCGACTATAAAATAGTCCCCGAGGAGTTTCGCAAGGAGGCGGCGGAGAAACACAAAACCACGAAACAGAGAGTCAGAAGGCTGTCGCCGGAGAAGATTGGAGGGGGTAAACGCCGCCGGATCACCTCCGGAAGGCTCCTCCATCCCCCTTCCGGAGTCTCCATCAACACCACCGTCAAGACCAGCACCATCTCCATCACCATCTTCGTGATCCACTTCACCCCCTCATAGTTTGAGATTGTTCGAACCCTAGCTATTGTCTAAGTACTATTCTACATGTTTGTGAATTGCTAATTGTGTTGTATCACTTATACCATTGAATCATATCATGTCTTCGCGTTGTGAGTAGTTCTCTCATGTTCCTGGGGGCATAAGATGGATTGGCAATGATTTCCACTTAACATGTATTGAGTATTTGGTCAAGTTTTTATCTTTTATGGTTATCTTATTGTACAACGTATGGGTGCACACATATGTTGAGTAATGCATGAAGGTGATCACACTAATGTGATGGAATGGGTAGGACCTGGGAGGACACGTAAACCTGTGGTCTAATACATGAAGTACCATTAGGAGGGGATTTATATCGGGGACCTTAGAGTTTAAGGCTATGGTGGGACTCTATGTCTTAATAACTCTTGTGCAGTCATTTACTTGGCCATAAGAACCATCATAAGGGGTTTAGTTTATTTATTTAGCTACACCTAATTTTGGCTCCGTCCAAAGAAGATTAAAACTTGACAAAATGTTTACCTTGTTGTTCTAGAAATATCTATGCCATGAAATCCATGTAGCCCTTGGGAACGTTTTCCACGCATAAGAAAACACACTTAAGCTTGTCCTCTTACTGCATAGAGGATTGGGCTTTCTCTCTTTGAGAGCTTTCACTCATCATATTTTATTTTCAGCTTTTTACTTTATTGCAAACTCTACACCAAAAACCAAAAACAGTTGCATCATTTAATCATTTTAGTTTGTCTAGTGCATAGATAATAAGAGAAGTGACACTCTTATTTGAGAGGATAAATACTTATACCTTCTACTCCTCGTGGGATCGATACTAATACTTACACATTGAAGATTTCAACGATCCCCTATACTTGTGGGTATCACTCTCCTCCCTTCGATCTTCTTCCCACTGCTGTTGTCCCGATGAAAAACCAGTTGTGCAATTTTCCTTTTCTTATTTGGGTCCCTGTAGCTCCTGAAACATTAAAAACAAGAAAAAGGAGGTTTTCTGCCTCCCAGAAATTAAATACCAAAAATAGGGACTTTGTATGAAAGTCCCATAAATCATCTAAAACATGTAAAAACAATGATATAACAATGCCAATAACATTCTAATATGATAATATAAGTTGTATAAATGATGATATAAAATGCACGTATCAACTCCCCCAAGCTTAAACCTTTACTCGTCCTCGAGTAAGTAAGGACATAGATCATTACATGCATCAATGGACTTATGGTTGATAAATAAATACGAGCATTGTATCATCATCATATTCAATTGCAATGAAAGATTAATGAACTAAAACTCATACACATGAGGGCAACATAAGTAGAAGCTCTAGCAATCACCCCTTACTTTTGAAGGCAAATAACCATTGTATGTTGGACAATTGAATCATACTCTTTTTCACATGCTTTTGCTCCTTATGGCAAGCATTATAATATTTTATACTTTGCTGAAATTTAAAGACAAGATAAACTCTCATTGGATAACAAGTTTAAAGAAGACAAATGAAAAGATAGATATAAGATTGTTTACAATCTTGCTTCACTAGTAACTAGTGCAAACTTTAGTCATGGATATTTCAATCAAGTTCCTATGCTCTATACAACCTTTATCTTACACTTTCCATGGCTAACTGAATTTTCAGGTGCCTTCCTTTTCATTCACTTTCCAAGAGCATAAGTATTGAAATATCCATGATTCATTAATTTGCTCAAAAGATACTAGATTCTAACAAGAGTGTTTCATATCCTTTTCATTAACCCTTCCTAACTTTTTATCCTACAAGACTATATCTCAACCTTAAACTATTAATTTTCAAGTCATATGACTCTTCTCTTTACTTATTTTATAATGAGTAATTCTACAATTGTCCAACACACTCAAGTTAATTAAATTCAAGGCAAGATGTGACTGAAACCTCTAAATATGCCACGCTCATTTGCATGAGTGTTACCCATAAATCTCCAAACAAGAGAATCATGGATGACACCATACTTTAATATTCATTGATAAACCACAAGATAGGGATACATGATAATGCTCCATGAGCTCACACACGCCTAAGAGAGATTGATAACTAAACGATAAAAGCAAAACACACCATGACTAGATAGATATGATAAACTAGTAAAGATAAAGACTAGGTTGAACTCCCCCAAGCTTGACGTTTTGCTAGAGCCTCCTCTGCTGCAGCCTCTTCTTTCTCATATTCCTCCTCCCATTCCGCCATCTTCCATGGGAAAGGCCTTCCATCACGGAAAGATGTAGGTGGATTATTATACCTGAGGGTAGCAGCTTCTGCAATCTTCTTGAAGCGTTCTTCATACTCGCAGTTCTGGTTCTCTACATCCCACATAAAGCATTGGATCTGTCCAACTTCTCGATGACGTCCTTGTATCTTTCTTCCAGATCTTCGAGCCTCTCCTTGTACTCTTCAACCTTCTTCTCCAGCTCCAGGTTCATGAAGTGATGAGCATCAAGGCTGCGTTCAACAACAGTGCCATACCTGAAGGTCTTCTCCTCCAGATCATCCAGCCTTTCCTCCACCGTGCCGGTGGTCTTGGGAGCCTTCACCTCCTCCACGAGCATCACACCCTCCTTGAAGGAAATCATCTTCGGCGGTGCCATCACGGAGTTGAGGTAGTGGTTCACAACACCTCCCTTGGGGAGGCTCTCCCCTTCATGGTTGGATTCGGAGCTAGACATGGCTAAAACCTGACAGACAGAAACAGCAAAAGCAAAGATCGCTCGAGAACGCTCGGTGCGAGATTAGATCGGCGGAAGGGGTATATATTGACGGTTTTTAGGTCAAGACGAAGCGTCGGAGACGAAAACGAGACGAACGGGACTCCGAGGGGAAAGGAGTGGGCCCACGCGGCCAAAGAATCTGGCCGCGTGGGACCCCCTCTTTCCTTCCTCGGGGCTCCGTTCCTTCCAGGTTTCTTGTCCCACACGTTAATTTCCATAAAAAATGACTCCGTAAAAATTTACGCAATTCCGAGAAACTTTCCAACACAAAAGTTACCTATTATTGATTTTGGGTTTCTGAAACTGCAAAATTCTTCGCAATTACCTCCTCCGGTGTCTTTAAATTCAACTCCTCCACCTTTCCGATGAAGCTCCTTCCTGCAATATAATGTTTAAGGCGTTGTCCATTGACTACATGAGGTTTACCTTTCATATCACCGTGAAGACGGATAGCTCCTGAACGGTACACCTCCTGTATCACTAATGGTCCCTGCCACTTTGAAGCAACTTCCCTGCAGAAAACTTGAAACGAGAGTTGTATAATAAAACTTGATCACCTACTTTGAATTCTTTTCTCTTAATTTTCTTGTCATGCCAAATCTTAACTTTCTCTTTAAACATTCTGGCACTTTCATAAGCTTCATTTCTCCATTCATCTAGTAGGTTTAAATCAAGAATTCTCTTCTCTCCCGCAGTTTTAAAATCAAAGTTCAATTGTTTAATAGCCCATCTAGCTTTATGTTCTAATTCAACAGGTAAATGACAAGCTTTTCCATAAACCATTTTATAAGGAGACATTCCCATAGGATTTTTAAAAGCAGTTCTATAAGCCCACAATGCATCATTAATTTTAAGTGGCCAATCAGACCTAGACTTATTCACTGTCTTTTCCAAAATGAGTTTAATTTCCCTATTACTTAATTCAACTTGTCCACTTGTTTGGGATGATAAGGAGATGCAATTCTATGGTTAACATATTTTGCCAATGTTTTCCTAAGAATACCATGTAAGAAATGAGAACCACCATCAGTAATTAAAAACCTAGGAACACCAAACCTGGGGAAAATGATGTCCTTGAGCATCTTCATTGCTGTGGCATGATCTGCACTTTTGGTTGGAATTGCTTCCACCCACTTTGTAACATAATCCACTGCAACCAAAATATGAGTATGCTTTGTCTTTGATCTGGGAAAGGTCCCATAAAGTCAAAACCCCACACATCAAATGGCTCAAGTGGTAAAGAATAATTCATAGGCATTTCATTTCTCCTACCAATATTTCCTACTCTTTGACATTTATCACAAGATTTAACATATTCAGCACAATCCTTAAATAAAGTAGGCCAATAAAAACCAGATTGTAATACCTTTGCACCTGTACGATCTCCTGCATGATGCCCTCCATAGGGACTGTCATGACAATCTCTTATAATAGCCTGTTGTTCATGCTCAGGTACACAACGTCTAATAATACCATCCACACTTTTCTTATAAAGGAAAGGATCATCCCAAAAATAATGTCTAAGATCATAAAAGAATTTCTTTCTTTGTTGAAAAGTGAAGTGTGGAGGTAAAACTTTACCAACAATAAAATTTGCATAGTTGGCAAACCATGGAGATGCAACTTTAGCACTAGAAACATTAAATTGCAAGTTGTTCATTAACAAAACTATCATTAATAGGAATAGGATCATCAGGTATATTTTCCATTCTAGAAAGATGATCAGCTACTTGATTATCTTCCCCTTTCCTATCAACAATGTGTAAATCAAATTCTTGCAATAAAGTACCCATCTTATTAGTCTAGGCTTAGCATCTTTCTTATTCATTAAATATTTAATAGCAGAATGATCAGTATGTATTGTGACTTTGAATCAGTAATATAAGGTCTAAACTTGTCACAAGCAAATAGCACTGCTAAAAATTCTTTTTCAGTTGTAGCATAATTCTTTGAGCAGCATCAAGTGTTCTACTAGCATAATAAATAACATTCAGTTTCTTATCAACACGTTGGCCCAAAACAGCCCCAACTGCATAATCACTAGCATCACACATAATTTCAAAAGGCAATTTCCAATCAGGAGGTTGAATAATAGGAGCACTTATTAAAGCATTCTTCAAAATATTAAAGGACTCAATGCAATCATCATTAAAAGAGAAAGGAACATCCTTTTGCAAAAGATTGGTTAGAGGTTTTGATATTTTGGAGAAATCTTTAATAAACCTACGGTAAAAACCTGCATGCCCAAGAAAACTTCTTATACCTTTGATGTCCCTTGGGTATGGCAGCTTTTCAATAGCTTCTATCTTTGCTGGGTCAACTTCTATTCCTCTTCCAGAAATCTTATGCCCAAGACAATACCTTCAGTAACCATGAAGTGACACTTCTCCCAATTAAGAACTAAGTGTTGGTCTTCACAACGCTGCAAAACTTTGTTAAGGTTGAACAAGCAATTATCGAAGGAAGTACCATACACAGAAAAATCATCCATAAAAACTTCCATTATCTTTTCAATATAATCAGCAAATATAGCATTCATGCATCTTTGAAAAGTAGCAGGAGCATTGCACAAACCGAATGGCATTCTCCTATAAGCAAATGTACCATATGGGCAAGTAAAAGTGGTCTTTTCTTGATCATCCTTATGGACAGGAATTTGTGAGAAACCTGAATAACCATCTAAATAGCAAAAGTGAGAGTGTTTAGATAACCTTTCTAACATTTGATCAATAAATGGCAATGGGTAATGATCTTTACGAGTTGCTTTATTTAACTTCCTGAAATCAATACACATCCTATAACCAACAACAGTACGTTGAGCCACAAGTTCATCCTCATCATTTGGAACAACAGTCATTCCACCCTTTTTAGGAACACAATGAACAGGACTAACCCACTTACTATCAGCTATGGGATAAATGATACCAGCTTCAATAAGTCTTATTACCTCTTTCTTACCACTTCTTTCATTTTTGGATGGAGACGGCGTTGATAATCAACAACAGGTTTTGCATCCTCCTCCAAATTAATTTTATGCATACATAGAGCTGGGCTTATACCTTTAAGATCATCAAGAGAGTATCCAATGGCTGGTCGGTGAGCTTTAAGCACATCAAGTAATTTTCTTCTTCTTCAGCTGAAAGGTTAGCACTAATAATGACAGGATATATGCTCTTCTCATCCAAATATGCATATTTAAGATTTTAGGCAAAGGTTTTAATTCAAAACTAGGATCCCCTTTAGGTGGTGGTAGCACTCCTAAATTATCAGGTGGGATATGCAATTGTAATTGTGGTGGTTGTTGCCATAATATTTGTTCTAAAGCATCTTTTTCTTCATCATTAAATGGTTCATCTTGATTAAGCATATAACGTTCTACCACGTCTGATGAAGCTACAGCTATATGAGCAAGAGTTTCAATTACATCTTCAGAAATTGGCTCTTTCTCTGAATGTTTATCAGCAAATTTAGAAAAGTTGAATTCAAGTTTTTCTCCAGCACATTTAATAAACACTTTCTCTTTAAGCAAATTAATTTCAGCACCAACAGTGTGTAAGAAAGGTCTACCAAAAATGATAGGACAAAATGAATCTTGAGGACAACCAAGCACAATAAAATCAGCAGGATATTTTATTTTGCCAACCAATACTTCAACATCTCTAACAATTCCAATGGATTAATATAATCTTTATTAGCAAGTTGAATTGTCATACCTGTCTCTTCCATAATGATAGGATCAATATCAGGCTTGATTTCAAGATAAAGAGAATATGGAATGACACTAATACTTGCTCCAATATCACACAAACCATGATAACTTGAAGTCCCAATAGAGCATGATATAACAGGCTTACCAACCTTGGCCGAATTACCTTTAATGACTTTAGTAGCATCTTCACATAAATAAACATCAACAGGGTCTTCTTCATTTAATTGTTTGATAATGAAATTTGACTGTTGACTTCCACCTGTTCATAAGGCTGAGAATCTTCTTTTACTCTTGTTAGTAACAGCAATAAGTAAATTCTCCTTAACTTGGTTTGGATATGGAGGTGGTTCAACATACTCCTCAATTGTCACAGATGACACTGGTTCTACCTGTTTAATAACTTTAGGAACAACAATAGATTGTTTAACAGGTTCAACATAAACTTCAAACCACTTTTAGGAACACCAATATGATCAGCAAAAGTTTTAGCTATCTCAATTATAACATAAGGATCAAGACCAAAATTATCACTCAGATTTTTAAACAAATAGAAGTAGAGAAGTTCTCTACACATGAATATCCATAGTCCAAATAGGGCTCATTACCTTTATCAAGATCCCAATGACAGTATTCTCAGAAATAGTCTCCAATAAATTCCATGCTTCTTCTTCAGTATTATTTGTAAAACTTCCACCAGATGAATTATCCAGAAATTCCTTTTGTTTCATTGGTAGCCTCACATAAAAGTTTATCAATATAATTTTCCTTGTAAGATCATGACAAGGATTCTTGCGAAGGAGTTCCTTTAACCTCCCCCAAGCTTGAGTAATACTCTCTCCCAGATGTGGCCAGAAATTAAATATATAGCAGCGGTTCTCATAAGCTTCTTTAGGAGTAAAATATTTAAGAAAGAAAACCTTCCTCAAAATACTCCATTCAATATGACTTCTTCATCCAAAGACCTGAACCAATACGAGCATTACCAGATAAAGACAAATATAATAGCTTCCTTTTTACCTGATCCTCAGAAATACCAGGAAGTCTAAATAAGCCACATATGTCTTCAATTGTCTCCACGTGTTCACGTGCAGACTTAGTTCCATCCCTGTAAATGGATTTTTCATAACTCTTTTAACATGACCAATGGGAATTTTAAATCCCACTTTAGGTACCTCAGACACAGTAGTTTCAACCACTTTAGGAGTAGTGGCATAAGCACTTTCATATAAAGCAAGATGCAGCGAGGCACGATTCATAAATGCCATAGTAACAATGAGATAAAACAGTAAATAAAATTCAGCTTTCAAGTTTCCTTACCAAACTTCTTACCAATAGCGCTACGCTCCCCGGCAACGGCGCCAGAAAAGTATCTTGATGACTCCCAAGTGCAGGAGATCAATTGTAGTACCTTTCGATTAGAAAAGGTTGTCGAACCCACGAGGAGCTGAAGGTATTGGTTAGCAAGAATGATAAATAAAACAATAAAAGATGCAAGTGTTTTTGGATTTTTGGTTGTATAGTTGCAAGAAGTAAAAATGCTGAATATAAAGTAGCAAGTAAAAGCTCTCAAAGAGAGAAAGCCCAATCCTCTATGTGGCAAGAGGACAAGCTCAAGTGATGTGTAACTTATATGTGGAAAACGTTCCCGAGGGCGGCATGGATATGCTAGGCATAGAGATTTATTAAACAACACGTTGAATATCTTGTCAAGTTTTAATCTTCTTTGGACGGAGCCATTGTTAGGTATAGCTAAATAAATAAACTAAACCCCTTATGATGGATCATGTGGCCAAGTAAATGACTGCACAAGAATTATTAAGACATAAAGTCCCACCATAGCATTACACTCTAAGGTCCCCGATACTAATACCCTCATAATAACTTCATGACTCGGTCTCAGGTTTACATGTCCCCCAAGTCTCCCTCAATTCATTACACTACGGTGTTCTCCTATGAGCCCATATAGGTGAAGTGTTGTGCAGTCGACGTTCGCACAACACCATCATAGAATCACATAAAAGATAAACACTAGACAAAATACCAACACATGTCATATATAAATCATTGCCAATTCATCCTATGCCCTCAGGAACATACGGGAACTACTCACAACGTGCAAACATAATGATATTCAGTGGCATAAGTGGTACAACACAATCTGAAAATATAACTTCACCTCCAAATAATGACAAGTACTCAATCACAAACATGAATAGTAGCACAAGACAAGTATCTAGGGTATAGCAACTCTCAAACTACGAGGGGAACGGAGTGGATCACGGAGATGATGATGGAGATGGTGCTGGTCTTGGTGATGGTGATGATGTAGAGGCCTCCTCCCACGCCAAGGAGGAGAGGTGATGACGATGACGATGATTTCCCCCTTCTCCGGAGCTCCGGAGCAGCAGGATCTGACCCCCTCGGAGGGAATCAGGAGTTTCGCCGCCGCCGCGGCCTCGGATGGACTTGGGAAAATTAGGGCGTAACTTTTCGGGCGAGACGAAGGCGTGTTAAAAAGCCCCGAGCGAGGAAGTGCCCGAGGCTCCATGTGGGCCCCACGCGGCCAGAATCTGGCCGCGTGGGCCCCCTCTTTTGGGCCTCGTGGCTCTCCTCCCTTCGATCTTCTTCCCACTGCTGTTCTCCCGATGAAAAACCAGCTGTGCAATTTTCCTTTTTTATTTGGGTCCCTGTAGCTCCTGAAACATTAAAAACAAGAAAAAGGAGGTTTTCTGCCTCCCAGAAATTAAATACCAAAAATAGGGACTTTGTATGAAAGTCCCATAAATCATCTAAAACATGTAAAAACAATGATATAACAATGCCAATAACATTCTAATATGATAATATAAGTTATATAAATGATGATATAAAATGCACGTATCACTAACACAATGACGATTGAAGTTACTAAATTAATGAGAAACCAAGGCAAGTGAAATACAATGAATGAGATACTCAAGTAATAAAAGACTGAAGGAAATATAAGGAGAGACTTAGTAAAAATGATAGACTAAGGAAATGAAGAAAAATGAGAGTATCAAGAAATGCCCTGAAGAAATGAAATAATGATATACTAAGGAAATGATTGACTGAAGATACTTAGTGAAATACAATTAGTGAAAAATGAGCAAATACGACTAACACAAGGAATGAGCTACTTAAGTACTAAAAGACTGAACGAAATATAAAGAGAGACTTAGTAAAATGATAGACTAAGGAAATGAAGAGAATGAGAGTATCAGGAATGCCCTGAAGGAATGAAATAATGATAGACTAAGTAAATGAGTGACTGAAGATACTTAGTGAATACAATTAATGAAAACTGAGGAAATACTTCTACAAGAATGAAGACTGAAGTTAATAAATTAATGAGAAACTGAGATACTCAAGTAATAAAAGACTGAAGGAAATATAAAGAGAGACTAAGTAAAATGATAGAATAAGGAATGAAATAATGAGCGACTAAGCAAAGTACACTGAGAGAGTCAGGACTAAACAAAGAGAATTAGACTGAATTAAATTAGAATGAGAGACTGAGCAAGAGCAAATCAGCAAATCAAAAACTTCTAATGGTTTGATGTCTGAAAAAACACAAAGTGATCAGTGGGTTGAGCAAAAAAGCAACACACAAAATTAATATGAGAGGATGCAAATGGATTCAAATTAATCACAAATAATAGCATTTCAATTGGGTAACCTAATTCACAAGACAAAAAGGCATAAGTGCATTTTGTGAATTACCATTTCACAGTAACCTACCAAAGGCAGTACAATGCAGCCCAAAAATGCTCATATACTGAACACAAAAAATGACTAAACCCTAACTCAGCCAACATATGAGCACACCATCAGCCTGAGCACCAATCCAGCTAACTAATTCTGAGTATTTGGAATTTTAAAGCTCCAGAGCTCCAGTGAGGAGTAACCACTAACCAGGACTGAGGATGCCAAACAGGATGATCAAATTAACTAAGTGAAAAGGCAACATAGATGGAAATGTCAAGTCCCAGCAGACATATAGAGGGATCTTATAACATCCACAAGACTAGAAAGTAATATGACGATAAAACAAAACAAACACGCGAAGCAGGATAAAATGTTACTCCATAGACTCAACAAACATATACAAGAAAAATCTAAGAATGTCTTAATTTAATTAATGATGTGACAAAAAAAAACAGGTTTCTAAATCATGAGCCATGAGTACAGCAAAAAGAAGAGATGGCATCAGGAACAACTCTATCTTGCTACCACAAGTGTTTCTGGCATTGGTTGAGCACGCAATCGTGAAAGTTTGGTAGAGTTGAACACCACTAGTGCCACCCAGAAAAAGACAAGGCACAAACAACTCAAGAATTTGCATATGAATAGCAACGTTCCGTTGCCAAGTACAAAATTAAAATGGATGTGCAAAATAAAGACACACCTATCATATCATTAGCAGCATAAGTCCCCACTTAGCAGAACGATTTGTTGCTGTAGAAATCTAAACTCATCCAATAATTGCAAAACTAAAATTTAAGTTTGATGATATAGCATCAAGGGAAAAAAAAAATGGACCAAATTGCAATGAGAGCACAAGGTATAACCTCAGCACACAGGCCATGACGCCTAACCAGCCCTCAACTCAGCATACTAGTGTACTGAAGTGCTCATTCTACTAGACTAACTAAATTTGGCACTTTCCCAATTCCCATCACTTGGAGCCCAAATTGTGAAGAAATGTGACCACACCATCATCCTAACAAAATCATCTAAAGCATAATATAATCACGAAAAACTGAACCCTAAACTAACCTTCAGCAAGCTCAAACACAAAAGCATTAGCGAGACTACATCGATTGAGGACGACCTCTGACGCTAAAGTACAAGAGCTCCACTACATCCACCAAAATCTACATCTGAACCACAAGCCGATGCCACCAGCTAAACATAGATCAAACATCTCAGATCTCGCGACCTGACGAGCGCGATACGAGCTAAATTAAAACGAAATCAGAGGACATAGCAGCGAGGGGTGGGGGGAGGTATACCCATCTCGACGGCGGCGCGCGAGCGTGAAACGCTCGTGAATCGACGATCTATTTGCCATCGCCTCCGATCATCTCTCTCCCGAGTGAAACGATACGAAGAGCGCCGAACTAGAACACGTTAATGAAAATGAAAAAAGGGAACTGAGAGCGAAGGAAATGACTCGTTGAGGGAGGGGCGGCTCTCTCCAACGAATCAAGCGCCGGCGCCCGCTCGCTCGACGGCAGTATCCCCGGTAGCGAAGGATCTCCCCACCAACGCCGATGAGCTTGCTGCGGCGACGACCTCTCTGCCATCGCCTCCGATCATCTCTCTCCCGAGTGAAACGATACGAAGAGCGCCGGACTGGAACACGTTAATGAAAATGAAAAAAGGGAACTGAGAGCCAAGGAAATGACTCGTTGAGACGTTGACTCAAAGACACGCAGGAAGAAAGGAGAAACGAGGGAGATAGCGCTGAGATCGGACAGAAGATCGAACGGTCCAGAAAGTAGTTGTTTTCCATTATAAAACAGCTACTCCTCGTTCACA
The DNA here is from genome assembly GCA_947311845.1 of Poa pratensis. Classification (NCBI taxonomy): domain Eukaryota; kingdom Viridiplantae; phylum Streptophyta; class Magnoliopsida; order Poales; family Poaceae; genus Poa; species Poa pratensis. The sequence goes on from CAMZMU010000117.1 coordinate 61,196,518, forward strand.
AAAGGATGTTTCAACCTAGCTCAAATTTGCAGGTATCCATAGACTAAATCTTGTCTAGATACATGCAAATTTGAGCTAGCTTGAGACATCCTTTTATGAACGGAGGGAGTAGCTGTTAATTAGGAAAAGTGTTCTTTTGTCTGAAGTTTTGCAGAGCAAATTGGTTGATCAGATCTGGCTTGGTCTGACATTTGGTATAAGATGTTCATTGATCGAAGTTTTCTCGCCACGATGGCCGGCAGCAGCGAGGGAGAAAATGGATCGACTGCACGCTCCGGCAGCAAGCAGTTGTCAGGCTCGCGAATGCCCCTCGGACACGAGAGCGAGAGCCGTCGTCCACGAGCGCGTCGTACGGGAGGCCGGAGGAAGCAGCCACATCGTCTACCCCACGCTCACGTTCACAGCTACATCCAGTGGGTGCTGGTCATTAAGATCAACCTACGGGCGCAAGGCCCGTGGGAGGTTTGTGTCCAGCATGGTAGTGTCAGGCAACCCAGAGAACATGGCAGCGTGCTCCCGGCCGTCCCTCTGGAGATGGTCCCTCTGAAAGGAAAGCAGCAAGGGAAGCCAACAGCTCGAGAGAACTGGCCAAGGTCGATCAGAACGAGCCAGCACTGCTCCTGCTCCTCCCTCCTGATGGCAGGTGACCTCCGTTGTCGAGGAACGGATGTGCTGATGCGTGCGATGAGGTGACAACCACGTGTGGTCACCAGCTCGCCTGAGCGTGTCGAACTCGTCGAGGAACGCGGCCCACCTGGCAGTCTGGCACCGGCAAGCCACTAGCTTGACCCCGATCTGGGCGGCAGCGCCATGAGAGACGAGGTGGTGCAGAATCGGCCGTGTGAAAAGAGATTTTTTTTTCTTTTGAAAACGGAATGCCCACGGACTCTGCATTGTGCTGAGAAGAGATGTTCGCAAAATTGAAAACAAAATCGCGGAAAAGACGGTGGACACGGGGATCGTTTCATTGTGCATGCGCTCCAAGTTTCTGGATCCTAACGGTGCGCGCTCCGGCCTCCGGTCCGGCCGGACTCTTCGAATCCATCTGTTAAAAGGAGACGCACGCACCAATCGAGGCTGCACATCTGCATCTGCATCACCATGGAGGTCTCCCACAGCCACAGGTCGAAGCCGCCGCCGACCGTCTGAGCGCACTGCCGGACTGCCTCCTCCACGACATCCTCTCACGGCTCAAGGCCCGGCAGGTCGCGCAGACGTGCGTGCTTTCGCGGCGGTGGCAGCTCCTGGCTCACGTGCCCCTGCCTCGACGTCGACATCCGCGAGTTTCTCCCGAGCGCCGATCCGCATCCAAGCCCACGCCAGCGGCCGCACGCCACCGCCGGACTGGCCGCCGCTTTCCACCCAGTAGGTGGGCATTACGCGCCTCCGCCACCTCCACACCAGCAGATGGCACGGGATGAGGAGGAATTCTACGAGTTCGAGGATTTCGTTCGACTGCCTGCTAATCCACCGGAGCGCCGGCGGCATGGCACCGCTGGACACCCTGCGGCTGCGCATCCCGCCATGGTGGCTGAGTGTCCCGTGGATGCTCTGCGGCTCCTCCTGCACGACCAAGTACACCAGCTGGGTCCGACGCGTCCTCAGGTGCTCCCCGGCGGCGCTCGACGTCAGTGGCTTCGTCAGGCTTCCCGTCTAGCCTCCCCCAGCACTCGCCGCCTCACCAAGCTGCGGCTGGACCGGGTGTTCCTCACCGTGATTTCGCGGAACACCTCCGTTCCGGGCTGCCCGTTCTGGAAGACCTGGAGATCAGCGGCACGAGCTGTCCGGGCTCAAGAGGATCGCCCTCCGACACCCTCAAGCACCTCGCCATCGACTCCTCCTCCGCGATCACGCTGAACGCCGGCGGCAGTCTCGCCTTCGCCATCGCGGCCCCTCGCCTTGTGTCCCTGCACCTCGCCGTCCAGTTCCTTCACCTAGGCTTCTTTGGCGTCGTCGTCGAGGAGGCGCCGCGCCTTGCCCGAGCGTCCATCCGCCTGGTCGACAAGCCTGAGCTTCGGCAGAGACAGGGGG
>CAMZMU010000117.1:61206605-61285407 GCA_947311845.1 Poa pratensis
AGCTGAACCAGCCGCAGAAGATCCTGCATCCTCATCATTGGCTGCAGGAGATGCAGCGGGCGTGTGGACGCTGTCGAGGTAGACAGCGGGGACCGCTGTGATGACGACACGCTCGGCGAATCAGAGCGCGAGGCCGCTGGCGAATCCGGTGGCGTGGCGTTGGCGTCATGTGGAGGCGGGTCCCGCGACGGCGACCGGTCGAGAGACAGCGACCTCCTCGGGCTGGCGTGGCGCGCTGTGGGCCACGCAGAAGAGCGCGTGCGCGCAGGAGTCCGTGCAGGGGACCGGGACCGCCTGGGACCGACGCCAGCAGGAGAATCAGCCTCGGGATCGGTGGACGGCAGATCCGAGGCAGCAGGAGAAGAATCATCCTCGTCTTCAGCATCGATTTCGTCATTTCTGAATTTTCAGAACCATTTTCCTCACTCGTTTCTGCATCATCTTGCATGGAATTTTCTGCTGTAGCTTGACGATCTGCATCAGCATGATTAGTAACAACTGGCACAATAGGTAACGGCATATGATCATCAATATGTGCATCCCCATTATGTGTACTTGTAGAAGATGATTGTGAAGGTAGAAGCAAAATATCTTGACGAAGACGAGAACCAGCATTTGGATGCATAGTGGCAAAGGGAAAAACATTCTCGTCAAAACAACATCTCTAGAGACATACACACGTCCGGTTTTAACATCTAGACATTTTACACCCTTGTGACGGGGACTATATGTGGGGACCCCAGACTAGCTGTCCGAAATACCCGATTATGCTTAACACAACGATCCCGTGATCAGTCTGTCGTTGCACATAATTGATGATCCCGAAGAGCAAGTCTTGATGCCTGCACAAATAACGGGATTTAGGTTGAGACTCCAAGTGCAGAGTGTATAGTAAGTGGAAGACAGTTTTCCCCACGAGGGGTGACTCGAGGGTTTAATATCGAACTCTCGGGGAATCTGAAGTGGTAGATTTATCTTCTTATCCTTCTTTTGGTTACCTACAAAACAAGGTTAGATGTTTTGGTCCTCAACCTCACCTGTGGTTGTCAAGCACAAGGTGTAAGAATGATATCAGGATAGTTATGCAATGCAAACAAGAAATAAATATGCAATGATGGTGGATGCAATGTAAATGATATTTTTGGGTTTTTGAATGATGTATGCAAGATGAAAAGTATTTTTGTATTTTCGGATTTAATGATGGCTGAAAATAAAAAGTGGTATATGGTGTTGGAAAGGTGTTTCTTATGATTAAAAATGGACTGGGGTTCATGGTTTCACAAATGCACTCTCTCTTTATAAAGTGGTAGACAATGGAACACACAAAGTTAACATATGAGATTGCAACACAGGGTTTGATAACAAGTTACTTAGATATATGGGCATCACGTCCTAACATAGAGATCTTTTGGTTATTAACCTCTCTTATACTCCACCAAGATGCGAACTAAATCATAACACCTCAGTAATTAAGATAACTCAGAGTATAGCATTAAGTATCATGACATGAAGTGAAAATAAGAACATGCTAGATCTAGTCATGGAGTAGTGGCAATGGTCACGCCCACATCCCCGGTAGCATGGTATTTTAGTTTATCCCTAGTGAGGTAACAAAGTAAGGTAAAGATACCAAAGTGGATCGCAGAACTTTCTCTCACGTTCACTGCACTAGCCACCCCCCGTTACTCCAACTAATGCACACGTTCCCCCCACACGCTCTCATAAACATGCTTGATCAAAACAAGTAGACAAGAACGGGGTACATAATATGCATCTATACTCATAACTGAAACAAACATTGCAATCTCAAACATATATTAACTCATAAAGATCCACCACAAAGGTATTACAACGGTGACCGTAATCATGTTCAGCAGCTCATACGGTGCTAATTAGTGAAGCTCAAGAGAGGAGAGATACATAAGTTACTTCCACAAACCCATAGTCCAGAGGTGGACTACTCCCTCTTCATCATGGAGACGGTGGAGAAGTCGATGGAGAAGATGGAGACCACGCCGGCAGCGCCCCGCCGGAGTTTTCCCCCTCCAATCTGCAGCTCCTGATCTCCGTTTCGGTGTTTCTGTGTTTGTGCGGCGCTCCTTCCAGAGAACGACGGGGGACCTTTTTTATAGGCGTTTTTAGGTCAAGACGAAGGCGGTGGAGCGAAGATCGACGGCAACGGAGCCACGAGGCCCAAACGGGTGGGTCCCACGCGGCCACAGTACCTGGCCGCGTGGGCCACCCGTTTGGCCCTCGGGCCTCCGTTTGCTTGCTTCCTTTTTCCGTAGTCCTTCTTCCTTCCAAATATTGACGCCCGTAAATTTCCAGGTGATTTCGTTGACGTTTGGGTCCCTGAAACATTAAAATACAAAACTAGGGTTTTCTGCCTGTGCAGGGTTAATTCCAAAAAATGGAAAACTATGAAGTATTCCCAAAATCATGATAAAACATTGATATAACCCTTATATGATGCAAATATGATTGGAATATAAGCAATTAAAGTGCAAAGTTCATGTATGCATTTTACATGCATCAACATCCCCAAGCTTAATCCATGCTCGTCCTCGAGTATGAAGATGATAAAACTAACATGGACTTTGCAATTTAATACTTAACAATGGATATCAAAGATGATTACTATTGCTACATATAGTCAAATGATTCATTCTTCAAAGGAGTAGCAATATGCAAATAGTTTATGAAGTGATATCAAGTATTCAAGACAAGGATGTTCATTGATAGTTCACAAAGTGTAACATAGTAGCAAGTAATATGGAACACATGTATGCATAATGATAAGTAGAACATCCTACAATGGTCATAGAGTGTAGATGAAAATCTGAATATGATAGGTGTACACTTTGGAAAGATGTATATGTGAGTAGAGGTAAAGCATGCATAAGTTTCATCCAACTTCCAAACTCTTCTACTTAAGTTAATGATTGCAATAAGGTATTCATTGGTGTCAAGCTCTCATTGCCCCTATCATAGCATCTTGAATGATTAAGGTTAAAGTGAAAGCAAATATGAGTAGTGTGCTTGATAAAGAAGGTTGAATGTCTCATGCCCCTTGAATACAAGTACTACACCATGTTACTCAACTTAGGAAACAAAGCAAGTTCAATTATTATCATTGTAAGTAATAATAGTATCATCAAGAGCGTCAACTGGGGTACCTCTTGTCCCAAGATATGGAACAAGCCCATATCAAAATGACAAGACAAACAAACAAAATGAAATCTCAACACCCTTTTTATTTACCATTTGGAATAGTTTTTTATTGCAAGGTGTATCAGAAGGTTCACCATAGTATGTAAGTAAATTTCCACCATGAATGATGCATGGCTTAGATTAGCGGCCCAGGCGTCTCTCTAACCATTTATACAAACTCATTTAAACTACTTCATTTCCACATTTCACATGATAGCATCCATAACAAAAGTACATGATATCAACTAAATGAGATGAAGAGCATGTTGAAAGCTTGCATGTGACAGCACATATGGGCTAACTCCAACCCAAATTTATCAAGCCACTACATCATAATCTTAATCACAATGGGTCAAGTTTTATTATGCAAATAAAAATTGTGCATCAAGTTCGTGAGAGCTATATAACCAATTTTTTCCATTGCAATCAATAACATAAACATTTTCATTCAGAGGTAAGATAACACAAAACATGTTAAACATACTCGGAATAGCATAAAGCCAATAGGTAGATATGGTGGACTCACTGGAATAACTTTGGTTGAAGGTGTTGGAAACAAGTTTTTGCTTGTTGGAGTTTTTGGGCTAGCAAAAGGGAGAAAGTTGACCATCTAGATGCATGCATGAGTGTCCATAGAACTAACTAATCCATGTTAAACCAAGTAAATAACAATCAGCACCAAAACATGAATAAGTGATAGCTCTACAAAAAGAATTTGCAAACTATTACTCATAAACAAGCTCATGAATCATGCAACTATATGTATCATTAAAAATCAAGTCAAACATCCCTTTTCCCAATCTTATAAAAGCATCCAACATATTTCAACCCATATTTCCAGTAGCTCTCTCATATATAATTGATAGTGTGGTGGTCTCTCAAGACTCAAACAAAAACAAAAACGACGCTCCAAGTTTATGCGATAAAGTGTTTCGATCGAAAAACAGAAGTTGGACGTGTGCAAACCGAGAGTGTGTAGGTCCAGTGGGGTTGTCTTCACATCCCCAAGCTTATGGTCTTCACCATCCTTGGATAGCTCTTGGTGCATCTCCTCCAATCCCTGTGAAAAAACTTCAAAACACCGTTTCTCCCATCTCTTTTCTGTGGGGTGCATTAATAGTGATAAACAAATAGGTTCCTTGCTGCATATAATCCTTGAACAAAAATTCATATGACATGTCCAGAAAGTATATAATGTTGTATGCCTACTCATAAACTCAATTGGATCAAAAAGATTCAACTTAAAAGCTCAAAGCATGCATCAAACAAAATGGGACAGAATCTGTCCAGAAAAACAGCAGCAGCAAAACGTATTTTTCTACCCTACCAAACTTTCTCGAAAAATTCCGAAAAATTCATGCATACAGAGGATGAAAAGTTGCAACTACAGTTCAAATATGAGCTCATTCGGAGTTACAGAATAAGAATTAAAAATCATACCGTGCACTGACTCGTGCAGGAATAAAATCTCCGAACGCTATAAGCAACTTTTTCAAACCAAAAAGGGTAAAACTTGGCACTTTATTAAAAACTCCAGAACCTAACTAGACACAAATCTCTTGTTACAGCAAGAGGACACAAAGAAAAATCACACAAAAAATAACCGGGTTGCCTCCCGCAAAGCGCTTTCTTTATAGCCATATAGCTAGGCTTCTTACTTGTTGTTTTATTGTGGACGAAGCTCATGAGGGAGCTTGAACTTTGGTGGTTCCCTCTTCCTTGGAAAGTGTTCCATGCACTTCTTGTGTGGAAACTGAAACTTTACATTCCCTTCCTTTGAATCAATGATAGCACCTGTGGTACGAAGAAAAGGTCTTCCAAGAATAATAGGACTAGAGGTTTTATTCCCCATATCCATGATTAGAAAATCCACAGGCACAAAAGTCATATGTAACTCTACCATAACATCACTTACTTTTCCCAAAGCATGTTTAATAGAGTCATCAGCAAGTGCTAGTTCAATAGAGCATTTTTCAAGATTTTTCAATTCAAGCACTTCATATAGTTCTTTAGATAAAACAGAGACACTAGATCCTAGATCAAGTATGGCATGGTGTGTCTCTTTTCCAATAGTTACTAGTACCTTAGGTATCCACATATCCCCAAGCTTAGGTGGTATCATAGCCTCTTGGTTGTACCTAGCAATCTTTTCTTTCAAGACATGATTAGCAATATAAGAACCAAAACCTGCTTGGTTAGTGTTGATGGAAGGATCACTTGCAAATTTTTGTAAGATAGATATTAATTCATGCAAGCTACAATTTTCTAAGTCAAGCAAAGGATCCTTGACTTCATTAAGCATTTTAACTTCCTCAACTTTCTTTTCCTTTTTAACCCATACTTGTTGACAGGAACCTTTTCACATGTTTAAGAGATGAATCTTTTCTCAATGAATCACTAACTCGAACCAATTTTTCCTCAATATTGTTCAGGTAAACATCTTTTTCCAGAAATTCTTTCTCACAAATTCTCAACTTATGCATGACATTAACCAATTCATTGTTTATCTTTGGAATAATGTTTTCAGAATAAGAAACTAGTTGTTCAAAATCTTCCTTACTAGGTAGCTTTTCTAACTTAGTTTCAAATTTATCCTTTGATGAAGCAAGTGCTATTGTGGTGTCTTCCAACTTTTTCTTGCTACCCACAAAGCTACCAAAAATCCTTCTAAGTGTCATGGCTGCACAAGGTGGTGTTGACAAGACAAAACTTCCACCTGTAGCCCCATCTAAAGCATTTTGATACCAAGGATCTATTCCATAATAGAAATAAAGATTTAGCTTTTCATCTTCACAAGGTGTAGGATCTTCATAATGCATCCTATTAATTCTTACCCAAGCATCTTTTAATGTTTCTCCATGATATTGTTTAAAACTAGAAACAGAATTCCCTAGAGAACTCCCTCCTTGTTTGTTTCCAAGCACCATGATAGCAAGTTTTTTTTTGGTATTTTTAATTTTTTATGCAAAACTGAAATAAATATGATATGATATGCAATGACACTAACAAAACAAATAAATTGCTTTGTAAGTAAAGATGGATAAGATGGTGCTCACGTAGGTGCAACCTCCCCAAGCTTAGGTGTTAGCACAAGTTGGTGACGTTGACTTTGTTGTGAGATGAATGCGATGATGCACACCCTTGGATAAATCTCTCAGCTACGATTCCCCGGCAACGGCGCCAGAAAACGTCTTGATGATCCCGAAGAGCAAGTCTTGATGCCTGCACAAATAACGGGATTAGGTTGAGACTCCAAGTGCAGAGTGTATAGTAAGTGGAAGACAGTTTTCCCCACGAGGGGTGACTCGAGGGTTTAATATCGAACTCTCGGGGAATCTGAAGTGGTAGATTTATCTTCTTATCCTTCTTTTGGTTACCTACAAAACAAGGTTAGATGTTTTGGTCCTCAACCTCACCTGTGGTTGTCAAGCACAAGGTGTAAGAATGATATCAGGATAGTTATGCAATGCAAACAAGAAATAAATATGCAATGATGGTGGATGCAATGTAAATGATATTTTTGGGTTTTTGAATGATGTATGCAAGATGAAAAGTATTTTTGTATTTTCGGATTTAATGATGGCTGAAAATATAAAAGTGGTATATGGTGTTGGAAAGGTGTTTCTTATGATTAAAAATGGACTGGGGTTCATGGTTTCACAAATGCACTCTCTCTTTATAAAGTGGTAGACAATGGAACACACAAAGTTAACATATGAGATTGCAACACAGGGTTTGATAACAAGTTACTTAGATATATGGGCATCACGTCCTAACATAGAGATCTTTTGGTTATTAACCTCTCTTATACTCCACCAAGATGCGAACTAAATCATAACACCTCAGTAATTAAGATAACTCAGAGTATAGCATTAAGTATCATGACATGAAGTGAAAATAAGAACATGCTAGATCTAGTCATGGAGTAGTGGCAATGGTCACGCCCACATCCCCGGTAGCATGGTATTTTAGTTTATCCCTAGTGAGGTAACAAAGTAAGGTAAAGATACCAAAGTGGATCGCAGAACTTTCTCTCACGTTCACTGCACTAGCCACCCCCCGTTACTCCAACTAATGCACACGTTCCCCCACACACGCTCTCATAAACATGCTTGATCAAAACAAGTAGACAAGAACGGGGTACATAATATGCATCTATACTCATAACTGAAACAAACATTGCAATCTCAAACATATATTAACTCATAAAGATCCACCACAAAGGTATTACAACGGTGACCGTAATCATGTTCAGCAGCTCATACGGTGCTAATTAGTGAAGCTCAAGAGAGGAGAGATACATAAGTTACTTCCACAAACCCATAGTCCAGAGGTGGACTACTCCCTCTTCATCATGGAGACGGTGGAGAAGTCGATGGAGAAGGTGGAGACCACGCCGGCAGCGCCCCGCCGGAGTTTTCCCCCTCCAATCTGCAGCTCCTGATCTCCGTTTCGGTGTTTCTGTGTTTGTGCGGCGCTCCTTCCAGAGAACGACGGGGGACCTTTTTTATAGGCGTTTTTAGGTCAAGACGAAGGCGGTGGAGCGAAGATCGACGGCAACGGAGCCACGAGGCCCAAACGGGTGGGTCCCACGCGGCCACAGTACCTGGCCGCGTGGGCCAGCCCGTTTGGCCCTCGGGTCTCCGTTTGCTTGCTTCCTTTTTCCGTAGTCCTTCTTCCTTCCAAATATTGACGCCCGTAAATTTCCAGGTGATTTCGTTGACGTTTGGGTCCCTGAAACATTAAAATACAAAACTAGGGTTTTCTGCCTGTGCAGGGTTAATTCCAAATAAATGGGAAAACTATGAAGTATTCCCAAAATCATGATAAAACATTGATATAACCCTTATATGATGCAAATATGATTGGAATATAAGCAATTAAAGTGCAAAGTTCATGTATGCATTTTACATGCATCAATAATCCGAACTGAGTACCATAGTTTACATCCATTATAATACCGAATTAAAGTCTTACATAAATGGTCATTTAGACCAAGTCTTACATAGGTGCCTTCATGGGCCAACCAAAATATTCAGCGGAAGTTACAGCGTAGTAGACATCATATCCTAACAATGACCCGACAGGCAGCTGACTTATGGAGATCCCTAATTCGCATAGAAGTCGCCATACTCCTCTTCGGCGTAGTGCTCTCGAAATCTGGCTAAGACAATAGCCAGGGGCGAAACCAATATGAGTACATTTGATTGTACTCGCAAACTACCCCAACTTGAACATGCACTAGTTTTATTTTTAATTCCAGACTTTTATTTATTTAAAACCTCTGTATATCTTTATTGAAAAAGGTAAGAAGAATTTTATAACTATCCTCCAATAAAATCACCATTTTATCTGTTTCTCCAAAACTCCTCCTTTTTCCGACCATAGCCCGTCATGGTCCATTTGCCTCCAACAACCTCATACCGATCCATTGGTATAGTTGTATAAAACATTCTCCATTTCATTTTTGTTTTTAAAACTCAAAGTCTTTCAAAAAGTTGCACATGGTCTTAGGACAGCCTTCCAACTGTCCATTACCGGGGACTCGGCTATTCGAATAGTTTTACACTCTGCAGAGGTAGCACGCTTTTCCCACATCCATCCGGCAACTCATCGTGTCAGCCACGTCCCGCCATACAAGGTGTATGCGAAGTTGAGTCACCGACCCTAGCCTGTCCTTTGCTCATGCTAGTATAGGACCCTGCCCATATGACACTTTCCATCAACACTTAACCCAGCCCGTCGGAATCTAAGTGTGAGGACTCATAGTTTTGCCCGGCGGTGTATAGGGGACATCCTTCTATCCACCACATGTGCGAGGATCATCCTTCTCCACATGTGCGAGGACCCGGGTCAGGGGGTAGGTCACCGAACCATCCCCTCATGCATAACGGAGTCATCTTCGTCGATGAGGCATCCCATACTAATATGAGCAAATTATATGACTAAGCCCTTTCCCATATGTGGGTAAATGTGGTCGCACAGGGTAAGATTGGTCGTCATAGTACTAGGACACACTGTGCATTTTTCATAAACATCACCATCCTCCATTTCTTCACTTCCACACCGACATCTCGGCATTCCACCTTCATCAAGCATTTTCAAAGGAGTTTTGAGTAAACCATATTTATTTTTCCCATCCTATAATTTTATATAAACTATCTTATACTTCTACATCGGTGGCAAAATAGTTTTTCATATGCTTTTTGAAAAGGTTTTAAAAATCATTGCCTTAAAAGTAAATCATGTTATCAAAGTAGATGTATATATACTTGGGGTGCGAGCTCAGAGAGTAGCTTGCCTTGCTCAACAAAGTGACCCTGGTCTTGTTCTTCTGGTTCAACAAATTCCCCTTCCTCGATAATTCCGACAACGCTCTCGTCTAATTAATAAACAAACAAATACAAACAATCACTATACTACTCAATCAAACATCACACATTACAATCTTGAATGCTATAAATAGCCACTGCACACACCAAGCAACACAATTTGGTTTCAATTTAATTGAATTAACCACTATTTATTTATGTCTTCTATATGGCAGAAACTAGTTGAACATGTTTAATTGCATAACTCAAGTTCTGTTGGTCACAAAAATACAAACTAAATTTCTACAGAAAGCTACTGATGTGTAGAAGACAACCCAATTTGATTTGCATTAATTGGAGTTACCAAACTCCCTACACAATTGTTTTCATCCAGAAACTTAATAATCAAGTTTTAGCTACAACTTAAGTTCTGTTGATCCTAAAATTAAATCCTTTTAGGGGTAACTAACAATGACTAAATGTGATCCAACAAAATTGGCCCTAACTCATTTGGGTTAATCAATAATTATCTATAATTGTTTTGGTGCAGAAGGGTTTGCTAAATTTAACTTTATACTAAACAATTATCATTGCAAAGTTAATTCTACCAAACTTAGGGAAGCTAATAGATCACAGTACCAAGCTGACAAAATTGGATTGGAATTATTTGGGTTAATAGATCATCAGAAACAAACAAGTTTAGGTTTTAAACCTTCTGTGGAATTTTTAATAATACGCATTTATTATTTATCTAAATGAAATGAAACCACTTGGGTTGGTTAAACAATTTCATAAGCTTTCCAGAACATTTTGATTTGATTTATTTGGACCTATAAATCTCGAGATATTGAATTTCAAAGTTCAGTCCAATACTGAAATTCCAGGAAAAATTAAATTAGAAAAGCTTTCTGTTCTGGATAATGTTGAGGATTCTGACGGGTGGGGTCCACTCGTCAGTGACTCAGCAGAAATATCTCATGCGCTGGATAATGTTTAAAACACTGACAGCGGGGCCCACTTGACAGTGACTCATCTAATCGAAGCGGTACGCACCGTGGATCTAAGATCCAACGGCTGGGAGCAAGCATATCGGCGACGACCAAAAACAGGCGGCACCGTGGCTCCGGCGATGGCGAGGTGTGCGATTCGCTCACCTAGGGGCTCGGGAGGACGTGTAGGTGAGGCAGAACGGTCGCGGCGGCCTGGGGAAGCTTGCTGGAGGAGTCACGCTTCCTGGGATGGCTCCAGTCGACGGCGGCGAGCTCCTCTGCTTCCACGGGCAAGTCCTCCAACTCCGGCGAGGTCCTGGCGACGATTCTGTGCGCGATACAGAGGGGAAAAAGGTGCGTGTGAATGCGGTGAGCTAGAGCAACAACATGGAGGGGTCAGAGGGAGAGAAAGAGCAGCAGCACGACACGGCCGTGGTCGTCTTCAACCTCGGGCACAGCCGAGCTCGGAGATGCCACGGGCAGCAGCAACTGCTCCGCCCTCCTGGCGGTGCACGAGAAAGTGTGGAGTGAGGGAGAAGCAGTGGGGAGGTGTGTGGAGAGAATGCGAGGCTCGGGGTGGCTTATAAGGCCGACGCTTGGCTCACGGTGGTCGTGGTTCACGCGAGGTCCAGAGAGGGGGAGAGGCTGCCATTGGCTGTCTGGGGTGTGCGGGCACGACGTTGGACGGCGTTAGCGGGCAATGGAGCGAGAATGCGTGCGTGTCGACGAGCTGAGGAAGCTCGAGGTCGGGCGCCGTCGGAGCGCGCGCGTCAGGGGGGCCTCCGCGGCACGGCCACTATGTCTAGGAGACTGTGGGGAGGCTAGGGAATGGCGGGGTGGTCCTTGGCTGACGAATGGTGCAGTGGAGCGCCGAAGTCGTCAGCGGTGACCTCGGTTCGGCATGGCGACCGGCGAGCACGGGCGCGTGCTATGCGCGCGAGTGTCGGCTTCTGCGTCGGCCTAATCGCGACACACTGGAGCAGAAGAGCAAGGGAGAGAGAAAGGGCACAGCGCCGGGCCACCACGACGTCTCCACCGTCCTCTGCCACAGTGGCGGAGGGGTCACGGAGGAGCCTGCGAGGTGGCTCGCCGGGGATCTTCAAGGGCCTGCGCAAGGGAGCGACCCTGCCCTGTGTGACCAGATACGACGACAGAGAGGAGTGAAAAATTGACGGCAGCGCGGGATCGACCGGCAGCATCAGCGACAAATCAGGAATCGGAATCGGCATGCCACCTTTTTATTTGCGTGGGAGAAACTAAGCCAAGCCCTTCTCCCACTCGCCGCCGGCCACCATGGCCACTGACAGCGGGGGGGGGGGGGGGGGGGGGGGGGAGAGAGGCCGACGATGAGAACTGAAACGAAGCTCAAGGAAGGAGGAGACCACACGAACTCGCCACAGCCCACAGAGGCAGTCCCCACATCAACTCGGTCCAACCATTTTCGAGAGAGGTAGCTTGAGATGGGGAGTGAGGAAGACGGTGCGGTCAGGTATGGTTGTCAGTGGAATTTTTTATGTCTCCCTGGTCGCGCGCTGTCAGCACTTTAGCGACGGAAATAGGCTAATAATCTGATTCATTACTCTTTATTTTTATCCGCTTAAGCCACACATCGCCTTTTTTATTGGTGAGAAAAGGAGGAATGCGGTGTAAACCTCAGAAATGCATTCCTGGGTTTAGGCCCCTACAAACAGTATCGACAGCAGGCTGCATAAATGGATGACTAAAAATTATGTATAATTATTAGAACGCCCACAAAAATGCTAAATAGTTATTTAAAATTTTCTTTACTATTACATCCAGATAAATAATTCACAGGCACACTGCCACGGGCGCGGCGTGCCGCCACGCCAAGGCCTACTAGTTTCTGTTAAAGTTAATAAGTTCTTGGATTTCTGGTGGTCTTATCAAACTTACCCTTTATCTCTCCTATCTAAAAAGAACGATTCGTTCCACATTCTGCCCACTCGGTTTCGTCGAGCCCCGCATTGATTTTCCTCCGCCCTTATTTTCCACGCATCATGGCTCATTTTCTTCCCGTAACGTCGCGTTTCTTTGCAGCTCGATCTCTACCCCTCCACAAGACGCAAACCACAGCCGCGTATGTCGTCTCTCTACTCGCGCCTCCAAAATTCCAGGTCGCCGACCTTCCTCCCGGAGTCCACCTCCAGTTTCCTTCTCCCTCATTCCCCTTCGTCTTCGGGTCAGGATTGTCCAGTTGAGTCGGCGGCCTATGGCGGCGGCGGTCACGGAAGATCGAGCACGGGCCGTCGTGGAGGCGGGACGACAGGGGCGCCGCCAAGGAGGCCTAGCTCCGGGCCATCTACTGCTCCTTCATCCGCGACGTCGGCCTCAGGATCAAAGCTGTAAGCACCCATCATCCTCTGCTCCCCTTTTGTTAACCCTAGATTAAACGGTAACACACACGTATAAATGTCGGGGAGTTCATGGGTACAAGTTGCCACAAGGGCGCAAGTCGGGCACCTGGATGAGCGGCGATACCAAGAATGGCAGTCGCGGCGGCAAGTTGACCTGTGTGTGCGTCGACGGCTACACCGACCAGGATATTCCTGCCCCCTCGTCGTCATTCCAGTCCGATCAATCGCATACCTGCACGGCGTGAACTTTCGTCAACTTTCGTCAAGTTAATTTAAAATTTAAGATACTTGAATATTCTGATGGGCTCCGATCTTGAAAATTTAAGCTTTTGGAAACCAGCCTTTCGAAGTGTTTATATCACCATATGAAGCTTCTGCTATGAAGGTAAGCATATATCACACCGAATGCTATTGTCATGCCAGGTTGTCGGTGTAGTTTCCAGAAAGTTCCTAACCTTGAATATCAAATTAATAGGTCTCATGTGCTCCTGATGCTGCAGGCATCTCTCCTAGCATTAGGTCGGAGATAATTATTATGCAACCTGTACTGCATGTGCAGCTCAGACATCCAAGGAGCCTTTGTGATCCAGTGATTGGTTCAATATTGTGTTGCACCACTGTTTGTAGGCTTTTCCCTGAAGGTAAATACTATATATGCATTTCTCCCTATTCGCCCTTGTATTTCATCACTCACCTTCAAAATCTACTGAGGCAAAATCTATCTAGCTCCAAATTAGATCATTAAACTATTATTGGTTGATTTGTTACAGAGTGGCCATTCTTCAATTTGCAGCGGGTCATCACCTTCATGGCTAGAGGCGCGCAGCTTGGTCTGGAACCAAGAGTGGCAGCCATCGCCACCATTCTGGCGAGAGCGGTGGTATGCGCAGAGGCGAAGCTGCCGCCGCTGCCACGAATCACGATTGGACCGGGAAGGGAAGTCATTAGGCAGGATATAAAATGGATTCTAAGCAATGATGAAGATGATCCGCTTGTGTCATGAGATTCTCTCAATGCTTATTCCTATGTGAAGCCATTAGCAAATTTCGCATCAGTTTGGCTACAAAGGTCGTCATATTTTTATTTGATCTGAGTAGTCATATTTTTATTCGTACATGTTGTGGCACCATGGAGGAAGTTAAACATGTGTGGCAGCCTGAGTTAAATTTGGCACAAGTTAAATAAATTTGTATGATTTAATTTTTTATTACTTATTATCTCACTCAAATCAGTAAGTTTCAATATATGTGAGTTTATGAGATTGAATTGTGTTTAATTTATGGCGATCAAATTGCTGTGGATTGATATTGTTATTGGATTACCGCTTTTTTTTAACAAATTAGCATACTTGTTTGATCTATGTCTGCCTATTTTTTTTTTATATTCCGTGGCAACCTACGAGTATTCAGCTAGATAAAACGCAATCCTTACATCTTGGAAACAATTTGTGTGCAACCCTGTTGCAACGCACGGGCATTTAGCTAGTTACTAGTAATAGTAAAGATTAATTTGTTGATCTGACAGTCTGAATACATCTGAAGATGGGCGTTGATTGTTGAGCTATGAGCGACGTGCCACCATCACCAACTACCATTTAGTAGTAAAGATTAAGAACAATCTGTGATTACAAGATGATGTCGGGTACAACAGAGAGTAATCCCTTATTCTTCCATCGAAGAAATCATCCCCGAGCTAAGAGAAGAGACAAAATAATTCTCTCTCCATCACATGTAAGCAATCACTCTACATAGACAGGATACGAAAAGTCTGGCATTACCTCGTTTGATTGCCCTTAACCACTAATGGTACGACCACCATCGACAAATATGACCTGGCCAGTGATGAAGGAGGCCGCTGGCATACAAAGAAATGTCACCGCCGATGCAATCTCCACTGGCTCGCCGCTGCGCTGTATCGGGGTCCTCGAGTGCTCTTGCTCTAGGATATTTTGATCTACCTGTTTCATTTCGCAAAATCAATTGTTACCCGCCGCCAAATAATTATAAAATATAAACAATTATTATTGATCTTGCCAAATAAATCTGGCACTATTTATCTCGAAAAGCATGGTGTATAAATTTAATTAAATGTTAAAACTTACTAACTTTGACCAAATATATAGAAATATCTTTTGGTGCATCTATATATTTATTTGGTACTGTAGATCTTTATATTTCTTATATATACTTTGTCAAACTACTTTCGGAATGGAGGTGTAGCATTTTTTTTTTGTTATTCAATGTTGGATAATAAACAACAAGACTGATGTATAAGCTGATCCATGAGGTGTTTGTACATACATTTCTTATCATATTGGTTGTGGTAATGCCCGGGGCGACGGCGTTTACACGAATGTTGTTACGGGCCCACTCGGTAGCAAGGCTTCTTGTAAGC
This sequence comes from Poa pratensis, assembly GCA_947311845.1. Taxonomy (NCBI): domain Eukaryota; kingdom Viridiplantae; phylum Streptophyta; class Magnoliopsida; order Poales; family Poaceae; genus Poa; species Poa pratensis. The sequence continues at coordinate 61,221,885 of CAMZMU010000117.1, forward strand.
TGGTTTATTCCTCCTGCATGCCAACGTACTATATTATCGGAATATACTTTGGGAACTCACATGAGCTCTTTTTTCATTATTATGGCAATATAGAACAATTTGATCGACCGTTGAGAAGTTTTCTAAGAAAAATATGTTCCAAAGGGGTTTTACTTTTGAAATGGCGTAAAGTGCGACGCCTTGGTAGGCAATTGAGCCTGAAATGGAAGAGATGTTGACGATGCTGCCTCCTCCGACGATGGAGGCACGAAGGAGGAGGGGCTGCGCGAGCTGGCTGAGATGGAAGCACGATTCCAAATTGGTCGACATCAGTTGAGAGTAATCTTCCGCCGTTCACTCCACGGCCGCCTTCAACGGCATTTGCCCGGCGTTGTTCACCTACATCAAGTGGTTCAATACATATGGACATATAAGAACTGCGGCATATAGTGTACCTAACACTCTGGCCATCGTAGCACCGCTCTCTCTGTTTTGAGAGTCGTCACCAACTTTTCCTCCTCCTCGCCGGCGCGCTCCTCGCTCCTCACCGGGGGCGATGCCGCTCGGCGTGGACATGGATGCGTTGCTTGGCATGTATATAGTAGCTGTAGATTTGGTTTAGCCTTCGTGCTAGGTGTTGCCTTCATGGCGTCTTTCTCCCCCCGCTCTTCTCTGCTAGTGCTCCTGCCAAGCACTAGATGGTCGTTTCTGCTTATCTCCGGTGAGCCTCCGTGGTGGAAGCTTGCTGGTATGGTGGAACTGGCGGAGAGCTTCTCAAATAAGGGCAGATCTGCGCATCTTCGCGACTTGAGGTGTGGTGATGCGGATTTCCCTCTGGCCGGCCGTGAAGGCGAGGAGAGGGATTGGTGTTGTTGCTTCATCGTCAGATTCGGAGGTGGTGTTGCGGGGTTCGTGTCGCAGGAGTTCTGGAAACCGCTCCTTCTGCACAGCGGAGGAGATGAAGCAGTCTGCCAAGCTCCAGAGGATGGAGGAGACGGTCTGCATCGTCATCTCGGCGACCTCTTCAATAATTAGGTTCGTTAATCGCGAACACAGTGCTGGCGGCGTGGATTTGGGAGGACTCCTTGCAGCTCGTCTTGGTGGCGAGGGAAGAGGAGAACATCCAATTTGTGTTTGCTCGCTGCTGGGTTTGCACCAGGTGAGAAGCAGTGCTTCTATTGGGAGCTTCCTCACGGTGGCGTTTCTGCCGTCGCCGTTCAACATGGTCGGAAGGCGACCGCTCCCGCCTTCGACGTTGGCTACGGTTTTCTCCGGCCGGCGTCTCAAGGTCTTCTTCAACCTCCTGGCTGCTATGCCGTTTCGGAGGCCCTTCAGCTACGGTGCAGCGTGCTCCCGCCCCTGGTCCCAAGTGGCGTAGTCCCCGGCGACGAGGAAGGTGGCTGCCCTGAGCTATGGATTGATCGCACCGGAGAAGGAGCTGGATCCAATTGCATTTCCAAATATCTTCTTAGGGTCCTTTGTGCAAATTGTAGGGGCATGGATGTAATTTTCAGTTTTCTTGATGCCTTATCTGTAAAATGTACCGGTGTTGATTATTAATGAAGCCTCTCGGCCCTTCGGGGCGACTCCCTGTTCAAAAAAAAAAAAAACTGCGGCATGTACTTGGAGCATTTTCTCTCTTGTATTTGAAAGATTGCGGAACATTGGTGGTAGCACATTTACTGAATTCTAATTGGGAGCACGCCCTCATAATCTAGGTTGCAATCTCACGGAGGGTGCATAGTACTACTGATGGAGCAACAAATCGAATTAGCGCGGCTGCCTAGTTAAGAAATCAATCAATTAAGCTTACCAGTATGTCGAGTTTGCCGTCGAAGGTTTGATTCACCGTTTCAATGAGCTTCTCCCTCTCGGCGCGCTCGGAGACGTCACAGACGGAGACGGTTACCGGGAGCCCCATCTCTTCCCACCGCCGCCGGCAGTCCTCCAGCTCCGCCGCGTTCCGGGAGCATGTGTGCACCCTCGCGCCGAAGCCCGCCAGTTCCTCCACGATCGCGTGCCTGACATCACGCATATATATATATATGCACATGAGCTAAGTGCGGGCGCCTACGCATGCGTACAGCCTCCCGATCGTACATGTACGCATGCGTACCCGATGCCTTTGCTGCCGCCGGTGACGAGCGCCGCCGTGCCGGCCAGGCTCCACCGCTCCCTCCTGCTGGTCTCGCCGGCGGCCGCCATCAATCTCTCTCTTCCTTCTGGCTTCAGTTGTACGATGTCAGAGCAGAGGTACGTACGAAGCACGATCGATAAGGCAGTTGACCCGCTGATTAAACAGAGACCACGCAAAGAACGCGAGAAGATCATATACAGTACGTCTGGCCAGAACACATCCGGCTCCAAGAACACGCGCCATACGGACGACACCCTGTCTGATCAAGACGTACAGAAAGCGACCACACACCTAAAGCGACTGCCAGCTGAGATGCTGGTGCGGTCAAAAACTGAAATGTGAATAGATCGAGTGCCTGCAATTCTGCAATCGCGTTTTAGGATTAACTTTTCCAAGATTCAGTGCTAGCTCGTTCCATTAACCTCCACAACTCGGTGTGCGATAATTTTCCAACACACACAATGAAAGCTGAAAATTCGTGTGTGATCTTATAGAGATCAAACGGTTAGTCTGAGAGAAAAATCTTACGCGATGTCCTCAAATTAGTTACCACATGATTAGTCACCGAAAATAGTGTACTAAGGGTACCCATCACACACGATTTGTAAACCGTGTGCCATGGCGCACCCATGGCCCACCCACAACTAGTTTTGCCAAATTAATCGTGTGTGATCATAATCTTTACTAACTACTACCTCCGTACCGAAATATAAGATGTTTTAATTTCTGATATGAATGTATCTAAAGTTCTAGACACGTATTAGTGTGTAGATCCACTCATTTCTATCCCTATGTAGTCCATATATGACATATCTAAAAGAAGTTATATTTTGGTATTGAGGGAGTAATATTGTTAGTTTGTTAGTTACAATAAAGGATCTCAGAGCAGGAGTTTGTATTAAAAACAACCTACAATCTCCCAAACAACCGAGAGAAGATGACAATCTGAATATCGGACCCGAACAACACATGCATATTATAAATTCTTCACTTCACCTTGAAGACGTACGTAATCACGTACCACATCAACTGATACGGAAGGAAATACGATACATATACTGTATCATTCACCACGATGCAGAGGGCTGAGCTAGCCCGCAGGGTGTCGTACAGAAAACGATACATGCGACACGCGTAGCCACAGTTAAGCTATGGTGTGTCCCCCATCGACGCAGATGACTTGGCCGGTGACGTAGGAGGCCGCCGGCATGCAGAGGAAGGCTACCAACGAAGCCACTTCCGCCGTCTCGCCCAGCCGGCCCATCGGCACCCGCGCCGCCTGGCTCTTCACCATCTCCGGGTCCATCGTCTCCTGCTCCAAACAACATGAATCAGAAAAACTAAATCAAGATTACAACCGTGGAAGTGGAACTGCTAGCTAGTTGACAATCTAGCTCCATCGATTGGTTACCACATCTTTGGTGATCTCGGTGTTGATGCCGCCGGGCGCGACGCAGTTGACGCGTATGCCGTCGCTGGCCCACTCGGCGGCGAGGCTGCGGGTCAGCTGGTTCATGGCTCCTTTCGTCATGGAGTAGACGGCGAGGCATGGGAAGCCGACGAAGCCGGCGATAGAGGAGATGTGGACGACGCTTCCTCCGACGCCGCCCAAGAGGAACAGCGGATGCGCGAGCTGGGCGAGGTGGAAGCACGACTCTAGGTTGGTGGCCATCACCCGCGCGTAGTCCTCGCCGGTGCACTCCGTCGCGGCCTTCACCATCGACTGCCCCGCGTTGTTCACCAGGACGTCCAGCTTGCCGCCGAAGGCTTGCTTCACCGTATCCATTAGCTTCTCCCTCTCGGCGCGGATAGAGACGTCGCAGACGGAGACGGTGACGCGGAGGTTCTTGTCCTCCCACCGCCGGCGGCACTCTTCCAGCTCATCCGCGTTCCGGGAGCACGTGTGCACCCTCGCACCAAGCCCCGCCAACTCCTCCACAATCGCATGCCTGTCGATCGATATCACCATGAAAGCACACATGCACTTTAATACCCTAAAACCGGCCCATTTATATAGCATCGATTGTGTACTGTAACTAGCTAGCTCAGAGTAAGTATATATGTACCCGATCCCTTTGCTGCCGCCGGTGACGAGCGCCGTCGTGCCGGCGAGGCTCCACCTCTCCTCCATGCTCCGGCGTGAGGCGGCGGCCATGAATGATCCTCTCGGACGTCCTAGTCGCTCCCTGGATCTCTCCTCCACCTGTGCGTGATTGCGTACGTGAGAGCTGCTACTGATACGAATTGTGTGACACCCGTGCTAGGTTATTTATACTCGGTCGTGAGTGTATGATGGGTGCTATGACGTCTAGCTGTTCATGATCTCTGACGGTCGGATATGCAGAAGATATGACGCACTACAAGAGGGCCACTGACTACCTGCAGACGGCCGCCCAACCAACGACCTTCGGTTTATTTGAAGCGATCGATTGCAAGCCGGCATGCACGGCGGCCACTGGCCATTGAAGAAGAAATATATCTCCTCCGTATCAAAAATGGATGTGATCTTCGATATGTCTCAAGTCAATCGTTATAAAAATTTGACTGCAAATTTTGTTTAAGGTATATAGATTTGGAACAGAGAAATCGTATCGTTTAATCTCGAAAAGTGCATCATATTATAATTTTTTGGGGGTTTTATACATATATTATATTGAAAGTTAGTGGTCAAAGTAAAATCTTAAAAATGAATGTCCAAAACGACATGTTTTTATGAAGAGGGTAAATACTTACAGTTCTGCTAATTTTTAGTTGTATGAAAAAACATCAGCCTGAGTCGATTGTTGATTTTTGGAGAAAAACAAATACAACAATTATCGGAGTGGTGGTTGGGCCAGCAGGGACGAGATTGGAAAAGTTCACTTGAGACAAGAAAGAACGAATGGGCACAACATGGTATTGTTGGGGTATTGAATCGAAACTGATGGTGCACAAGTAGAAAAACACCTCAGTATTTGTGGCTAGGGGTGGATATCGAGTCAGCTCGACTCAACTCGTAAATACTCATTAGTTAACGAGCCAACTCAACTCAACTCGTTAACTAAACGAGCACTGGAGCTCGGTAATAAAGGGTATATCACTAGTGGTTGTGTCACAAATAGGAGCACGCCAATAGTAGCAAGGTTACTTGTGGTGTGGGCTAATGTGTGACACACCACTATTATCTCCAAGCCCATTCCAAAAACGAAAACGCCCCAGATTACTAGTCCCATCTCCTTGACAATCTCTTGCTCTTCACACCGCCGCCGCCGCTCCTCACTCTCCCCTCGCGCAGCAGCCTCCGCCACCCTCCCTCTTTGTCTCTCGCATCGCCGCCAGCGAAGACCACCGCTCCTCTCGCGCCACATCCGCCCCTCCCCTTCCTTCCCCTCGTTGTCGTTGTCGAAGACCAACGCAACCGCCTCGACCCTCTCCGCCACCGCCCATCGCAGCCCTCGCAGTCGGTGAGTTTCAGTTCATCTAAAATTGATAGTAGATTGATAATGGATTTAGTTGGTTAGATTTAGTAGGATATAGTAAAATTGCTAGTGAATAAGATTTAGTTAGCACTTGTAATCTGATATTTAATTTGGTTAGTTGATGAAATGTGTATGTAGAAAATGAAACTTGTGGTGTAGTAGAGTACAATTCATTTTGTAGTGTAGCCCGGTAATTTAGTGTTTGATTTAGTGTTGTTGATTTAGATTTAATTGATCTAGGTGTAACTAATTTGTTTAGTTGATTTAGCGTAGTTGATTTAATTAGGATCATGCTTATATAGTTGATGATGAATAGTTTAAGATGTATAGTTTAAGATGAAATTTGCATGTAATTAAAAAGAGTGCTAAGGTTATTTATGAAAGCGTTTGTTTGATCAAATTTCGGCACTAATATGTCCAAGATTTAGTAAAGGTCATGCCGTTTTTTTCCTCAATTCTAATAAGTAGCTTTTTCTCAAGAAGTATGCAAATCTGACTACGTAGTCAGGCAGTTTAGTGGATCATCGTCTGGTGTTCATCTTCGAGAGGGGCACTTAAAATGAATGGTAACAAACAGTCGAGCTTTTCATACATCTGTAACATATTGTGTGTTATTTTAGCACTAATGTGTGTTTCCTTTGCTTTTGTTATACAGATTGTACCATGTAACGCTAGGGCAGAGTTCAACAAATTAACCAGAAAAAGTGTTTGTTCCATAATTTTGGAGGTATATAGAATATTCATGTGATGAAAGGACGGACAAAGACCCGCTTGCATGGCGAAGGAGTGGAGCAGTTCGTTGCCCAGAACAATCTCATAGTCTGGGAGAAATTATATGTTTTTCGTTGACAGGACGACCACCTAGGATAATGTTTTCCTTTATAAACCATGTAGACATTGACGATGATGATAACAGTACCAAGGGTGATGACCCATTTCAGTCTGCCATCTTTGCTCAAAGAGCCAATCTCGAGGACCATGGGAAAGTCCACCTCCTTGAGCTTCTACCGCCAATCGGTAGTAGCCACATCGGAGTGCCTCATGTGACTCGTTTGACGAGCACATATCTGAACAACAAACATGCGATGGTAGGTTTTTCAAATTATTTATCATTTTACCTACTTCATGATTATCATGTGTGGTGATATGAAATTGTTCTTCTGATTTTTCATACACAGTGACATCCATAAACTATCTAGCTAAGAAAATAGCGGACATCACTGGCAACCCGAGTGTAGGACGCGGAGGCCATCAACCCTGTTTCATACAGCACAAACAAGAATACTCACCTACTATTATATCTTCTTGATCTAGTCATGTCAACATCGTTGCTAAACTTATAGCGAAGGGATTACTTCTCAACTGAGAGAATATAGGGACATGAAACCACATGAACATTGTCATTTATATCATTTGACATGCATACATATAACTATCTGTTATTTCTGCTACAAATAACACTAGTTTACCTTGCATGGTAGAGGCTCTAGGTGGATAAGACGTAGGGAATTTAGTGCGGTTGTTGTTCGCGTTTTCTATAGCTAGTTTAACTAATTTCAAAGTCGTGATACTGCAAAGAAGTGCAAGTGGTACTATCATCGGCAAAATAATAGACTAGCTGCATAAACAATGAACAAATAAAACACTGTGTGCCTCCAATAGAGTATCCATATAATTTGACAATGAAAATTTGGAACATGTAGAGAATAAAAAGAAGCACAAATCTTCATTATGCTCCTTATAATTTAGGGATTCCATTGCAGAATCTGGCAATGTTTTAATCATCGGTCAACTCCGTAAAGCAAATGACCAACAAGCAATTGAACCATTGTGGGTCATGTACTAACTATCTAGAAAATCAATTAACAGATTAAACATTAGAGCGCAATTACGGCACATACAGTGCACTTCCGATTGTGCTATCCTTGCTGAGCGCTCACGAAGACCATTAACCATAGTAGTGGGAAGAGCATGAAGATATGTGTCCTTTTCTGGATTTGCTGACCTTGGCAAAGAATTTTCGTTAGAAACATCCATAAATTAATCACATAAATTTTCCATGACACGACTAGAAAAATATATCGTTCATACACTATTATATACATGGAGTAAATCATATATGAAAATGCAGCATTAAAAATACCACATTATATGGATGAGTACATCACTGATCAATCAATTTTTTTATGAAAAGGTCAACCGTCCCTTAATAGATAGTATTTTTAGGGCAATGTTAGTTCAGTTTTTTATGGAAGTAACATGTATCCAAAAAGTTCACAAAGTTTCAAGATCAATCGCGCCATTCTTTTACATCGTTAGTATTACGGCAAATCCTCAATGTTTCCCAAACTTAAACACCACAAATTGATAGCTGACCCAACAACCCACACGTAGACAGACAACTACAAATTCCGGAGAAATTAAACTTTTCACTCAGCATGAAAATGCACGCAGCATCTTAATTCCTTACTGGCGATTATACTTTTTATTTCAGCGCTTTGACTTGGTTAGACGAAGATGTACTTTATTAATTAAGCAATGATCATGCATGTGGATTGAACTGGGTGAGTCAAGCAAGGAAACATTAATAAAATGAACTATAGACAAAACGATATGAATGATCATAAGAAAACCAAAGTAGGCTAGGAATATTTATATTGAACCGAGAGATTTGGTAGGCCGTCCTTATCATTACAAATGAATTTTGTAGGAGCGGAGCACTTGAAGGATCTTTTTAGGACGTGGAGAATCTGGTTAACTAAAAGTGAATCAGGTCAAATAGTATTTAAGTTTCGATTATGTTCGGCCCAAGAGTAAAGATACACATGAAAATGGCATAAATACAAAATTAAGCTTTACTTTGGCAAAATGCCAACAAGCTTCCAACCACTAAGTCATCTCTTGCCGCACCAGGTGAAGGGAAAGACAAACGGCCGATAAATGAAGATGATATTTCCATCAGATTCTCATGTAAAAAAGCGTCTTTGATCATAAAATTTCTTTGGAGGATTTAGTAAAAGGAAGAATGACACAAAAAATTTGGAGGACAAATACACCAATGTTATTCTTACATGCCCAATTCATATCCTTTCAAATATTAGTGGCGAATCTAAAACATTGATCACGAACATAATGATACAACGTATATTTCTCGATGTATGCATTACTTAAAAGCGTTGAAGATTAAGTTTACTGCTTTTAGATTTGAGGGACCAAACCCTACGTGCTGCCAAGAGGTTGGGCACCAGTAATATACTTTTCTCTGCTTATTAATAATATATGCCCAAGTGATGTCAACATTTAAACCAAAAACTCAACCGGTGTTGTCTCTACGTCACCGAACCACCTTCCACGCAAAAAGTAAGAGAAGAAAATCAAGGAAAAATCAGTACATGCATTGAATGGAGGGATCATTTCAAGGTTCAGGTTCAGCTGGTGATAATTTGCATCTGACTAAAGAGGGAATAACTATAATAAATTGAGTGGTTGACTAAAAACCATTGACCTAAGCCGGCCGGCGGTTGATCTGCTCGGTAATGTCAACTAGGACGTGCACAGATCTCCTACTGTGATAAATTTGTTATAAATATGATTGCATAGTACTATACATATGAATGTATGTCGGCAAGATGAAAATTAAACGATATTGGGATTTCAGGAACATGGCAGGGAGATTTGCCATGCCGCCCTTATCTTAAGGTGCATTCATCTCCGTAGTTTCTACGGTGGGAACATACGCAATCACATGCATGATGGTCGATCTGGCCAAAGTTTGTTTATATCAGACGAATTTTAACCAAAAAGTCAAAGGATTGATGAGAAGGGAGCTGGATATAATGAGTAATGACTAACGACACCTAGTACTTTGTCAACTGCATTTCTTTTATCATGTCAGAAGCTCACATGTCTGATGTCGTGGTTGTTTTTCCTTCTTCTAATTTGTACCACACAGACACAAAACTATTTTTGTGGTGATTAGCAAAATGAAAAGCAAATTCAGAAAATTTCTTTAGGGGAACCAATTCAGAGAATAATGTAGCGCAAGAGCTGGTGTACAAGGCCCAGATTCCCACAAAATCTAATATGGCCTGTAACCTCCAGCCTAGGAAAAATCATAACCACAGCGCCGAACACTGAAATGGACTCCTATAGTCATATATGCTGCCTTCAGCGGCGGAACTAACCCGCGCCGCGTTAGCGTCCGACCACTGGGCCGGCCCATTTAGTTCATGTTCTTTTTTATTTTTGTTGTCTTTTATGTTTCATTTCTTTTATTTTACTAGTAATCGTGCCCGTGCAATGCACGTTTTACATTTATTTCTCACCCCTTTCCGGCTCGTTATCTCTGATTTTTTGACTCCACGGTCATGAGCGATTAATGCAAACATCGCAGAAACATACTTCAAACATAGAAAATTTGTAATTTAGACATACAATTTGTCTAAACTCAGCGGTATCATTGAGGTTCACGCCAATAAAAATCACTCAGCTGATTATATTAAATAATAAAAAGACATAATCTTGCAATACATTTATTGAGAAAATCTATCACACAAAATAAATGAGGTTTCACACTCAAAGTGTTATAATTTATTACGGACCACTCAATTTATTATTTATTCCGGACCTGCCTTCTAATCAAGTTCGTCCATCTTGTTAGATGAATGGTTTCTATTGAGTCATATTTTTTACTGTCGGAAGAATCGTTCCTTACTACTCTCTCTGTTCTATAATCTTAGACATTTTCTGGCCACACGAACTGACATATCGATGTTTATATTTGGATAGAAAAAAAGGGAATTTTTTCTATCAGCCACACAGCCATGGCGGGCCTTGTATGGCAATTAGTTGCGTGACCTATCTCTGATTCAGAGTCTACACATTTCAATGTACTCCCATTTCCCATGATGACCTAATCAGACATGTGCCTTGTGAGGTGCGCCCGTGTGTAACATAGTGACCGTGAAAGAAAGACATGCATGAGCACAAGATAATGAAGTGCGAAAGTACTTGAGCATAATAGGTACCAAACATCTTGAAACAAGAGTGAAACGGTCAGTCCTCTTGGTGTACCAAATGTTCTGCATCTAACTAATGTATCAGATTCATTCAAATATAAAATAAATTTATATTCCACAACCATGGCAGCAAATAGGATTGTACATGAAAGATACATGTTTCGAAAACTACCCTCTGTATTGCCCTATAGTAGGTCAGTTGAGAGTCTTCCAGTTAATTCCCATGTTCTCACTCTTGTCCCAGCTCCTCAACTGGAATTCCACAGATGTTGACGCCTATCTTGTGTAGGACAGGAATTGGTGTTGCTGGTGGCACTGGAGATGTAGAACCCATAACTTCCTTACTGATCGACACCATCAAGTTTGTGGCGAGCAATGAAGAAGAAAATGCCTGAAGAAAAAATGCCAGGACATAAAAGAATGATCTACACTGCTACAAGATATTGGGCAGTATTTGACAATCAGATATAAACTCACTTGTAATGACGCCTTTTCTCACCAATGATAGCACAAGAGAAACATACGTAATCGATGCAGTTTATGAGAATGAGATTGTTCTTCATTAGCATCGCATCTGTTTGTAGGATGATTTTTCCAATGCCATCTTCATAGAGACAATAAGGCCCTAATATGCAGCGAAAGCTTCAGCCTAGAAAAAACACTGCAGGTGGTCAATTATTCCAGTAGCACACACAACTCTAAATAGTTCATTTACAATTTTGGAATTGTGTATATACCTGTACCGTAATTACAAGAGGATCGGACAACAACTGAACCAACTGAACATATAGCTTGATTAGCTACGGGGAGTGGCCAGAAACTGAAAATTTAGAAAACATACATTGATTTTGAAGTAAACTGTTGCATCTTACACCAAGCAAACTTGAAATTCAGAAAAGAACTTCTGAAGCAGTGGCGAAACAGTATATTCCATACAACAGTTTACACAGATACAGAGGTAAATGCTGAACCAGTACATTGTTTTAGAAGCTGATTCATTTGCCACACTGGAAATGACTGATTAAATATAACACGAAATGACTGATTTCATATAACAGACAGACTCATATATGGAGTACTACTATAATTCCAGTTCCAAAGACAATGTAGTACACAGAGTTTGATCAATGTTTGTAGAATTTGCTGAAATTGGTAAACAAAGAGCTACTTTTTTAAGAAGGTAGTAATCTGAATCTCTGCAACTTTTGCAAGATGGATTAAAGCAATTGTAACTCGAGCATCCAGATTATGGATGATTCTGAATCTCTTCAACTTTTGCAAGATACAATAATTAAGCCAACATTCACAGGAGAAACAACTCATGACGACTCAAAAACATCTGACTACATCTAAAAAAAGCATCTGACTATAGTTAGAGTGCACTACAGTTGGGAGTTGTCTATCTATAGAGGACAACTTTAAGTCCGGAAAAATAATTCCAGGCAATTGGTTCTTCAGAGCCATAGCTCATTTCTCTAAAGCACATGTAGCTGAATGTTTACACGTTAACAACATTTAAACAAAAATTCATTTAATCCTTAACTTGGACTCTAAGACCATATTTAAATAACCAAACTGGTACCGTTACAATCATCCAAAGCACAGAATAAATACAAGCAGTTGCGACACTCGTAGTGAAAGAAGCTAACTAAATCGCCATCCCATTGCACTCATGATTTTCAGTTGCATGGCCGGTGATTGTGCTATCAAATATTAGAACGTAATAAGTAAAAGTGATCAGCTACAGCAGAATATTATGAAAAGTTGTGTTCACAGAACTTATAACAGTAAAAGGGTGTTTATATTGTTATTATCAGTTGAATAGATGTAGTTATATGCATAAGAAACATTTACCAGAAGCAGCTTGAAGGGAGACTTAATCACAACCAGATGCAATTATCAAAGTAATAAGATGAGGTCGCAGTGTTAGATAGCCTATAGGTGGGGCCTGACCAAAAGCTGCAATTAGGAACACAAGATGTTAGCAAATAACAACTATTGTACATGCACAAACCATAGCAGAAATCCAAATTTATTTATGGAGAACATGCCTGTTTCATCCCTGCAAGACATCCCTATACACAATGTTTTTTGTGCTTTTCCCGTGTGATCAATGTCTTTATTTGGCTTAGCCAAAATCCGAGTGATCTGCCTTGACACACCCCTTGATAGTGCTATGCGTTGCCTCTGTAAATACTCCGCCTTTTTTTCAGGCGTCAATCTAGCATACCACCCTTGACCACTATGTTTTATGGTACACTGACGAATCTGATTAGAAGATGAGCCAGGGTGGTTCTCCATGTTGGATATCCCTGCAGGTGGACATGAGAAAATATTAGAAGACTCCCTGAAGAAAACATTATCAGACTCCATTATTAGGAAATTGATCTAAATAAGGAGTATGTACCATTAATTTGTGAGTTGTTTTCTTTGGTCAGTAGGGTAGTTTGTGAAATCTGTAGCGAAGTCTGCGATGATTGAGACACGTCAACAATTTTAAGACCACCCGGTTTGCATCCTTCTTCTGCTGGCGGGCTATGCTTTTTCAGGCGGCAATCGAGCATACCACCCTTTTCCAGTCTGTTGTTTTTGACCTTTAGGACTCTGAATATTACAATTGTTTATTAGGTCCGTAAATGGGGCAGGTTCAGCAGATCGTGAAGAAGATACGCCCGGTTGATGCTCCATATGCGATAGACTGTTTCTGAACGAAATAGACAAACTTAGAATATGCAGAAATAACAACTTATGAAATATGCCATCCATTTTACAGTTAAAGATAATTCTACTTTAACATGATATCTGGAAACTTCGAAAATCATCTTACTCTAACATATAGTACAATTTTTGGGAGTGGAATGCATATTACATTTTCAGATTTAAGGTGTAATACAGACTTAATTTACCTTCAATATCTAATCTTGGTATGGTTGTGCAATGACCAATGACATGTCACACTGAGAAGGACTGAATGTCACTATTTTGTATTCCCACTCGCCCTCATAGAGCAACAGAAGCTGCACAAAGTGCTAGTTCAGAGCAGGCCGGCCTTTGCACCGCAAATGTTGGTACTCTGGTTGAAAAGTGAAGGTGGCAAATATGTCAAATGGGTAATACTTGTCAAGATAGAAATCAGGAAAATTGTATATGTTAGAGTACTCTGGCACGCCATGACGGGTCTCTAGATGACCAAGCCACATCCAGGACAGGTTTTTGTTGAGGCCTCACATCCATGGCATAGTAGACAGCAGTGAAATGGCCAGCCAGCAATTTTTTATGTAGCTTCCCATAAAACAAACTTGTATGTTGATTCCATTATGACTACATATGCGACTGCTATACACACCTACAAATTTCAAGTCTAAAATTGCAAACGCGGGCGATCTCCTTAAAACAATTATCTGACCAACAAATGAACATTTTATTCCTTTAAATGCCTCCGGCCAAAGCAAGAGCCCTAAATTTATCAAGGCCCTGTTCCATCTAGGTGTAGAATATTCGGAATACGGTGAACCAACCGAGGCATAATCTTGGTTCCTTGAAAATTGTTTAGGCTTTGTATGAGTGTTCACGCTAATCAGAGGTGTTACCATATCCAGTTCTAAAATTTCAGAGCTAGCTGCTGTAAATTTCAGAGATTAGAATGTGGAAGATGTAAGGTGTTTCGGAGGAGATGTTCAAGCACCGAGACTATCAAAAATATTCTGAGTTACCTCGACCCGCTGATTCGATAGCCGCTCCAGCCAGCCGCGTTCGCGAGGGCGAGAAGGACGGCTGGGATGTACGTCGCGTCTGGTCGAGGTGGGCGGCGGTGCAGCGGCCCAGCCGCGCGGTGGTTGGCGGCAGGGGTCTCCGCGGCGGTGGGCGGCAGAGGTCTTCGCGGCGGTGGGCTGCACGGTTCGTCGAGGTGGTGGGCGACAGGGGTCGTCGCGGCGGTGGGATGCTGAGGTCGTGGCGGCGGTGGGCTACAGAGGTCGTCGAGGCGATGGGAGGCAGGGGTCATCGCGGGGGTGGGCGGCAGGGGCGGTGGGCAGCAGCGGTCGTCGGGATGGTGGGCGTCGCGTCGGCGCGTGGCAGGGGCTGGGCGGCAGCGGTCGTCGCGGCGGTGGGCGTCGCGTCGACGCGCAAGGGGATTCCGCGGCGAGCCGGCGGGGAGGCAGCACGTCGTGGGATTAGCGTGCGTTTTTTTTTCTTCCTTTCTAACGATTAAGATTTGCCTGTTGGATGAGTGTGCGCGTCGTGGGGTGAATTTTGTCTGTTAGATTTAGTGGCTGGACGGTTTTGAGCAGGGGTACGACTAATGAGACCTCATCATTGGTTTAATCTGGAGCATTGGATGATGCAAATCTGATGGCTGATGCTATTTGGATCAGCCACCCTCTGGTTCTTTTTATATTATTGCAGATATTTTCTATATTCTGTTTTAATTTTACTTTATCTTACCGCTCCTTCTCATTTTTTTCGTTTTCTGTTTTCTTATTTGATTTTCGTTAAAAATATATTTGTTGTGATCCGCGACATTTTTCCCAATCAACCTATGAATATATTTTTTAACCTTGTGATTTTGTTTTGCAAAAAAACATGAGCAATATTTAAAATATGAATAAAAAAACTGAGTACAGGATTGCCTTCTTTGAATCTTGTGAACACTTTATTGAACCTCGTGAACTCTAACTTATTTTTTAATCCATGAACAAAAAATTTAAAGCTTATGAACAATTTTGAATGCGTGTGTAATTTTTAAAATCCTCGTGAATATTTTATTCAAAGTCATTAACCTATTTTGGTATCAATTTTTTTTTAAATATCATGATTATTTTGTCAAAAACTACGTTAATAATTTTTAATATGCAACAAATATAAATAGGAAAATAAATAATACTCCCTCCGTTCCCATGAACAAGGCGTATAATTTTTTTCAAATTTTCGCCACAAAGTAAGGCGCAGGGTGTAGTTTACCCGTTTCCTTCCAGATCTACCCCTCGCTGCCATCTATATCGACTTAAAAATCGGAATTGGAGCGGTCATTTAGGCGCTGCCATTGGCCTTTCAGGGTGCATGCGGGGGCTGAGCAGAAAAATCGGGAGAGGTGCGGTTACTGCAGCGTTGCTATTGGCCATGCATGTCCATGCGGGGGAGAGTAGTTATTGCGAGATTGGTGATTGGGCGTGCGTTGCATGCAGGATAGAACGAGAGAGAAAATTAAGCAGCGGATCTCACGAATCATTAGGGGCATGTTTGGAAAGATTTTCCCTCACCGCAGGCACCTTAATCGGCGAGCCAAGATTTTCACGCCTTATTTACAGAAACGGAGGGAGTAGAAAAAAGAACAAAAGTGTCTTACCGAGGGCGAGGCACGCAGCCAATCTCGTAGTTGTATGGAGGCCCGCACCTCGCTGATCTCGTCGCCATGTGATCCTCACCCGGCGCTAATCTCTGATAGTCTTACAAGTCAGCCTCGGCCTAGTTGGGCTCGCCTCCTTTGTCCATGTCATCTCTCCCCATCTTGGTAGGGGATGTCCCCTTAAGCTCCGCCTATGTCGCTGTTCGCCAATAACATTTGGTTATGTGTTCGTTTCGCCTTCCTCCACTGCCAGTTACGCCATGGCTATGAGACCTCGTCGTGTTTTCCCGTTAACGCCTGCTTGGAACGTGGTAATTTCAAATTTTCTACCCCACTCGTCTTTTAGCAGGTGAGGCCTTGTCCACCCGTCAGAGAGTCGGTGAGGTGCCCTATCTCACCCCACTGATGCTCTCCATCTTACATTATCACGGTCGCCTACCCTAAGGTTTTTCCTCTCCCCTATTTGGAAGTGGTTGTCTATTTTCTTGGCAACTCTGAATTTGGGCAATTTGGAACTGCCGGAATGACATTGTCTTTAATAAGTTCAAACCCCTCACTTTTTGTAGGTTGTCTCCTGAGCCATTCATTGGATTCACTCGTGGTCAATGCTGCTACCGGACGCCCAACGGGATCTTATGGATTCCGGATGTACTCGAATTATGGCGGTCGTTCGGGCTATCTTCTCCCACAATGGGTGGCGTCATGCTAGAAGACTAGATGTTTACCTTGTTGATCTTCTTCTGGCTTATTTTTATCTCAACACTTGGTGATCAGTGATTTGTAAAAATTACGTATCTTTGGATACTTGGACAATTTTTTTAATAAAAAACCGGCCGTGTACATCATTTTGATGCAGAGGCTGGGGCGAGGCTCCCATTTCTAAAAAAAAATCTTGCTTTTCTAGAATGCTGACAGCATCCGATGACCCGATCAATTGTTTCATGAGCACGGAATGTCTGGTTCTTTGATCTGGATTTTGTTTCCTAGAGAGAAATACACGTTTGGATTTGGTGCAACAGTTTTCTAAGTAGGAAACTCTATCAAGGCAGCCACCGTTTGATGACTAAACCATGTCCAGCCTGGATGGCTGCCAATCGTTTCTATCCTAAATGCCCCTTTGACAAACTTTTAGCAACTAATGGCTACTTATACTATTTTTAAGCAATATGGCCACTCCTACAAAACACTATGTTAAAAGCGTTTTCAACAGAAAGTCATGTCATTCACTTTGTCTTATCTAAGTCTACGAAATGAAAAGCTGTTAAGTCATTAAAAACACTACAGTTGGTTTTGCGTTTTTTGCATGCCCAAATACTCTGAGATTGTCAAAAACGTCAAAACAAATGGCGTATTCTATGTCTACGGAGAATCTCAGAGAGACTCTCAGATTGCAAAAGTGGTAAGGAAGATGGAGTGTTTCAAATCACTTAGCCGTTTTTTACAATTCACAATTTAAAATAAGCCAAAGTGAATGGCGTGTCTACCTGTTGAAATACGCCATTGTGATTGGGCCATATCTAACTGAAAATTTCTTGAGAAACCATTAATGACTGATCTATTGGATAAAGTGCTATTTAGGATAAAAGATAACTGCCCAATATTCTTCTTCCCTGCGTGCGTACTGGTTACAAAGGTTTTGGTTTCCGGTGGAAAAAAATTCCCGAGGGTGGTCGGGATTACCGGTTACCGTGGTAACCGGAAAATCCCGACCGGTTACTGGACGAATTGGAAAACCAAAATTCAAAAATCCAAAAAAAATTGGTTCCAATTTGACCATTTTCCGAGGGTTTTTTATTAAATTTTAAAATTTTCGGAAATTTTTGCCCGGGATGAACATTTCCCGGGGGTGGTCAGGATATCCGGTTACCGGGCGGTAACCGGATTTTCCCGACCGGTAACCAAAACCATGCTGGTTATACGTCGGGGGAGCCACAACTCTTTTTGCTTCTTCAACCCTCATGGCCTCCCTTTGTAAGGTTCAAGAACACTCGATCTTATCGGAAAAAAGGACTCTCAAGAGCGCAATGTAACTCCTCGAAAAATGTCCAGTGCTTCTTTAATGTATCACTAAAATTGGATTAGAATTTCAATGGATTGCAATTTAGTAATTCTTTTCATAGTTACTTTGTCCTAGTTTAGTAATGGCCGTTTTTTGGAGAAAGGGAACTATATCCACTAAAGCGGCGAGCGTATTTTGCAAAAAGGACCTACAAAAGAAAACGAGAAACATGATTTGATCCTTCTTCTCCACCGCTATTGATCTGGAAGGCCATGCCGCCAAGGACAACACCACTTGTGTCAAGTTCAGTGTGCGACGCCACACCTAGTTTGAGGAAGATTGTCCCTGAAAGCACGCCTGCTAGGAGGACGAAGATTCTCTGGTGCACAAAGAACCGGAGTGTGGAGTGGCCTTCTCTTTGGCCGAGGGTACCTCCAGTTTGTACATGGCTTCGCTGATGAACTCCGTCATTCATAGCTTCACCGCCAACCCCAAGAACTACAACTCAGAGGCTGACCATCCCACCCGCCACCTTGACAGCCAGATCTGGCAAGAACCCCCAACACCTTGGCCGACCCCCCAACACCCAGAGCTCGAACCCCCCCCTCCTCCCCCACCCACCTGCCCCACGCGAGGCCACCACCATTGTGACTCACCGGCCACCCCGTGATGGCTCCGGCAAGAAAAACTTCCACGACATAAAGGCCGACGCCAGTAATGTCCGTATGGTTTAGAGATTTAACTTTCACTAATCATTATAGTATAACAAAATGTAGGATATATAACATACAAAATATATCATTTAAAACACTTTTTAATTCAGTGATATGGATTGTGTAAAATATAGTAGACCACATGTTATTACATTTTTTTTGTCAAACAATGGTGCTCGACAAAAGTATAGAAAGAAGGAAGTACTACTCCAAGGAGACGTTGCTTACCTCCGAGTGTGTTTCCTTAATCTCGTGGACGTGTTTCACACGCAACCAAAGTCTTCCGACGTGTAAACTGAAACGGATCCCAGTCTCCGTCAAACTGTTCCGCAGTTTCACGAAACAACCCCTCATAATACAAATCTTTTTTTCCTCCTACTTTCCCGTCCTCTTCCTTTCTTCACCCGTCTCCATCTAGGTGCTTGCAGAGAGAGAAAGAAAGAGACCTCGGCGATGGCGCCGCTGAAGCGGGCGGCGAGCGTGGCGGCGATGCTGCTGGCTCTCATGGGTCTTCTTCTACTCGCGCTCTCTCCAGCGGAGGCAGCAGCATCGGTGGCGGAGGGAGGAGGTGATGATCTCTTGACTTTCCCCCCAGTCTCATGCACCGATTCTTGCTTCCTTAGATGTAACGCTTCGTCGCTACGCGTACCTGGTGGTCGCGGTTCCATCGCGTGATTGGTGCTGGTTCCGTCCGATTCGTGGTTGGGGTTGAGGAAAAATCCAGCGAGTACGGTAGTTGGTCTACCTGCAAACTGCAGACCTGATGTGCTGGGAACAATGCGAGAACGGGAGAAGAGACAATCGATTTAGGGAAATTTGAAATTAGTTAGAACGGAATTTCTGAAGGGTGTGCTATGGAAAAGTGTACTTTAGTGTAGTGACTGCTAGGCCAGCATGTAGTCCGTGGAAATTTGGTTGGGGGCAGTAAAGTAGGGACTTTCAGAGTAATGCTTAATGCGTTTCAAGTTCAGATTTACAGTGCAACTGCTAGGACCGTGTGTGTGTGTGGAATATTTCACTTGCTTGCAGTTGTGCCACCCAAACGATACTGTAATATTGGAAGGGGTGTGTTACTTGACATAATGCTAACCAGATGTGCTTGGAGAGAACGACACCTGAAAACAGTGGACAACCTTCTTGCTGTTGCCAGGATAGGATAATGTTGCTGGATATCAGAATCCCAAACACTAATATGTAGATCCTTTTAACTGACATCGCGAAAATGAGCTTAATGTCCTTGATTGGTTTTTACATTGCAATATAAAGTTGGTTACACTTTTTTTATTGCACAATGCAGAGCTCAGGATGAAGCACTCTGATGGTGGTTCTGCTTACAATAGTACTCTTGCTCATATTCTTGTTGAATATGCATCTGCTGTAAGTTCTCTTTGAAATATGTATGCTAGTATGTTATTTGCTTTGTTAAGAACTTCTTATATTAGTTTCTCCGGTGGAAATATCTTTGTGTCTGTTTTTAAAAAAAGCTGTGTATGACTTGGCTTGCCTCAATGAGTTTTAGGTGTATACATCCGACCTAACCGCACTTTTGACATGGACTTGTCCAAGATGTGAAGGTAACACAAAGGTACAACTCATGACACGAACACTATATTTGGCTGCTCCCACTTCTTTTACAAACTTTCCCTAACTACTTTTATTATTAATGTAGGGATTTGAGATGATAGAGATAATTGTAGACGTCGAGAAGTGTTTACAGGTTTGTATTTTGTGTTCTCGGTCTGTTGATCTTGAATGCTTCTCATATTAAAAAGGTAATTTTGAGCAGGCTTTTGTTGGAGTTGCCCCTAATCCACGATCCATAATCATAGCTTTTAGAGGCACCCAGGAACACAGGTATGAATAACTGCTGATTATGTTAAATAAAACTTATTGCTGACTTATGTCATGTGGGCACACTTTTCACTTGGCCTAGTTCTAACAAATAGTTTCTGGACATAATAGTGTTTAATTAATTTTTGAAAATTTATGATACATTACATGCTCATAACCATCCATTCCTACATCAAATTTTACTTGTGAAGCGCCTCAAATTGGATTGAAGATCTCTTCTGGAAGCAGCTGGATGTTACTTATCCAGGCATGCCAGATGCAATGGTACCCCGCTGGTTGATTTTCTACTGTTTTGTTACAAAATATCATTCAATTTGAAACCATCTTATTCAACACCTGTTTTCTATCTCATGTTGTAGGTCCACCATGGATTTTATTCTGCATATTATAATACAACTGTGCGGCATGAGATCCTGAAATCTGTTCAGTGGGCATGGAAGACATATGGAAAACTACCCATAAATGTTGTTGGTCACTCTATGGGAGGGGCTTTGGCTTCATTCTGTGCCCTTGATCTCTCTGTAAGTCGCTATGCTCAATCTGCATCTTTGCATGTTAACTGGACGTGTACCCTCAACTTTCTGTTGGATGTTATGGAAGTACATGCAGGATTGGTGTTAAGTTTAAATTTTCAAACCCCACCATAAAATAGTTGAATTTCTATTTTGTTCCAATTTATTTCATATGTCCAATTTAGACTTCATGTTCATATAAAATAAAAACGTTTGTTCTACAAAGCAAGTTCAGTGTTATGTTTTGCATTATAAAACTTTTTCTATCATGTTATATGTAGGTATATTCAATTCAGTTAACTGATTTCTCGTCTTTTTTCCAGGTTAAATATGGGTCAAATGAAATTCAGCTCATAACTTTTGGACAGCCTCGTGTAGGCAATCCTGCTTTTGCTGCATACTTCAATGAGCAGGTTCCAAGAACAATCCGTGTGACCCATGAGAATGACATTGTTCCACACTTGCCACCATATTTCTCTTACCTAGGCGAATGGACATATCACCACTTCGCAAGAGAGGTTAACTGGAAATAATTTTAAAATGCATACAGTAAATTGAAGGTCTTCTGGATAGTCTGTTAAGTTATAGTTTCTAAGTCACATCTTTGTTCTACATTTATCTGTCTTCAGGTTTGGCTTCAGGAGACCATAGTAGGAAATGTAGTTACTAGGAATGAGACAGTCTGTGATTGTTCAGGCGAGGACCCTACCTGCAGCAGGTTTCTAGACGCCTCTCTCATTTCTTGTAAAAGTATGTACCTCCTGTTTTGCTTATTCTTTGCCCTTGATTGAATAGATCGGTCTACGGCAGAAGTGTGTCAGACCATCTTGAGTACTACGGTGTTAACCTACATGCTGATTCAAGGGGAACCTGTCAATTTGTCATTGGCACATCCAACTCAGCTTACAGTGACATTCGTCAGGTTGATGGAACTATTGTCATATCGAGATATCCACAAGAACGACATCCCGTCGAATTTATCTAACCCTTTAGGAGAGGGTAAACTGTACAGTATATTATTTTGTGTATATACTTTTATGTACTGTAGAAACACTGGGTGCTCTAGGAGCTCTCCTGAGGATAAGGAAGGTTTCACCCTTTAGAATGTGCCCCCTTTACTCAAGTGAGAAGTTTATATGAAGCTCCATGGACATTGTAGACATGCCATAACCGATGTACAGAACAATATCACGGGGTGAAATAAAGCAATTGATGGTATCCTGGCTTTTCACAATCTTGCATATATAGTGTGATTCTTCCTTCCTATTGACAGATATTTCCAGATTTTCTCTCTGCATTTTGCCTCCCCTATACAGGTGTCTTTGTGTCAGATATGCAGTCGATGTTAAAAGAATGTTGATCTTTGAAGAACTGAGGAGCCAAGAACTGATCAAAGAATCCCCAGATGTAAAGCTCTGCATATATGGTCGGCCCTGCCAGCTCAAGAAATTGACGATAAGGATATATGCCAAATATTCTCCATTGTGATCTGCTTGCCCTGTAGGGTTGCGCCATAGGTGAGAAGATGCATTGCAACATATCAACTGCTATTGTTCTACAGCATCATTTACACAGCAAGTGCCGAAGATACGCTGAGCAAGATTGCGCCGGTGGATCATGGCTCGTCGAATGCTTGCATATCTTGATAAGGACATAAAATAGGCTGACGAGATTCTAGGTAGCGGATAAGGTCAGAAGAGAGAGTGATGGACTGAATGAGACTGGAAGGCCTCTCTGCTGGAAGATGCTATTCTGAACCTGAAGGGGAGCTGCTCCCTCCTGTACAAAGCACCTCTTCTTAGCCGGTTGAATCAGATCCCTGTGCCGTACTGTCACGTGACAGGGTGTGTTGGTGTCGATGTTAGCGCCATTTGCGTTTGTTCCGAGCTTCTGTATCTACAGATGTAAATCTCTGAAGTTACAAGCCGTGTGCAGGGAATGTTGCGAAGTTGGAACTTTCAGACAAAATGATGCAGTACCAGAGGAAACGGCATGAATATTGCACCAGAGGTTTGCCCTGACAGCTACTAGCCTCAGACAAGTTTTGAGCTTGGTATTTTTCAACACTCACTTAAGTCCAAAGAATATGTTGAAGTTCAGATATGCATGTACATATGTGTACTTTATGCTTTTGAAACATAACCTAGGCATGCTTTTCTATGACTAAGAAATTCCTCAAAACTAATTTTACATGTCTAATTTCCCATGTGCACCATGTGGTAGGATTAGATATATAAGATTTTGCATGAGGTCGGCTGAGATGAGGAAAGAGATTCCAAATTTCCAATATGTTCCATGGGACCGCATGAATACCATCTTTTTTTATCCGAAACCATCAAACATTTAGCTTATGCTAGATTATAAATGTGTTCTTTTTGTCATGGAGCCAATCTAGATTCCATCGTAACAAGTTGAGCACATGATACCAATTTCTAATTATCCATGCATATATGGCAAAATCACCACAACCCTTTTGAGCCTATAAAAGGCAAGCCACCCGGCCGGTAGCAACAAACCACAGGTCCACAGCCACCACATCTAAGCATAGACAGCGAGTAAGAACTCCTTCTGGAACTTCTCATCTAAGCATAGACAGCGAGAGAAGAGCACCAGAAACCTCTAGACACCCCCGATCTCCAGCGATCTTGAAATCGATGGATCAGGTGACGAAGTTGGCGTCGGAGCGGGCGGTGGTGGTGTTCACCTCGAGCAGATGCAGCTTGTGCCACTCTGTGACGTCCCTCTTCGGCAACCTCGGCGTCAATGCCGCCGTGTACGAGCTGGACAAGGAACCGCGGGGGACGGAGATGGAGAGAGAGCTCGCCAGGAGGCTCGGCCGAGGCCCGCCCGTGGTGCCAGCGGTGTTCATCGGCGGGAACCTCGTCGGCGGCACCAACAGGGTCATGGCGCTGCACCTTGCCGGCGAGCTCGTCCCCATGCTCAGGACCGCTGGCGCGCTCTGGCTCTAGTGAAAGAAGACGACATGCATGATCAGTATGCCATGCTAGCTTTTTGACAGTATGAAATAAGAGATCTAACAGGGAAAATCGCCTTAGCTAGAAGGCCAGGTCTTTTATTATCCTGTGCCGGCTGCATGGCAAGACGAATAATTAAGCTAGTAGTGATGTTCTTGTTACTTAAGGTTTAGCCCGGTAATGGGTTCTTTCCTCTTTTTGTTATTTGTTACGCACGCACGCATGCAATTTGTTACATGTTCGACAATGTCCATCATCTCCCTTGCCAAATTTAACTTCTCAATAATCTTCTTCTCTTCCGGCGACAATGTTCTTGTCAATGGTGATTTTCTTTGCACCAGCGCTTTCCTTCGGCCATCCTTGTTTGTTGTTTGTCGTCGGTTGAATTTGATCTGCATAAAGTCATCAGAGCTGCTGGCAATCAACGATATGCTCGTATTGATGATGTTATTAATGATATGCTTGTGCTGAAGATGTTATTGTTGCCATACTAAAAGGTGTTGGAATTTACACCCAATAGTGGGTTGGCCATTGTTTGAAGGCTCAACTATTTTTTTTCTTAATTCCAAATCTAGGGCGCAAAGTTAGCTTCATACTATTTTTTTTACAGGAAGTTAGTTTCATACTAGGAGGTGGAGAAGATTTCATTTTGTGTTCGCAGGAAACCCACATAGCAATGCGATGTGTGTGCGAGCCTATGGATTTTCGCATGTAACAGATGTACAATGTAGTACTGTTAATTAGCTAGTATAGTTACATGGTTGTTTTTTTTGTTTTTGCAAAACGCGGAAGGAGCTCTGCCTATTCACTAAGAAGAGAGAATAAGAAGTTCATTACAACCCACAGCATGCGGATCACTCCCCAATTGCCAAAACACTTGCCGACCCCGAGGGGTACAATACAACACACACATAACCTGGCCTAGCTCCTCGAAAGCTAAAAACCCACCTCCGGGTAACTTTGTCGCGTCGCGTTGAAGATACGCTGGTTTCTGTCCTTCCAAACATTCCACATGACATAGATGATTCTCCCACTTCTTGCGCGAGTCCTAGCGGAGGTGCTGTTGGAGATGAGCGAACACCACCAAGAGTCTCGATTGATTCGTGCGTTCCGGAGGAGGGGCCAAGCTTGTCAACATACCAAGCATCCATGGTGTTCCACACCGCCACCGTGAAAGGGCATTCCATATAGAGGTGGGTATCCGTTTCGGGATGCGACAGGCATATATGTGAAGGAGATATGCCCTAGAGGCAATTAATAAAGATGTTTTATTTGTCATATCTCATTTGTTCATAATACATTTTATACCATGCTATAACTGTATTAAGCGGAAACATTAATGCACGTGTGGTATGTAAACAACCAGGTCCCTAGTGTCCTCTTTACTAGTCCGTTGTGCGATTGATGATCGAGGTTTCCCGATCATGTGATATTTATGTCAGTTGACAATGGAGTCAATCATTAGGAGAATGATGTGATGGACACACCCAATATTTGTAGGACGTAGTCATTACGCCTTCGACCGTGAGATCAACTTTAATTGTTGTTTCTGGAAGATACTTTGATTGCATCAAACGTCATATCTTACATAGTGTGACAATAAAGGTGTCCCTCTCGGGTATCGGAAAGAAAGTAGTTGAGGCGAGGGATCAAGAGCGGGATTTGCCAATCCGCATAGCAGGATAGATACTCTGGGCCCATTCGGTGGGATTACATCAATGAGCTTGCAAGCATGTGACTAGGTCACGGGGATGTAATATCACAGACGAGTAAAGATAGTATTGACAAGTAACGAGATCAAGCTCGGTATCGTGATGTCGGAGATCGAGTCTCAGACAAACTAAGTATCGTCTGGCAAAAGGTTTAAGACTTGACGTCTAAGGTTCGAACGACAAAGTTATTCGTGATCTCACAGGGACTATCACGGGTATCCACGGCCCCGCTGTTAGTCATTGATCGGAGAACGGGTCAGTCTCGATCATGTCTGGAGTATTCTCGAACTGCTAGGGTGACACACTTAAGGGGAGTGACGTTTATTTAGATTGGACGCAGAAAAGAAAATAGAGAGAAGATCACCGGAAGTGTTCCGGGAGCATCCGATGAAGATCGGAGGGAAACGAAATAGTTTTCGGAGCCGAAATAAATTAGATAATATGTATTTAATATTAATTAGTTGAATTAATGATTAAATATATTTTATTTATTTATTTTCAGATTTATTGGCAGCCCAACTCTAAATGGGCCTAACTTTTGGAAGAAAGGCCCATGAGGGGGGAACTCCCCCCCCCCCCCCCCCCAAGTGGGGCGCACCATGGGAGGTGGTCGGATGGGCCACAAGGGGCCCATCCAGGGCCGGTGCACCCCCCACCACCCTCCCCCCCCCCCATGCGGCTGCACCATGTGGGTTTAGTCCCACATGGCTAAGCCAAGGGGTTTGCACACCCTCCTCCTCCTATAAATATAGGTGCCCATGCCTTGGAAATTCACCAGAAATTCCTCTCTCTCTCTCTCTCTCTCTCTCTCTCACCTTGAGCATGACTCCACAATTGGGGTAGCGTTTGGGTTGAGGTTTTCTCCACCATACGCACACCGCCGTGCCGCTGGTCTTCGGTCCAAGTCTTCTACTTCCGCTGCTTCGCTGGATCGGAGCTCGGAGGTCGTCATCTTCTCCGTACGTGTGTAAGCTCTGTGAGGCGCCACACTTGAGGCGCTTGGAGGAGTTCATCTTCACGACCTCGAGGTCGGCTACGTCGGCTTCATCAGCAACGCCTGTGCGGGGACGTAATCCCCGCTTTTCGGTCTACAAGGGTATGTACATCGATCACCTCCGTTACGGTATATCTGCATAGTAATAGATTCTGGCTAGTATTAAGGTTATCGTTGTTAGGAAAGTTTTTGTTTTCTGCCTACGATCCCCTTCAG
This sequence comes from Poa pratensis, assembly GCA_947311845.1. Lineage (NCBI taxonomy): Eukaryota > Viridiplantae > Streptophyta > Magnoliopsida > Poales > Poaceae > Poa > Poa pratensis. The sequence continues at coordinate 61,248,793 of CAMZMU010000117.1, forward strand.
TGGTATCAGAGCCAATCTATGCGTAGATATAGTTGTACGATTTTAGAACTCATGTTCATGAGGGCATCGTTCTTTTAGAAGCTACCCTCTAGCGTGCACTTGTTTTGCCGGCGGCATTGTGTTGATGAAGCGGCCCAGATCGACTTTACGCGTACGCTTACGCGAGACTGGTTCCACAAGTGACATACGGCTTGTACCGTATATGTGGCTGGCGGGTGTCTGTCTCTCTCTCGCAATAGTTGGCATTGCATTTTCAATGGAGGGCCCGCAAGGGATATGAAATAACGCCTATTTGATCGTTTTTGTGGTCATAGGTTCGTAGGTAAGAAGCGGTTCTATTTACGAAAGCCCCAAGCCACGTAAAATATGCAAAATATAAAGTAGAAAGCGTCTAACTTTATTTTGCAGGGGCAATGTGATGTGGTCAAGGTAAGTTTAGTAAATTGTTTATAAACTGTGGGCGCGAAGGAGACCATCGGCGCAAGACCATATCATGTCGTATTGCATTTTGATGTTATTGAGTGCATCTTATATTGTGTATATATATATGGTTATATATTAGTTACACGGCGATAGTAATATAAGATGATCCCTCCTTAAATACCATTAGTGTTCTCCCTTTAGCGTGCACCACCAAGAAAGTTCTAAGTTATGAGGCAGGCTGTGATGATCGTCGTTCGCATACGGTGGGTGTAAGACACTAAGACATGTTTGCACAAGCGTATACGCTGAAGGTTATTATGGCGAGCCTAGCATGTACAGACATGGCCTCGGAACACAATGACCGAAAGGTTAAGCACGAGTCACATAGACATAGCGATGTCTACTTTTGAAGTTATGCTATCGACCGTGACGATCGGGGGTAGTATAATGGATGGGGGTCGTGTAATCACTAAAACGAGTTGAGGGATGCTCGTTTTGAGTGGGAGTTCTGGTAGTTTTATTTTATTAAAACTTGAACCCATATTTATTATGAACAAAAGTCTTATGTTTTTGCAAATTCCATTGTAGATGTCTCGCCCCACCTTTAACCTAGGCCTGTTCCTTGAGAAAGAAAAGCTTAAGACCAATGGGTCGAACTTCATGTCCTGGTTCCGCAACCTGAGGATCCTCCTCACTCCCCACAAGGTGGCCTACGTCCTGGAGGCCGCCATAGGTGATCAGCCTGCAGACACCGCCTCTGAGGATGAGAAGAAAGTCTATCAGTCCAAGGCGGATGATTCCTCCTTTGTCCAGAGTGGCATGCTCTATGCCATGGAAGCTGACCTGCAGAAGCGCTTTGAGAAGATGAGCGCCTTTGAGATAATTACTGATCTCAAGGCTGTTTTTGCGCCAGAGGCCAAGGCTGAGAGGTATGAAGCTTCTGAGCTCTTGTTCTCAGCCAAGATAGAGGAGCACAGCAGTGTGAGTGAGCACGTGGTCAAAATGTCTGGATATGTTCAACGCCTGAACGCTCTAGAATGCAAGATTTCTGATGAGCTGGCGATTGATAGGGTGCTGCAATCGTTGCCCCTAGCTTCAAAGGCTTCGTCATGAACTACAACATGCAGGGCATGGCTAAGAGTCTGTCTGAGGTGTTCGTGATGTTGAAGACTACTGAGGTAGAGATCAAGAAGGAGCACACACTGTTGATGGTCAACAAACCGTTGATTTTAAGAAATCTGGCAGCAAGGAAAAGAAGAACTGGAAGCCGAGGAAGGCTGGTAAGCCTGTTGCTAGATCCAAGGCTAACAAACCTGGTCCCAAACCTGGCATGGAATGCTTCTACTGCAAGGGAGATGGTCACTGGAAGCGCAACTGCCACAAGTACCTGGAAGACAAGAAGGCCGGCAAGATTGTCGCGAGAGAGAAAGGTATATGCGATATACATGTTATTGATGTTCACCTTACATGCGCCCGGAGTAATACCTGGGTATTTGATACCGGTTATGTTGCTCACATTTGTAACTCTCAGGAGGAGTTGCGGAATAAACGGCGTCTGACAAAGGACGAGGTGACGATGCGCGTCGGCAACGGATCAAGAGTTGACGTGGTGGCTGTCGGCACACTCCCTCTACATCTACCATCGGGATTAGTTTTGGTTTTAAATAAGTGTTATTTTGTACCATCGTTGAGTGTAAACATTATCAGTGGGTCTTGCTTGTTGCAAGACGGATATTCATTCAATTCAGTATCAAATGGTTGTACTATTTTAATGAATGATATCTTTTATGTTAATGCTCCTGAGAGTAATGGTTTATTCTTGTTGAATCTCGATTGTCGTACTCACATTCATAACATAGATTCCAAGAGGATTAGACTTAGTAATGATACCGCCATGTATATGTGGCATTGCCGTCTCGGTCATATTGGTATAAAGCGCATGAAGAAACTCCATTCTGATGGACTTTTGGAGTCACTAGATTTTGGATCTTTTGACACTTGCGAACCGTGCCTCATGGGCAAAATGACCAAGACACCGTTCACCGGATTTATGGAATGGGCGTCGGACTAGTTGGGAGTCATACATACAGATGTGTGTGGTCCAATGAGCGTGTCGACACGCAATGGTTATCGTTACTTTGTAACCTTCACTGATGATTTGAGTAGATACGTGTATATCTACTTAATCAAACACAAGTCTAAAACATTTGAAAAGTTCAAAGAATTTCATAGTGAGGTTGAAAATCAACTCAACAAGAAAATCAAGCACCTTCGATCCGATCGTGGTGGCGAGTATTTGAGTTTCGAGTTTGGCACACATCTGAAGGCCTGTGAAATTGTGTCACGGCTTACGCCTGCTGGGACACCGCAACGCAACGGTGTATCTGAGCGACGTAATCGTACTTTATTGGATAGTGTACGGTCTATGATGTATCTTACCGACTTGCCCGTATCGTTTTGGAGATATGCGTTAGAAACAGCCGCATTCATTTTAAATAGGGCTCCATCCAAATCCGTAGAAATGACACCGTATGAGATATGGCATGGCAAGAAACCCAAGTTGTCGTTCCTGAAGGTCTAGGGTTGTGAGGCGTACGTTAAGAAACTATAGCCCGACAAACTCGAATCGAAATCGGAGAAGGTCGTCTTTGTAGGGTATCCACGGGAAACCATAGGATACACCTTCTACAACCAAGATGAGGGCAAAACGTTTGTCGCAAAGAACGGTTCCTTTCTCAAGAAAGAGTTTCTCGCCAAAGGATAAGTGGGAGGAAAATAGACCTCGACGAGATAGTTGATCCTGAACTCGAAATTCTGAGTGGCGCAACGGAAGCAGTTCCGGAACCGTCCTCCACAGATGGAGAAGGAGCAAATGTCGAGGAAGCTATTATACCTCGTAGGTCTGGAAGAACCCGCACCCCTCCTGAGTGGTATGGTAATCTTGTATGCACCGTGATGTTGATTGAACAAGACGAACCTACGAGCTACAAAGCGACAATGGAAGGACCCGAATCCGAGAAGTGGCTAGAAGCCATGAAATCCGAAATAGGATCCATGTATGACAACAAAGTATGGACTTTGATGGAGATTCCCAAAGGGCGCAAGGCCGTCGAGAATAAATGGATCTTTAAGAAAAAGATTGATGCTGACGGTAACATGACCATCTATAAAGCTCGACTTGTCGCAAAAGGTTTCCGACAAGTTCATGGAATTGACTACGATGAAACGTTTTCACCGGTAGCGATGTTTAAGTCTATTCGGGTTTTCCTAGCAATTGCTGCATATTACGATTATGAAATATGGCAGATGGATGTCAAAACTGTGTTCCTAAATGGTAACATTGAGGAAGAGTTGTATATGGTACAACCTGAAGGTTTTGTCGATCCAGAGAATGCTGGCAAGGTATGCAAACTTCAGAGGTCTATTTATGGACTGAAGCAAGCATCTCGGAGATGGAATCTTCGTTTTGATGAGGTGATCAAAGGTTTTGGATTTGTCCAAAATGCAGAAGAGACCTGCATCTATAAGAAAATGAGTGGGAGCTCAGTTGCATTCCTAGTACTATATGTGGATGATATATTACTGATTGGTGATAATGTGGATCTTCTGAATAGCGTGAAGGATTATTTAAACAGTAAATTTTCGATGAAGGACTTAGGAGAAGCTGCTTACGTATTAGGCATTAAAATCTATCGTGATAGATCAAGGCGCCTATTAGCGTTAAGTCAGAGTACTTACCTCGACAAGATATTGAAGAAGTTCAATATGCATCTGGCAAAGAAAGGGTCTCTGCCGGTTGTCAAGGGAAAGACATTGAGCGTGGCTCAGTGTCCGGTGACGGCACATGATAAAGCCGAGATGGCTAAACAGCCCTATGTCTCAGCCATAGGATCGATCATGTATGCCATGTTAAGTACTCGACCCGATGTACCGTTGGCTCTTAGTTTGACGAGCCGATTCCAAAGTAATCCTGGCAAGGAACATTGGATAGCTGTTAAGAACATTCTTAAGTATCTCAAGCAAACCAAGGAAATGTTTCTGGTTTATGGAGGCTGTGAAGAGGAACTTGCCGTAACAGGTTACGTTGATGCAAGTTTCTGCACAGATCCAGATGACTCGAAGTCTCAAACAGGATATGTGTTTATGGTGAACGGAGGCTCTGTGAGCTGGAGAAGTGGGAAGCAACCCATAGTAGCCCAATCTACAATGGAATCGGAGTACATTGCTGCTTCGGAAGCCGCGAATGAAGCTGTCTGGATGAGAAAGTTCGTCATCAAGCTCGGAGTGTTCCCAAGCGCGCAAGACCCTGTGAACCTCTACTGCGACAACACAGGGGCTATTGCTAACGCGAAGGAACCAAGGTCTCACTCAACCGCCAAACATATTCTCCGACGCTTCCATGTGATAAGACAGTATATCAAGGAGGGCGAAGTGAAGATTTGCAAAGTACATACGGATCTAAATGTTGCAGATCCGCTGACGAAGCCTCTCCTACTAGACAAGCATGTGAGACACCAAGATGCTATGGGTGTCCGGCTATTACCAAGTTGTAATCTAGATTAAATTATACTTTAGTGCAAGTGGAAGACTGAAGGAGATATGCCCTAGAGGCAATTAATAAAGATGTTTTATTTGCCATATCTCATTTGTTCATAATACGTTTTATACCATGCTATAACTGTATTAAGCGGAAACATTAATGCACGTGTGGTATGTAAACAACCAGGTCCCTAGTATCCTCTTTACTAGTCCGTTGTGCGATTGATAATCGATGTTTCCCGATCATGTGAAATTTATGTCAGTTGACAATGGACTCAATAATTAGGAGAATGATGTGATGGACACACCCAATATTTGTAGGACGTAGTCATTACGCATTCGACCGTGAGATCAACTCTAATTGTTGTTTCTGGAAGATACTTTGATTGCATCAAACGTCATATCTTACATAGTGTGACAATAAATGTGTCCCTCTCGGGTATCGGAAGGAAGTAGTTGAGGCGAGGGATCAAGAGCGAGATTTGCCAATCCGCATAGCAGGATAGATACTCTGGGCCCACTCGGTGAGATTACGTCAATGAGCTTGCAAGCATGTGACTAGATCACGGGGATGTAATATCACAGACGAGTAAAGATAGTATTGTCAAGTAACGAGATCAAGCTCGGTATCGTGATGCCGGAGATCGAGTCTCGGACAAACTAAGTATCGCCTGGCAAAAGGTTTAAGACTTGACGTCTAAGGTTCGAACGACAAAGTTATTCGTGATCTCACAGGGACTATCACGGGTATCCACGGACCCGCTGTTAGTCCTTGATCAGAGAAAGGGTCTCGATCATGTCTGGAGTATTCTTGAACCGCTAGGGTGACACACTTAATGGGAGTGATGTTTATTTAGATTGGACGTAGAAAAGAAAATAGAGAGAAGATCATCGGAAGTGTTCCGGGAGCATCCGATGAAGATCGGAGGGAAACGAAATAGTTTTCAGAGCCGGAATAAATTAGATAATATGTATTTAATATTAATTAGTTGAATTAATGATTAAATATATTTTATTTATTTATTTTCGTATTAATTGGCAGCCCCAACTCTAAATGGGCCTAACTTTTGGAAGAAAGGCCCATGAGGGGGGAACTTCCCCCCCCCCCCCCCCACAACTGGGGCGCACCATGGGAGGTGGCCGGATGGGCCACAAGGGGCCCATCCAGGGCCGGCGCATCCCCCATGCGGCTGCACCATGTGGGTTTAGTCCCACATGGCTAAGCCAAGGGGTTTGCACACCCTCCTCCTCCTATAATATAGGTGCCCCATGCGTTGGAAATTCACCAGAAATTCCTCTCTCTCTCTCACCTTGAGCGTGACTCTGCAATTGGGGTAGCGCTTGAGTTGAGGTTTTCTCCACCATACGCACACCGCCGTGCCGCTGGTCTTCGGTCCAAGTCTTCTACTTCCGCTGCTTCGCTGGATCGGAGCTCGGAGGTCGTCATCTTCTCCGTACGTGTGTAAGCTCTGTGAGGCGCCACACTTGAGGCGCTTGGAGGAGTTCATCTTCACGACCTCGAGGTCGGCCACGTCGGCTTCATCAGCAACGCCTGTGCGGGGGCGTAATCCCCGCTTTTCGGTCTACAAGGGTATGTACATCAATCACCTCCGTTACGGTATATCTGCATAGTAATAGATTCTGCCTAGTATTAAGGTTATCGTTGTTAGGAAAGTTTTTGTTTTCTGCCTACGATCCCCTTCAATATGGCATGTGGGTTCATGAGGCCAGCCCTTGGTGGCCAGAAGATCGGCTGTGAGGATGCACTTTCGGAGGACCAACTAGGCAAATAACTTGGCTTTGGGCTCGGCGAAGGCTTTCCAGATTTTGCAGGACCCAAACTTGGGGAAGGAACCTTCGAACTGCGCGTGATAGGCAGTGTAGCACCATCCTTCGTCCATAACCACCGAATGGTGTCTTCCTGAGTCTCCGCGAGGTGAGTTCCGTCGATGATGATGGCTAGGTCCAAAAACTCAGCAAACTGTGTGGGGTTGGAGAGGCGCGTGACTGACTAGATCCAGGAGTCATTTTGAAGTTCATCTTTCACGGATATGTTCTTCCGGGTGGCGATCTTGAAGAGGTTGGGGGCCCTGATGGATAGGGGGGCGAACCGGCGACCAGCTATCATGCCAAAATAGGGCAGTGGTGCCATTTCCCAGGGTGATCTTAGTGGAAGCACGGAAAGGGCTCACAGGTTATAGGGGACCCCACCCAAGGTCGATGGGGCTTAGTCCATTGAAGCCAAGGCCACCTGAGGCGAAGTGCTCTGCTGAAGCGGTCTAGATCAGCAATCCGAAACCCGCCGAGATGCCTCGGTCGGCACACCATCTTCCAGTTTACTAGAGAGTGGACACCACTGACAGACCCTTGGTCATCCCCATTCCAGATATAACGACGGGAAGTGCGGTCAAGCAAGCGCTTCGCCCGCCACTTCGGCAATGGCATCTCCATGAGGTGGTACGTGATGATGGCCATGAGGACCGACTTGGCAAGGACCACCCTCGCAATGTGGTTCATACTTTTCCCATCCAGCCTGGAAGACGAACGTGGGCTTTATCGATAAGAGGTTGGAGGTGGACCCGACAAAGGCGCTTGTAGCGAAGGGGAAGGCCCAAGCAGCGTCCTGGGAACTCCATGATCTTCATAGGTATGGACGAACGCAAAAATGGTCTGAATGTCAATATTTTCACATCGAATGGGGAACACTTCTGACTTGGTCGTGTTGGTGATAAGACCTCTAGCTTTTCCGAAAACGCCAAGGATGTCGGAGATGGTCGGCAGCTCTTCAAAATAAGGGTTGGCGAAGATGCTCGCGTCATTAACATACAAGGAAAGACGGAATATTGCCGATCTTACATTAATTGTCTGTAGGATGCCCCGCACATCCGCGAGCTCGAAAATTTGCTGGAGAGGATCAATGATGAAGATGAAGAGCATGGGTGGCAAAGGGTCGCCTTGGCGCAGGCCTCTGGCATTGGGGAATGGCTGCCCGAACAGCCATTTTGGAGGATCCGGGAGGAGGCGGAAGCAAACAGATGACACACCTAGTTTCGCCACCGGGGTCTGAAACCCAGCTTCTCAAGCACTTCTAGCATGTAGGCCCAGTTGGCGGAGTCGAAGGCCTTGGAGATGTGTAACTTGAGGAGTAAGGTCAATAACTCTATAAGAAACCAGGAGACGTCCTATCCTCTACACCGAATTCAACGGCTCTCCCTCAACTCTCCTTCACTAATCTCGTGCTAACTATTTAGTTAACCGAGCCATAACTAAATCTCCTCATCCGCGTGCACCGCGGAGTACAGAAGCAGTGATGTCTGTATCCTTTGCCATCGTGAGATTCGGCACGAGGAGGGTACAGAAGCAGTAATAAGGTTTCTCGGCAGCACAACTGCGCGCTTGATGCACTGCCTGTCAACTGGTTTGCACTGCTCTACGCTGCACGAACATTCTGTCCCGAGCCCGCACTGAATCCTGCACTATTGTCGTTGGTCGACGACCTTAACAAACTAATAATAATTTCTACTAGAGAACTTGCCATGGTTACAGTAAACACGGTTTGTCAAATATCAAGGGAAACAATATAATATACTTCAAACTTCGCGGTATGAGTATGAATCCTACATGTGTTTTATCCGAATAATGTTCACGGTGGCACTTCAGAATCGATCTAATACGAACATGGCACAAAATAACCAAACACTGGCTAATTATCATTGACCTAGAAATACCGAACTCAAACATGGTGTTATAGTCGACATAAATTTGGGGGATTTACAACCCTGGGATACACGTACGTTGTGGGAAAAGGGCATCACAGCGGCAGACGCGACGGAGGCGCAGGCGCCGGTGGAGAGGGCGGCAGGTTGGAGAGAAATTGAGAATAAGGATATATGCCCTATATTCTGCATTGACATATGTTTACCCTGTAGGGTTGCACCATAGGTGCGTAGATGCATTGCAACATATCAACTGCTACTGTTTTACAGCATCCCTTGCACTGCATGTGATGAAGATGCGCTGAGCCAGATTGCATCGGTGAATCATGGCGCAGCGGTGAATGCTTGCATATCTGATAAGGACATTAAACAGTCTGACGAGGGAAATCTTCAGAGGCGGCACAAAGCTGCAAATGGCACAGATTCTGCGTGGGGATAAGGTCAGAAGAGAGAGTGAGGGACTGAATGAGACCGGAAGATGCTCTGAACCTGAAAGGGAGCTGATCTGAACCTGAAAGGGAGCTGATTTCCTCTATACAAAGCATCACTTCTTAGCCGTTGGAATTAGATCCCTATGCCGTACTGTCATGTGACAAAGTGTGGTGCTGTCGATTTTATCGTCATTTGCGTTTGTTCCGAGCTTCTGAATTTCCAGTGCATTTTGTGAAGTTAGTAGCAAACTAGCAATGGAGAGGAAATGTTGCAGAGACGAAACTTTCACACAAAAAGAAGCAGAACCGTAAGAACCAGAGGAAACGGCACGCATATTAGGTCAGAGGTTTGCAGTGACAGTTACTAGTCTTACACTCCGTTAAGTGCGACAGAAAGATGGAATTTGATCACAGCTTTTAGGCTTGGTATTTTTCAGCACTCGTTCAGATCCAAACAGACGTTCAAGTTTAGACATATGCATGTACGTATGCACTTTCATGCCTTTGAAACAAAATTAAGGAATATATTTCTGCTACGAAGAAAATCCGTTAAAAACATTTGTTCAAGTCTAATCTCCCATGTATGCCATGTGGTAGGTTTAGGTGCAGAGGATTTTGGAAGAGGTCGGCTGAGATGAGGAAAGAGATTCAATTGTTCCATGGGAGTGGGACCCCATGAATACCACATTTCTTATCCAAACCATCAAACTTTTAGCCTATGCTGGATAAAAAATGTGTTCTTTCAAAAAAGAACCAAAATCTAGGTTCCATGGTAACAAGTTGAGCACATGCATGATACCGATTTCTAATTATCCATACATGGAAAAATCACCAGAACCATTTTGAGCCTATAAAAGACAAGCCACCCCGGCTGGTAGCCCCAATCCACAGGTCCACACAGCCACCACCTTCCGGAACATCTCATCTAAGCATAGATACCGAGTTAGAGCTCTAGAAGCCTCTAGAACCTCCCCATCAATCACCAGCGATCAGGGATCGATGGACCAGGTGGCTAAGCTGGCGTCGGAGCGGGCGGTGGTGGTGTTCACGTCGAGCAGATGTTCCATGTGCGACTCCGTGAGGTTCCTCCTCAGGGACCTCGGCGTGAGCGCCGCCGTGTACGAACTGGACAAGGAACCGCGGGGCAGGGAGATGGAGAGAGAGCTCGCAAGGAGGCTCGGCTGAGGCCCGCCCGTGGTGCCAGCGGTGTTCATCGGCGGGAGCCTCGTCGGCGGCACCAACAGGATCATGGCGCTGCACCTCGCAGGAGAGCTCGTCCCCATGCTCAAGAATGCTGGCGCGCTCTGGCTCTAGTGAAAGAAGACGTGCATGCTGAAGAAAAACTATTAATAAGGTAGTAGTGAAAGGCCAGGTCTTTTAGTATCCTGTGCCGGCCGCATGGGAACTGAGAAGAAGAGAATTAAGCTAGTAGTGCTGTTTTTGATACTCCCTAGGATACATAAAAAGTGTCGTGAAAAATAAACTTGCCTAGTACAAATTCATATCTATACTTGCGACCTTTTTGTGTATTAGAGGGAGTACTTAATATTATTAAGGTTTAGCCCTGGTCTGGGTCCATTCATTTCGTTGCTCTCTGCCACGTACGAACGCATGCAACTTTCTTTTGGTAATATCAATCAACTTTCCGCCCCCTGGATCTATACATGTGCAACCGACTCCCTATCCATACCAATTTAAACTCTTCACTATCTTCTTCTTCTTCTTCTTCTTCTCCGATGTCTTCTTTTCTGTGGTAACAATGTTTTTTTATTAATTGTGACCTTCTCACCAAAGTTTTTTTTTGTGATTGAAAAAGAAGATCTTGCTTCGTCCGATTTCCCTTCTACTGATTATTTTCTGATCACTATGTATGGATACACGTGTCTAATTAACATACACGTGTCTAATTATATTCATGGATTGACGACAATCTGCAAGAGGATTGTTTGGGTCCTTGTTTTTTTGCGTAACCTATTCTTTTTTGCATATTGCAAAGTCACTTTCTGAAGTATTACATATCTAAAGCAACGTCATTATGTGAGATAGTAATTGGTAAGATGTGCCCACGACGGTCTTATAACGGAAGTCGTCATACACTATGAGAGAGTTTACATAACGATATTTTTTAATAGGTTTGGACCCCTCATGGAAGCACGAATTAGTCCTATTTTTGGAGCCATCGTAAGAAGATCGAGGTCATGCGGACGAGTGTTGGACCGTCGAAAACTTTCCAAGTGTCGATTCCCTCTTTTCTATCGAATCGGTCATAACCACTACCTACATTCCACAAAATAGTACACCACAAGTAGGAGCTAATGAATAGGCCCGCGGAAACTCTCCTCGCCGACATCGGTTCATCTCATCATGAACTCCACGTATCCGACAGTAGAACTCTATGTTATGAACTTGGAGTCTTCTCTTGTCCTCTAGCCTTGACTTTCATTCAAGTGAGAGTGAATTACAACCCCATGGGGCCATGGGGGTTATCTATAGGCTATCGAGGCTTGGAAATGACTAAGAATACCCTCTCAACTCTGGCTGGCGGCCGCCACGGCCTCCCGCTATATCCTCTGACCCATCGTCGTCACTGGATGATGCGGACGGCGTCGGTGGTCCTCATCCGGTGGTCTTCGGCAAGATCGTCAACCCCCCTCCCCCCTCCTGGCATCCTGCAACACTACAGTGTGCTACTCCTCCTTCTTATGGTTTAGCGAGAGGGGGAGTCGAGCGAGGCAGGCTCGACGGCGGCCGAGGTGTCCTCGTGGCTCAGCTACAAGCACATTGACGCCATGAATCTAAATATTGAGATCCTTCGGTTGCGGGCACTGGGGGCCTAGCTCATTGAGGCGGAGCAGCTCGTGGGTGGAGTGCTAGGTGGACAAGTCAGTCCGGATCAAGGTGTGCATGTGGAACTGCGGGAAGGCTCTCGCGGTTGTGTGAGAGGCATCCACGACAGTGTCCATGGGCGTCGTAACCTGCGCCACAATTTGCACTCCGTCCCAAATCGCTCCTGGTGAAACCCTGTATCTATTTTGGGTCAGACATTGGCGGTGCCTAGCATCGTTCTCCCTCTTGGGGGCAACGTGTGGCGGTTGGAACTTGCTTATGGGAACAGTGGAATATGGTGGTGTTCGAGAAGGTGGAGCGATGATGGCATCTACCGCATCAACCACGGCGGGTCTCCACGGCATGGAGAAGCGGGTTTCAGCAGCGGGCACGTGATGGTGAACGAGCGCAGGGCGGTGGTGCTGTTTTGCGCTGTGGTGGTATCGGTGGCTGGACTGGCAAGTATCATGCATATATCTGCCCTAAAGATGGGTCGACGACTCGATGGTGGTAGCGGCTTCTGGAGCGTGTGCAATAGGTCCGTGTTTAGGGTACGTTGGGCCGGACCTGTGCTCCCGGTACGCCATACGGCGGGCTCAGTCGGTTTTGTGTATAGTGTACTCTCTGTCGATTGAGATTTTTTCACGTCTCAATCAATTCCGGTGAAAAAGTGTAAGAAAAACCTCAACGAACGAAAATTAGCAAAGTTGTTTTTAATTCACAGTCCTCCATGCATGTTACATGCGGCGCCACAGTTCTTCTTTGCCATTGTGTCGTACTGCCGTCATAGATGCATGGATAGGCTTCAGAGATTCCAAAACACAATGGATCCAGAAAGAGCTAGTGCCATGGCATCAACATCCTGATTTCCTGATATGACTTGTCTGTTATTCTTCGATTTCTAGCATATGCACCCATGATAACATTACAAGTCGAATAAAACTTCGCAATATGCAAGATACGGCAAGTGCCCCATGGGGAGGTGAGGAGCCAAGCTGCAAGCTGACCTATTTCCAACCCCTGAAATCCTAAGTGAATCATGCACACAGCACACGTCCAGATGTACCATATCATCAAGAATCTTGTCTGTTAGTCAACAGGGGCAAAGAAACACGAGATAAATATTCGGTTGATGAAGATCAATGCCGCGAGCAAGAGCAAAAAAATCAATAAGACTTATAATCTTCAGTCTTGGATCTCGAGGACAAAATAAAGTATGATTTTGACAGAAATAAGTGCAAAATAGCATTTGTGAAATGTACAAAAAGTTCATGAATAGTTGTTTGAGTAGAACACTAGAAAAAATATGATAAATTATTTCAAAAGAGGATTCGAAATAGTTTCTAAAATTCGTAAGAACCTAAGTCGTGGAAAACATAATTTTCTTTTATTCCAATACCAATGAAATAGTCTTCAGCCAAAGTATAGCATACGTGCATGGGCAGATAAAGTTGGGTGATTCCATCAACCCAATGGAGGAGGGAAGGAAGAAGCGACGTGGGGTAAACTGGAATGACTTCATTATCGTGTGATCTATCGCCGACGAGCCAGTTTTGCGCCCACAAATACGGATCGCGGAATTAGGGCCGCTCATGGACAATGGTACGAGATTAGTAATTAGCGGTTTTCAATGTATCTCATACATTCGCTCGACATGCTGCATACCCCTGTGTAGTTGCTGCAAACATACAAGCGAGAGGCAAATGTGTTTTGGGGGTGCTGCAAGCGTTTTGGCGTCCATGCTGCATACGCAGGGGCGGAGCCACACCCCAGGCAACCCTGGCCTTGGCCCGGGGTGTAGAATACTTTTTCACATATAGATTAGTAGAAGTTGATGATTTGTCCTAGGATTTACACTAATTACAGTGCTTAATTCAAAGTTGGCCCGGGGCTTGCTAAGATTCTGGCTCCGCCCCTGTGCATACGTGTGGTGAGGTTTTCTCGGGGATTTTCTGCGGCCATTCGAACTCACGCATTGGTTGAATTGCCGTGATATTTTCTGGACGATTTTTCGACACACCATGAAAAAAAATGCTAGAACAATATTACAAATGTAGGAACAATTGTTTCATGGATTGACATATATGCCCGAGAGAATTTATACTTGACATTTTAATGAAATCTGACGGTGAGGAAACAAACTATTTTTTTCTGTACGGCCAACACTTAGTGTCTTGAGTCCTTTTTAGAAAAAGATTTGATGGTTGTGGCAACAAGCTCTGATCCTTCCAAGCCATGGTTTGGGCTTCCTCTGCCGATTGATAAGACCGTCACTACTCTCTTTCGAGCTGCAACAACAATTCAGATCCATAGCGGTACTACAACTGCCTTTTGGACAACCCATTGGTTTTAAAAAAAGTATATATTAGAGGTTTCGTACGAGGAGGCCCACGGTATTTCGCGATAGAAGAGGGGTGCAACATCACCGAAATTGCGAGTATGAGGACTCGAACTCGAGTGGGTGGGAAGGCATCAACCCCTCCCCACCACTAGGCCATGCCTTAGTCTACAGAAAAAGAGTATATATTAATATCACGGAGATACTAATTACACCCAGACTCTACAACAACTCAATACCCTAATGGCTTTACGGATGCACAAAGCCAAAAAAGAAAAAGAACTAGAAAAGAAAAATCCCGCTATAGAGTTTTAGTACGTGAAGCAGCAACACAACCGCCACCAAGACAAACCCTGATGTCCAAGTTTTCCAAAAACAACGCTTTCAAGAAGTAAAGAGTACAAAAGTGTCGTCGTCGCCCGATCGTAGATCTTGGGTTTTCACCCTAGAGATAGTCTCTGATCTCAAAACAATGTCTTCAACAAGGCCATTGCCAGGCACAACCAATTAAGGCCAGATCTTGGATTTTTCACCCTGAAAGGTAACAGTTTGAACTTCACATGTGTTGTTGCCCCCACTTCAAACCGCTGCTACGATTCCTGAAACTCTAAGCAAGTTCCTCATCGCCGCAAAGGCTCTCATCACCATTACTAGTCCTCCAATCTTGGCTTCCATAACATTCTTTGCCTCTGACTTCACCATGGATTTGCCCATAATGGTAACAGAAGCAGAGTTTCGCGCTCGCGACCGAATCCCATCCGATCCAGCAGTCTCTAGGCAAAAATGCCCATGGAAGATCGCCGACGGAGCCTTCCGGAACCCGACACTCCGGCCAGAACAAGGAGGAAATGCGTCAGCCAGATCTTTGCTTTGTCGCAAGAGGAATCCTAGGACCACCGCCTTTATTCAGGCCGAGCCCCCATGCAACTGGCCATCCCGGCCGCCCGATCCGCCGGAAAAGGCCGACAGATCGAAGGCAAACCTGGCCGCCACGCCCGCCGACGAGCCGCCCCGCCTGCCCTCACGCGGTGCATGCCCTGCTCCGCACGAAGCATTGCTGTCTGGGTCTGCCCACCAAATCCCGCCACTGCCAAGAGTGCACGCAGACGGGAGCCGCCGCCACCGCCGGTTACAACGGCAGCAGCAGCCAGGGAGTCCCACTTCCGCCGGCTTTGCTCTATGGTTCGGGGAGCCTCTAGAGCCGCCCCATGCGAGGCGACCCGGGAGGAGATATCAGGACGACGAGGAGCGAAAGGGAGACTGGAGGGGCGACGACGACTCGAGTTGGAGGCTTCGGCTAGGTCTGGAGCGGAGAGGCGGCTCTAAAAAAGACGGATTGTGCTGAGCGTCTCCCGGGGGATCGGAACCCCGATGCCCCGCACAGAGCGCTTGACACGTGTCCAGTTTGACCGTAGAAAAACTTATGTCGTTTCTATACACAACACCGCACGCAGTTAGAAAACAAAAAAACCTCGTTTTCCCCGCACAAAACTTCCTGCATGGCTCGCGGCGACGCACTCGGTGCTGCGTGGAGGTCTGCCTTGCTACGGCCGCCGCCGGCGAGGAAGTTTCCTGCAGAAGAGGCCTCTAGCTTGCAGCTATGTCGTCGCCCTTCTTTCCTTTCGCTTGAAGCATCCCAGCTTCTGGCTCACACCAGTGCCTCCTGCTCCTCCCAGCTCCGCCGTCCACCATTTCCGCAATGCCGCCAGCCCCTTATAGCACCACCACACATCTTTAGTAGCATCGTCGTGTCCCGCTTGCAGCATCGCCATGACAACACCATTAACCCCCCGACATAAGCATCAAGGGCCGCCGATGGAAGCATCCCTGACCACCACTCGTAGCAGAACTTCCTGTCCCTTGCAGCAAAGCCGCCATTGCCGCTTGCAGCATTCATGCCGGTAGCACAACCGGCTGCCGACGGAAGCAAAAGGGCCACTAATGGAAGCATCACCGACTACAACTGGTAGAAGAACTGCCCGCCCCTTGCAGCAATGCCGCCGTTGACGCTATCAGCATCCCTGCAACCGACTGCCGAATGAAGCAACAAGGGCTGCCGATGGAAGCATCACCAACCACCACTTGCTAGCAGCACTACTGCCCCCTTGCAGCATCGTCTCCGCTTGCAACCTCTTCCACTGATGGTTGGTAGCACACCCGGCAACCGGTCTCAGCAGCTCCGCCTCCTTTTGCAGCAACACTCCACGCTCCGAAAACCAGCAGTGCTTGGCTGCCTAGCAGCGCCTGCACGCACCCAGTGGTGCGCGGCCTCCTTGCAGCAAAAATGGCGGGAATCAAGAGGTGCAGCGGGCGCTATGATGGGGGATGCCCAACCGGGTAGGCCCAGGACCCCGAGTCGGCTCACAAGGCCGGGTGGCCCAAAGCCCACCCGGAGAGCATCTTCCAGGATACCGGGTCCCCGAGGATCCCGGTACGTCGGCTCGGGAAGGCGGCAGCGGATATCTCCGAATCGGTTTACGATCTGCGTATCCCGAAGAGTGCGCCTCAAGCAGCCGCACTTGTAGGCAGGATAGCTAGCGCCGCCAGCGGCACCCGTCATTTCCCTGTAAACCCTAGCCGGCTCCCTATATAAAGCCGGCAAGGTGCAACCCTAGAGGTAGAGTCATCTCATTCCATAGCCTTCGGAGCACCCGCAAGCTCTGTTGCGCACACCATTGTACACCCCATTCAGATCCAATACATACAAGCAGGAGTAGGTATTTACCTCATACAGAGGGGCCGAACCTAGGTAACTCTGCGTGTGCTACCTCTTTGTGAATCCTACATCGCCTGGCTCACACCCGAGTTAAGCCACCCCCTATGGCATCTGCCGTGACTAACCCACGACAGTTGGCGCCCACCGTGGGGCCAGCGATCGCTGGAGTTTACTTCGCGAAGAGTCCTGAACCCGGCACTAGCGTCATCTTCAGCCGCCAGGCCACGCCGAACTGCGGCGACATCGTCACCGGCACCTACTTCGAGCACGGAGGGATCAGCTACGTCGCTGACCCGCACACTTGGGGCAAGCCCAATTACGGGCCCATCACCCGCTCGATGGTGATCCCATTCGGGACAGCTGTCACCGCCTACGTCGGCTTCTGCGGTGTGGATGGAGGCGTCATCGTCGATGACAATGACAGCGCCTCCTCTCGCCTCGACGCGACAGACTACGTCGTCGTCAACACCACGGATGCGGATCTCACCGCACCCGCTTCACCCGCTGGGACCGTCCAGTTCTCGGACGGCGACGACACCGGGTCGATCTTGCCCGTCCTCGACTACGAGTCGGAGGGCTCGACCGATCTGGCCTCGGACGGCTCGGCCACACCCGCCTTCATCGGCATGACGGGTGAGGCGGCTAAAGCCGCCGCCAGCACTACTGCTGCATCTGCCGCAGCAACGGAGGCTGACCTGCAGAAGCAGGCACAAGAAAAGCAGACGCGTGAGCGTCAGCAGGCTCAGCGCGAACAGGCGCTACGCGAGCAGGAGGCTCGCAACAAACAGAGCGCTCAAGACTCCCTTGATGCGCTCAGGGGACAAGCGGGTAGGATCCCTGACCCGCTCGCAACTCCGATCACACCGGCGAACGCTGCCACCCAGGCCACGCAGCTCGAGCGGCTGCGCCTGGACATGGCTCGCCAGCAGGAGAAGATCCGCCAGAAGGAGCTGGAGGTGGATGCCCAGACCACCGCCCTGTCTGCGGTGACCAGGCGACACAAGAGCCGCCAATCGTGGCTCAACCCAGACGCGCATCGCCAGATCCCCTCTCGTGTGCTCGACGATGCCTTCGCACGCGAGACCGATCTGGAGAGGCAGCGCGACGAGTGTCGCAGGTCTCAGCCTGGCGGCTCGAATCAGCCGCCGCCTCAGCCTCGACCAGCGATGCCGCCTCCGGCGCCACAACCCCAGTCGAACCCGGCTCAACCTCAACCTCAGCCGCGGAACGACGACGACGCCGACCTTGCCGTTTTCGGCACACCGGTCGACTGCATGACCGCAGCCGCCTCCCTCTTCAAGAGGATACGCGTCAAGGACAACCCCTACTGGTCCAAGGGGTGCAAGCTGGTGGACAAGGCGCTAGAACTGCAGGAGAACATGTCGCAATCCAGCGGCAAGCTCTACTCCAAGTCGCCACCTAGCGAGAAGACGGCTTCGGCGCAACGCCCAAGCCAGGGGAACAGAGACCACCCCAGACACGACGCTGCTCCGCCGCAGCCGCGCAGCCGGCACGAGGAGCCGGCGGTGTCGAGCAACGCGAGAGCTGGAGGCAACCCGCCTCGGCTCGCCCGCAACGACGCCCGGCACACCATCAACAACAACCAGGCGCAGGCACGCTCCAACCATTCCGCTCCGGACCTGCGCCTCCACCTCAACGACAAGCGCGCCGCGCAGCGACGACGACGACGTCGGCCCCAAGTGCTTCGGACCCGCCATTCGTGGCGAGCGTTTCCCTAGCAACTTTAAGGGGCCGAGAGAGGCGCCCAAGTACAACGCCACCATGAACCCGGAGACCTGGGTCCAGGACTACTTGGCCGCCATGAGCATCCAGAGCGCGTCCTCGCTCTGCTGCGCGCGTACTTCCCTCTCATGCTTGAGGGGACGGCTCGCACCTGGCTTAACAACCTCCCCAGGAATAGCGTCAATTCCTGGGGCGAGTTGAAAAAGCTCTTCATCACCAACTTCGAAGGGACCTGCAAGCGCCCGACCACGCTCGAAGATCTCAAGCGTGCGTCCAGAAGGAGGGCGAGTCCACTAGGAAGTGGTATCGCCGGGTTGCCGACCTCATCCACTCGGCAGAACACCTCAGCGTCGACACGGTGCATTCTCACCTCGAGGACAACACCACGTTCGAGTCGCTTCGACAGAAGCTGAGGCGTTCCCACAAAGGCGACATGACGATGGGACAGCTGCTCGCCATCGTCTACAAGTACGCCGAGTCAGACGCCACCAAGGACGACTCCGACGAGGAGGACGACGAGAAGAAGGTGGCAAGAACAAGGGCAAGGCCAAGCACTCCAGCGCTCATAAGCGCAAAGGTGACGGCGGCTCCGAGTTCGTAGCCGCCACGACTGCGGGAGGTCGCGGCTTCAAAAGCCAACGCGGCAACTTCCCGCGAAAGAAGCTCACCGCCACGGAGATCCTGGCCATGCCGTGTAGGTATCACAGCCTACCCGGCAAGCCAGCCGCCCACACGACTGACGAGTGCAGCTGGACTGCAGAAATCGTCAAGGCCAAGACTGGTGCCAAGAAGAGGGCACCCGACGGGATGACGACGTGAGCAGCAGCAGGGCATGCCCCCCACTGCCGGCTTCATGGGCCACACCTTCGTCGGCCTCGACACCAAGCGGGAAAGAAGGTGATCAAGCGCGCCGTCCACGCGACTCTGCCAGACGTGCCCCAGTGGCTCGACTGGTCCGAGCAGCCGATCACTTGGAGCCGTCAGGACCACCCGCCCCGCGTCGATTACCCGGGCAAATTCGCTCTGGTCGTCGCACCTCAGGTCAAGGGCTACATCTTGACCAAAACCCTGATGGACGGAGGATCCAGCATCAACATCCTCTACTACGAGACGTTCCAGCGCATGGGATTGCGCGACGAACAGATGGTTCCAACCATCACCACCTTCCACGGCATCGTGCCGGGAAAGAAGGCCTACCCGTTAGGCAAGATTGCACTCGACGTCGTCTTCGGCACCGCCAAGAACTTCCGGCTCGAGAAGATTTGTTCGAGGTGGTGAACTTCCGCAGTTCATACCACGCGATCCTTGGGCGACCCGCCTTCGCCAAATTCATGGCAAGGCCCTGCTACGCCTATCTGAAGATGAAGATGCCGGGTCATAACGGCACCATCACCGTGCACGGCGACGTCGACCGCGCTATCGAGTGCGAGAAGGGCAACGCCGTCTTCGCCGAGTCCGTCATCGCCACGGAGCAGCTGGAACAGCTCAAGCTGCAAGTCGACCCCAACGACATGACCATCGTCAAGAAGCCGACACTGGACGCACGCGACAAGTTCCAGTCGGCACAGGAGACCAAGCGCATCCCGCTGGTCGAGGGCGACTCCTCCAAGACGGCGGTGATCGGCTCGCACATGGACAGCGCATAGGAAAGCGCGCTCTGCGACTTCCTCCGTGAGAATCGGGACATCTTTGCATGGAAGCCATCTGACATGCCAGGCGTCCCGAGGGAGCTCGCAGAGCACAAGCTCAACGTTGACCCTAAACTGAAGCCGGTGAAGCAATTCCTGCGTCGCTTCACCGTGAGCGACACAAGGCTATCGGCGAAGAGATAGCCCGGCTCCTAGCTGCCGGGTTCATCGCCGAGGTCATGCACCCGGAGTGGCTTGCCAACCCGGTGCTCGTTCTGAAGAAGAACGGAACATGGCGGATGTGCATCGACTACACAGGCTTGAATAAGGCCTGCCCCAAAGATCCATTCGCATTGCCTCGTATCGATCAGCTGATCGACTCGACGGCAGGCTGCGAGGCGCTATGCTTCCTCGACGCCTACTCCGGGTACCACCAGATCAAGATGGCGCCCGAAGACCAGGAGAAGACGTCTTTCATCACGCCCTACGGCGCGTTTTGTTACGTCTCCATGCCCTTCGGCTTGAAGAACGCCGGAGCGACTTACCAGCGTTGCATCCAAAACTGCTTACACGAGCAGATTGGCCGCAACGTCCACGCCTACGTGGATGACATCGTCGTCAAGTCCAAGCTGAAGACGGACCTGATTACCGACTTAACGGAGACATTCAACAATCTCCGCAAGTACAGGATAAAGCTCAACCCGGAAAAATGCGTCTTTGGCGTACCCGCGGGCAAGCTCCTGGGCTTCATCGTCTCCGAGCGAGGCATCGAAGCCAACCCAGAGAAGATCAAGGCGATCGAAGCTCTGAAGAAGCCGGAGAACCTCCGGGACGTGCAGCGGCTCACAGGCTGCGTCGCTGCCCTCAGCCGTTTCATCTCACGACTCGGCGAGAAGGCCATGCCTCTGTACCGGCTCCTCAAGAAGTCGGACACGTTCACTTGGAACGACGAGGCAGACGCCGCCTTGGTCGCTCTCAAGAAGACGCTGGCCGAGGCGCCCATCCTTGCATCTCCACTGGAGAAGGAGCCGATGCTCCTCTACATCGCTGCGACAATCGAGTCGTCAGCGCGGCGGTCGTCGTCGAGCGCAAGGAGGAAGGCCACGAACAACTGGTCCAGAGGCCAGTCTACTACGTCAGTGAAGTTCTGACGGATTCGAAGCAACGTTACCCACATTACCAAAAACTTGTATACGGTGTTTTCTTTGCTTCAAGAAAGTTGCGACACTATTTCATGGGCCACCCGATGACGGTGGTCAGCTCGTCTCCCTTAGCTGAAATCATTCGCAATAGGGAAGCAACCGGGCGAGTCGCCAAATGGGCCTCGGAGCTGCAGCCTTTTGGCCTCAGCTACGCGGCTCGCACTGCAATCAAGTCGCAAGCACTACCCGACTTCATGGTCGACTGGATGGAGATGCAGTTGCCGCCTCCAACCTATGAAGCCGGTAGATGGACCTTGTTCTTCGACGGGTCCAAGATGTACGAGGGCTCGGGGGCCGGAGTCGTCCTCACCTCCCCCCAGGGAGACAAGATGCGATACGTGCTGCAGATACACTTCACCTGCACCAACAACGTCGCCGAGTACGAAGCCCTCCTACATGGCCTACGCGTGGCCAAGGAGATGGGAGTTAGCCGCATCAAATGCTACGGCGACTCCGACCTCGTCGTTCAGCAAACGATGGGGACATGGGACGCAAACGATCCCAACATGGCGGCTTATCGCCGCTCGTCGATCAAGTCGGCGGACACTTCGCCGGCATGGAGCTGGAGCACATCGACCGGAGGAAGAACGAGGCGGCTGACGCTTTCTCGTTCGGGTCTAAGCGGGACCCAGTCCCACCCGGCGTCTTCCTCGACCACTTGCACAACCCGTCGGTGCGGCCACCGGCAGAAATCGACACCGCCAACCCGCCATCGTCAGACACAGCTCTGGTAGCGGTAACACAGGAGACGAGCGACTGGAGGGAACCTACATCGAGTTCCTCACCACCAAGAAACTGCCAGCCGATGAGGTCCATGCACGGCAAGTCGTGCGCCGGGCCTCAGCTTACGCCATCATCAACAACGAGCTCTACAAACGCAGCACATCGGGAGTCTTCCTCCGCTGCGTCAGCCGGAAGAAGGAAGGCGCATCCTTCACGAGATCCACTCGGGCGATTGCGGTCACCACGTCGGTGCCCGCAACCTAGTCGGCAAGGCGTTCAGACACGGCTTCTTCTGGCTCTCTGCGCACCAGGATGCAGTCGACATCGTCCGTCGCTGCGTCGGGTGCCAGAAGTACGCCCGACAGGATCATCTACCCGCTGCAGCTCTGAAAACCATCCCGCTGACATGGCCATTTGCCGTCTGGGGGATGGACATGGTGGGCCAGTTCAAAACAGCTCGTGGCGGCATGACACACCTGCTGGTCGCAGTAGACAAGTTCACCAAGTGGGTCGAAGTCGAACCCATCAAGAAACTCGACGGCAAACTGCAACCAAGTTCCTCCAGAAGCTCATCTTTCGGTTTGGCTACCCGCACAGCATCATCACCGACAACGGCACAAACTTCGCCGAGGGAGAGATGAAGGCCTTCTGTCAACAAAAGGGCATCCGTCTCGACCTGGCATCGGTCGCCACCCGCAATCAAACGGGCAGGCGGAAAGAATGAACCAGACAGTGCTAGCCGGGATCAAGCCGCGACTTCAAGTCCACTGGAGCGAACACGGGTTGCTGGCTGGACGAGCTCCCAGCCGTACTCTGGGGCATCAGAACGACTCCAAACCGTTCCACCGGCTATACGCCATTCTTCATGGTGTACGGAGCGGAAGCCGTCATGCCTACCGACCTCGAGCACGACTCGCCACGGGTCGCCCTCTACAACGAGGAGGAAAATGAGGAAGCCCGCTAGTGGGCGTCGATCTCCTGGAAGAAGCTCGCGAACTCGCACTCTCCAGGACGGCGATATACCAGCAAGGCCTGCGCCGCTATCACAGCCGCCGGGTCAAGAGTCGATCTTTCCAGGAAGGCGACTTGGTTCTTCGACTCATCCAAAAGTCGAAAGGGATGCATAAGCTCTCGGCACCATGGGAAGGACCGTTCGTCGTCAGCAAGGCGATAGGCAACGGCTCCTACCACCTCGTCGACTTGCGTGAGCCAAACAAAAGCTCCAAGTCCGAGAGGAGACCAAGCGTCCATGGAACATCAGCCTGCTTCGCCCCTACTATACATAGTATCCATTGTAATGCTGTGTAATCAATCAAGGAAATAAGGCCGGTACGCACTCGACACGCTCGGGGCTACCGTTTCGTCTCAATCATGCTTTCGAGCCTTTATTTTTCCTACTCACACGTTATATGATTGATGGGTCGTCAAAGAGAGCCGGACGCCACGATGCGCGACTCACCACTGGACTCCCTGCTCATGCAGCAAAATCACTAAGGAATTGTTGTTTTCTCCCAAGTCGTCAGCCACCGCAAAAAGTGAAAAGTAGTGCAGCCGGTTCAAACCTAACTTGACAATGAAGCCGCACTCGGACTTTGTCACCATGGGTACCGCGCGTCACGAACAAAAATCACGCGAGGCACACTTGGTGAGGTCGCATGATCGACTAAGCTCACAAAAAGCGAAAAAAAAACAAAGTGACGATAAGCGCACAACAAGCATCAAGAAGTGCCAGAAATAAATCCTTAAGCCGCAGAGGCGCACGCTGAAACGCAACCCGGCACTTAGCATACTTGTTCATTACATATATATTTTTTCGCCCGCAGGCGATCAAACCTAACTACTTCAAAATAACCCCTCTCATGAAAGCAGGGGCATGACCTTCAGGAAGACGGAGCCGCCCGAGCGGAAGAAGTCGACGCCTCGTTCTCCGGCCTCCGGCGCCATAATCGAAGCCCTGGAGAACAGGAACTCCGTTGCCGGCTCGATCTCCCACCACTTCGTCGAGCCGCTGTTGGGGGGCACCGCATCGAAGACGAACTCGGTGTGGTCGACCATCTTGGCGGCTCGGCAGGCGTACGGGTGCAGAACTCGAAGACTGGCGCCATATCGACTTCTCGACCATCAGGTCGAGTCGGGATGCTGGCCGTGATCTTGTCGACGTTCGTCTGCGTGTACCGGCCGCGCACGAGCCCGAGCGCCACGCATGCTCCGCTCCGGGCGAACGACTCCCGCACCCAGTGATCACCTGGGGCATTAGCTCAAGCACCCGCAGGACCCGGCAGACGGGCGCGGGACACCCCTCCTTGGGAGACAGCGCCTGGACGACGGCGCTGGCCTTGTCGTGCACGTCGCGAGCAAAGACGCCGATACGGCGAATATGCTCCGCCGACGTCGAGCCAGCCATCTCCTCGCCTACTCGTCAGCGGTAAAAAGGAAGAAAATGAGCAAAGAATAGCCAAGAACAGAACGAAATACATTGCAAAGGGGAAAATCGTGACAAAACTCACCCCAGATGGCAACAACAAGCTTCTCGAGCGGCTCGGCCAGCTCCTTCAACTCGCGCTCGGCCGCGGCGGACTTGCGCTCGAGCTTCTCGAGATCCTCACCATAGCCTTTTGTGGCTTGGGTGAGGGCCGCGTCCGCCTCCTCCTTCTGCTTGCTCAGCCGCACGCAGGAGTCCTGCACCGCGGCGAACGCCTCGGTGCGCCGGCTCTCCTGTGCGGCTAGCAGCCGCTGATGCTCAGCGAGGGAGATGTAGCCCTCGCGCACCTTCGTCAGCTCCTCCTGAAGGCGGCGGGTCTCGTTCTGCTCGGCTTCCAGGAGCCACGCAAGCTCCTGCAACAAGATGGCGACAGTCAAAACACAGAAAAATATACGAGGGCCACGCTCCGGGTTACAGCGACATCAGCGCTAACCCGGGGGCTAGCCCTGCACTTCAAAATTCTATACCGAGTATGGAACTCGGGGGCTACAACCAGAGTTGCGTCTACATCGACATTCCGCAACCCGGGGGCTCGCCCTGACAAGCATGCCGAGTCTGAAACTCGGGGGCTACGCCACTAATCAAAAACCCCGCAACCAGACAACTATAAAGACCCAAGCCGCATTCTACAAATGCGACTCGGGCCTTGGGGGCTACATACATACTGGACGCAACATGTACAAAGAAAAATTTCTACGTACCTGGTGCGCATCCATGGCCGTCTGGATGGCGGCTCGGAAGCTTGGCCGGGACGAAGAGGAGCCCGGGGTTGAGCTCAGGGGCTGACCAGTCAGCCCACCCAAGGAGGAAGCCGCCGCAGAGGCCCGAGTCGTCGTCGTCACCAGTGCCGACTCGGGGCACAAGCGTGGCATTGTCCGTGCAGCCGGCACGGAGTCATCAATAGTGGCCCCCTCGTTCGGAGGGGGCACAATCACTTCATCGCCTCCGCCGGTGAAAGGCGGAGGAGTCGGCGCCCTCGCAACGGGCTCCGCGGCGCGCACAGCGGCTCCCAGTCATCCTCCATGTCGCTGAGGGACGCGTCCTCAGCCCTGCGACACTCGCACGGGTCAAATTCAAGATAACGACGCCAACGAAACTGTGGGCGTGGCTCAGCAACTGACCTTTCGCCCGCAGGCGGCAGAGTCGAGGTACGGATCCCCCGGGAGCGAGGCGCTGGGGGCGAGTCGGCACGACCCCTCGCGGGGATGTCCCGCAAGGCCTTTTGTCGCCGCTTGGCAACAACGGTGCGCTGCGCGGCGGTCGCCACCGATCGCTCTGGTGGCGGCGGCGTCGAGCTCACCGACCTCGAGCGCTTGGACTGGGGCCCGGCATCCTCAGACGCGGGCCTACGCCTCCGCCGGATGCGCAGTGGTTGATCGTCTTCATCTTCATCGTCAAGCGCCAGGTTCTTGGACCCGGCGCGTTCTTCTCTTCCTTCTTCTCCTTCCTCGCCCTCAGACAAGATGGGGATCGGCTGGCGGGAGGAGAAGGAGGCCATGTTGGTGTTGTCGCCCTCGTCGTCGGAGTCACGCTCGACAACGTCGTTAGGGCTGGCAAGCACCGCAGGAGCGTCACCACGGATCGGAGGCAAACCGACGAGCAACCGGAACTCCTGAACTCAGCAAGCAGGAGAGTTCGGTATATAAAGACCAAGAAAAGGAAGGCGAGGCGAGTCGTCAAGTAAAAGGACTCACCTTTGGAGCCGGATGCTTGGCGTTGAAGGCCTCCAAGCCGCCCACGTCCCACTCAGGCGCCGGGTGGACGGTAATCCGCTTCATCCGGTGCGTGAAATGCTCTACCATCTGGAATCGCGACGGGTCGTGGCGCTGCGGGTCCTTCAGCCCCGTGTACTCGCACATCAGCGAGGGGCGGTGCTGAAGGGGCGCGATCTTCTTTTTCACCCAGGAGGCGATGAGGTTGAGACCCGTCAGCCCCTGGGACTTCAGCTCTTGGAGCCGCGCCATCAGCCGGTGCACCGTGGGCAAGTCGGCATCCTGCGGCAGCTCCTGAAGATTGCGGGGACGGCTCGGCGAGGGAGAAAACGGGGGAACCCCGATCTCCCCGTTGGGAGCCGGCTCCCGGCAACCCGTAGAAGTCGAGGAAGCGTCGGAAGAACTCCGACGTGGGGAACCCAAGCCCGCGCTCGAGGAACGCAAGGAAGACGACGAACTCGCCCGACGACGGCCGCGGACGCGGATCCGCGGTGGCGATGCGCCACCGACCCTCCGACGCCGGCGGCAACAAGCCCTCGCTGGCGGCCTGCTCCAGCGCCTGCGCTGTCACCGAGGATCGCTCCCACTGGCTCCTTGGCGCCACCATCTTAGCCGCGAGGGAGAGGGAGGAACAGGAGTGCCCGATGGCGGCAATGGCGAAGTGACGCGGCGCTCGGGAGTGAGCAGCTCTGAGCAGAAGGAGCGGCGAGCGCGAGAAGGGAGAGGAGTGGAGTGCGTACCCCTCAGCCGCACTCCCTCGCCTCCTAAATAGGCGCCATGAGTGGAGCCGTTACCGCAGTAAATGGATCCACCCACGTCCCGCAATAATCGCCACGTCGCGCGACGCCTCGGTTCCTACACGACGCCTCGGTTTCTGCGGGAACGTGCCGGAAAGCTCGGCCCAGATTTGGCCATGTCGCCCTGTCACGACTCTTCTGACTGTTGGATCAGGCGCGTGCGGGTCAAAAACATCATCATTGCCACTGCTCCATCCCGAGGTGGAGGCAGTCGATACACCGTCAAGTCCCATCAATCGACTCGGCGTCAGATGGACAAACACTACAGGACAAGCGGTCAAAGATGCCGTGATGTCAGCCGGAGAATACGAGGCGATAACCCGCACGGAGGCGAGTCGGTATGGCCAACGTCCCAACGGGCATGAGCCGGCATCAAACAAAACTTGAGTCAGACCGGACGTTGACATGCCAAAATCCACCACTCCGAGCCTTTGTTCTCTCTTTGTTTCAGGAGTTCGTTCACCGACACGACCCGGCAGCTCGCAAGACGAAGGCCAAGCCGGAGACGAGTCCATGACGAACTCGGGGGCTAATGATGCGATGCCCAACCGGGTAGGCCCAGGACCCCGAGTCGGCTCACAAGGCCGGGTGGCCCAAAGCCCACCCGGAGAGCATCTTCCAGGATACCGGGTCCCCAAGGATCCCGGTACGTCGGCTCGGGAAGGCGGCAGCGGATATCTCCGAATCGGTTTACGATCTGCGTATCCCGAAGAGTGCGCCTCAAGCAGCCGCACTTGTAGGCAGGATAGCTAGCGCCGCCAGCGGCACCCGTCATTTCTCTGTAAACCCTAGCCGGCTCCCTATATAAAGCCGGCAAGGTGCAACCCTAGAGGTAGACTCATCTCATTCCATAGCCTTCGGAGCACCCGCAAGCTCTGTTGCGCACACCATTGTACACCCCATTCAGATCCAATACATACAAGCAGGAGTAGGTCTTTACCTCATACAGAGGGGCCGAACCTGGGTAACTCTGCGTGTGCTACCTCTTCGTGAATCCTACATCGCCTGGCTCACACCCGAGTTAAGCCACCCCCTATGGCATCTGCCGTGACTAACCCACGACACGCTATTTCTTCCGCTGCTTTTCCGGCACGCAATCCTTTGCCGCTCCTCCGTCGCCGCTACTCCATGCCTCTTCTTCTTCTCCATGGAAGCCCCCACAGGCCGCGGAAAGTGCAACCATATGGTAGAGCTATATCGTGCTTAGTTCCAAGGAAGACGGGGGATTGTCAAGGGATGAGTTCGGGATATTACGATCTGACTCTGGCAAGATGGATTTGTCATAGGTGCACCGATTGAGTAAGGTTAGTGCTCCAGCACAAGTTTAGGTTTCGCGAATTTTCCCCATGTTGCATATGTGGATTGAATTGGTAACAAACTCGTATTCGGATTGTTGCAAAAGCAGCATGAGATGACATAAGGTTTTCTGGGTGTCCGCTACAAGTTTGCATTTTCCTCATTATTGGTGTTGCATACGTATTTTCTTAATGTTCTCAACACATTTTTTGTTGTAGTAAAGTTTCCAAAATATGATAAATATTTTCCTTGCACGTTTTTGTAACATCTTTCTGGGAAAAATGGTGTGTCAACACTTTTTTGTTGTATTCCTTTTTTGAAATGTTGCGAAACTATTTTGTACAGTTAGAACATCTTCCTAAGAAAATGTTGTGAAAAATTGTTGCAAAACTACTGATTGTTGCATTACTATTGTGAAATGTTGCGAACCTTCTTTGAATTATTATAATATCTTTCGAAGATGTTGCGAGAAGATTGCTGCAATACTATAGTTTTTTCGACTGGTGGAGATTTCATTGCGGACAATGAACGAATCAAATCCACGTAGGTGCCCGATTGGACGGTGGGGAAACAACCGATTTTCCTCAACA
Organism: Poa pratensis; assembly: GCA_947311845.1. Classification (NCBI taxonomy): domain Eukaryota; kingdom Viridiplantae; phylum Streptophyta; class Magnoliopsida; order Poales; family Poaceae; genus Poa; species Poa pratensis. The sequence continues at coordinate 61,277,955 of CAMZMU010000117.1, forward strand.
AATCGGGCAACCGACGGCTAGCAGCGCCCTAAGAAATTTATATTTCTAAGAAAATGTTGCATGACAATCGATTTGTTGTGTTACTATTTTAAAATGTTGTGAAAGTTTTTAAATTTGTTGTAATATCTTTTGAAGATGTTGCAAGAAGATTGCTGCAATGGTATAGTTTTTCTACGGGTGGAGATTTCGTCGCGAGCAACGAACGAATCAGATCCGCCGTAGGTGCCCGATCGGACGGTGGGGAAACAACCGACTTTCCTCAACAAATCGGGCAACCGACGGCTAGCAGTGCCCTAAGCAAAAAAAAATCCTGGTGAGGAACCAGGGTGTCCCAAGGAGAAGACGGGGAGCTAGCCAGGCCCCCTAAAAGTAGAGATATCCATGTCAAGATGCAAAGCCCGTGCAAAGGCGAGGATCGAATCATCCATGCATCAGGTCAACTCGCCGGCCACCGTACCCCGGTCATCTTTGCCGGCATCCCACGGCGCGCGTATGCACGTGTACTCTCCAAAGATGCGGATGCCGGCAGCGTCATGTCAACTATGCGTATCTCGTCATCAGCATCTATATCGCATCTGCTATAGATCATCGTATTAGTAGCTTGCTAGGTGTACAGTACAGTACTGCAGATGCATTATTCGCGCCGTCAGACCGCGGCATGCCTCGATCCACCACAGCTTAGCGCCAACGGGTTACACATGTCTGAATCTGATCCGGTGCTGGTGAGGCAGCAGGTTGGTCGGCACACGCAAAAAACACAAAAGAAAACGCCAAATATTCGGCTGAGGAAGATCGATGGGGCGAGCTTGATGGATGATGGCTTCCTGGATATATAGATTCCCGATATAGACGCCAGCAAAGGTAAACTAGACGTGCATTGGTTACATGTCCCGCTAAAGATTTCGGAGCTCGATCACGCTTTGAGACAAATGAATTGCTAGCAGAAACTTCAGTGTTATCACCATTCAGTTACACACCCTGTAGAGAAGTGCAGAGAGAGTTCTTTACTCTCCTAAGAAAATCCGCACAAAGTATCCATAGACATCTAGTGTCAGCCATGCCTTGCGATGATTTCTTTTAATAAAGTTTCATCTAGATTCTGCAGCCATGTGAGATTTCGCAAGCGGTGAACTGATGACGAGAGATTCCAATGTTCGATGGGCCCTCATGATCACCAATATATTTTCTTATCCAAAATCATCCAACCATTAAGTTTATGTTGGATGAAATAAAACCTTTTTTATTTTGTACAAGGAACTAAATCTATGTTGTACAGAAAACAAGTTGAGTACTATATTACTAGTAACCCGCGATGATTTCTTTTAATAAAGTTTCATCTAGATTCTGCAGCCATGTGAGATTTCGCAAGCGGTGAACTGATGACGAGAGATTCCAATGTTCGATGGGCCCTCATGATCACCAATATATTTTCTTATCCAAAATCATCCAACCATTAAGTTTATGTTGGATGAAATAAAACCTTTTTTATTTTGTACAAGGAACTAAATCTATGTTGTACAGAAAACAAGTTGAGTACTATATTACTAGTAACCCATAATTCCATATATCGAAATTTTAGATAAATAATTTCAAACCTACCTCCGGCAACTCAACTCTAACCGTGGGTGGACCAAAGATAGTGATGTCGTAGCTTGAAATTTAACTAATTCTCACTTGAAAATTCTTAGCTAAATCGGATATTCCTTTCTTTGTTGGTAAGAAAGAAATTCAACAATCGATCACATTACAATCTTTGTCCTGCTTCTTCTTACCTTTGAGCAATGTTGCTCCCTGGCACTTCTAAGACTGTTAGTATATCTTGGTTGCATGTTAAATGGAAACCACGGGGTGTAGGCCTATTTTTCTATATGAAAAAATCGCATCACAATCAACATCAAGGAGTTCAAACTACCATAGAGCAGGTCTTTTAAGAGCACTCTTTTTTTTTTTCGGGCTTGTTCCTTGGACCTCTATTTCTTTTACTGATGTTCAGAGGATGTAGTGGACACATTTCTTGTGATTCTGTCGAAATAAAATTACTGACTTGTTCAATAAGTTCAACTTCAAACTTACATATATCTTGCCGAAAAAGTTAAATTCTTCAATTGAAGGATATTTAGGCAAACGGAGTAGCTTTGATTGGCTCACACACAGTGGGGTTCGAACACTATACGATGTAGTCATTGCATACTGATGCCTGGCACGCCCTAGTACGACGTCGTAAGAAAAACTCGGCGATGTGCGCCGGATTGAATGCGTCAGGATAATACTCTATTTGATTAACCTGTATTCGTTTATACTCGTCACAATGCTAGAAAAATTTGGATATATAATACTCCATTCTCTTCCTCACCCCATCGAAAACTTCAGGCCCTGTTTGTTTCTAGAGTTTTTGTGGGGATTGGTGGGGATAATACTCTAGTGGATTGGATGAAACCCCAAACTTCAAAACATCGTTTGTTTCTAGTGTATTGGACAGGTTTTATCCCCACCTTTCCCCACAAATCCCCAAACTTTAGTTCATTTTTTCTCAATCCACTAGGGGATTCAATACACTACCCCTACCTAGTGGATTGATCCCCAATCCCCTAGGGGATTGGGTGAAGTTTGGGGTTTCACCCAATACACTAGAGGATTATCCCCACCAATCCCCACAAAAACTCTAGAAACAAACAGGGCCTCAATGGGAAAAGGTATAAACCTCGGATGGTTAGTGAGTATAGTGTTGATAAGAACAGGCCATTCGGCATAGAACATGGCTTACCATAATGAATAGGAATACCCAGATATCGAAAAGGGAGCGTGCCTGCTTCACAACCAAATAACTATTTGTATTAATCCTAGATAGCGAAGGTGGATGTGCAGATCTCTCCAACTGTAAAGGGAATGGCTTTAACAGCATGATCCCACAGCAAGATGGTCAGGAATCATTCTTCAGTTCAAGCTCTATCCAAAGATCAACCAGGCGTCCGGTAGAACCGTTGATCGCACGTGAGACCACGGCCTCATGGCAGCCTAGGGCCAGTGGCTAGCCTCGATCAACAGGCTGGCCACACATATGGCTGAATCTGATGCGGCTGGTTGGTCGACACAAGAAAAGCATAAACGGGTGGCGACACATTAGGCTGAGGAAGATCGATCGCGCGAGCTCGAGAGATCAATGGCCTGCGAGATATGTACATATTGTTCCCGATAAGGATGGTGCGGCAAAGGTAGACCAGATTACATGTTTCTTAGGAACTGGAATGTTTCAGAGAGCTCGGACTTTCAGAAATATATTGCATATTTGCATGCACTGCATGGGAAACTAATATATCAGTGATAACTACAAGTGTCACATCACGAGTGAATCTATTTTTTATTTGGGGGGGGGGAGTAAAAGTGAATATCCTAAATTAAAGTGATCATGGATTTAGTGTTTCGCAATGTTTCGGATGCGCGTATGCATCCATATACATGTATTTTGCTTCTGACATTCTGCGCAAGTTTCTATAGTCTATACAAGTTTAATTGTCATGCCTGACTTGCATAAGTTTTTTCATTCAGAAAATGTATAGAAAGTTTTTTATACGAGATTTAGCAAAAGGTCAACTGACGAGCAAAGATTCCAAGGTTCCATGGCCCCTCTTGAAGACGAACGACATCTTTTCTTATCCAAAACCATCCAATCTTTTTCAAGCGCTGGACTTCAATTAAAAATGTGTTATTTTAGGGAAGAACAAAATCTATCTATGTTCCATGGATTTCCAAACCCTAGGCAAAATAGCAAGTCCTTTCTGCCTATAAAAGGCAAGCCACCCGAGAAGCACCAAACCACAGCAACAGACGCGGCAACCTAGCCCAAGTCAACTTAGCTCTTCCAGATAATCTCATCTAAGCTACCAACTTGTGATCACCATCCTCATGGAGCTAGTGACTAAGCTGGCGTCGGAGCGGGCGGTGGTGGTGTTCACGTCGAGCAGGTGCTGCATGTGCCACTCTGTGACTTCCCTCCTCAGCAACCTCGGCGTCAGCGTGGCCGTGTATGAGCTTGACAAGGACCCCCGTGGCAGGGAGATGGAAAGGGAGCTGGTAAGGAAGCTCGGCCGCGGCACGCCGGTGGTGCCCGCGGTGTTCATTGGTGGCAGCCTCGTCGGCGGCACCAATAGAGTCATGGCGATGCACCTCGCCGGAGAGCTGGTGCCCATGCTCAAGAATGCTGGCGCTCTCTGGCTGTAGTGAAAGAACAACGCTTGCATGCCAACAATGCAATGCTAGCCTTTGCGATGGTAGAACGAAATAAGGAGCTGTGTAAAAGAAACTAGGTAGAAGGCCAGGTTTTTTAATATCCTGTTCCGACTGCCTGGAGAACATATGTGTTCTTTTTATGGATTTACCAGGCTCGTGGCCTTGAGCTTTCTTGTGTTATTACTCAGTTATTTCTTATGTTTACCAGACTCAAGGCCTTGTTCACTGACAACACTAATCGACTTGAAAATTGGTATACATTGGGACTGGGGCCAGGGGCGATTTTACCAGGTAGGCTTCATGAGGCTCGAGCCTACCCTCCATTTTTGCGAAAACATTAGCAAATATACATGCTCTGGTTGTTTAGCCATGGATTGGAGCTTTCTCCTGGCTATCAGTTCGTGCATTCTCGACAGAAAGGTGCATAAAGGAAGCAAGGAAGCAGCGCACCGTTTTTCAGTTGGGCTTTTCTAGCATTTTTTACCGCGTTTGGCCCAATATTGCTGCTGGTCCTGCCAAGATGGCATACAAGAATAGAATCAGAGAACGAGCCCACCCTCCAAATTAGTTCAGATCATTTACTTGAGTGATCTGTTATACGAGCCCACCCTCCAAATTAGTTCTAGAATCGCCACTGACTGGGGCAGGACCAGGTTCAGAGATCGGAGAGCTGGAGTACGTTGGCTGCAGCAGTGCTGCGCTGCACCTGTTCGCATCACGGTTGGACCGCCGCCTATTTGCTGCCTTTAGCGGCAAATTAGGTAGCACACGCGTACCCTGGTCCAGCGATCGGCTTGGCAGTCAGCCCATTTAAGTTCTGTCGCAGGGCTGGTTGCTTTGCTGCTTCACTTGGGTTTTGTACGATTGATTTTTTTCTGTTCACTCGCACGGCGGCGGTTCCGTTGGTTGTCTAGATTTGTTGCACTTCGTCTCCGTTGTACCATTTCTTGCCTTGCAAAAATCCATTAGTAATCAGATAAAAAATCCATTACTAGTGTATAAAAGAAATTTGTCACCAAAACTAAGTATATGGGTTCATTTATGTTTGCCATTAAAGTTTGTACTTCATCAAGTACTATTATTAAAAATATAATTCATTCTATTTTTACTTTATGTTTTCATTTTGTATTTTTAACTATATTTTCAAATCCAAAAACAATTTTAAGAAGAATATGAACTTTTTTGCAAAACATGTAAACATTTTTTTTGAACCTTGTGAATATTGTTTTTGAACACAGTCAACTTTTTTGAATCCATGAATATATTTATTTGAACTATGTGAACATTTTCTCGAACCTAGTTAAAATTTTATTAATCCGCAAAACCTACTTCTTTTTCTAAACCTTGATCACGTTTTGAAACCTTGGTGAAAACAAAAAAAGGCATTAAAACCAAGAATATGCATCGCTTTATGTTTTCTTTTTCATTACTATTATTATTTTAAAATTATCATTTCTAAATTCCTCTTAATGTTTTTGTTTACACCTTTTCTTTCAAAAACATGAACGTATTCTTAAAACAGTGAAGATTTAACCTTCCGAACATTTTCGAATCAGCGATTGTATTTAGTTTGAATCGTGTGAGCATGTTCTAAGGGTTGAAGAAACGAGCCGGGTGTAATTATTAACCAGAGCTACTACATTTGTTTAAAAAATATAGTTATATACGATAGTTTCCAATTATTTTGTTTTAAAATATAGTTATTTTATGTTTTTTTTTTGTTTTAAACTTTGTTTTAAAAGACATGAACATTTTTGTGAGCCATGAATAATGGTCAACTCAGAATGCATAAACATTTTTTTATGCCCACGATCGTGCACCTACTTTTGTACCCGTGAGCTATTTTTAAACCCGTTAGTACATGTTTTTCGAACACGTGTATATTTTTTTTCAAAGACATAAAGAACTGTTGGTCATTGAACTTATGCGACATGAGTGAATTGGTCACTCAAGTCACAGAATGTGAAAATCGGTTACGTATCTCTCCTTCGATGAGTAGATTGGTCACGAACCAGCTCCCGAAATATATTTTTGGCCACGTGGCTATTTGAGTGTGTTTTGGCACGAAACAGAGGCACATGCCCCACACGTGAGATTTAACAAGTGCTGGTTCTTTTCATTCTCGTCCTCCAAAAATGAAAAGAAGGGTTTTTTTTAAAAACATCTTATGCGTCCAAATCCCTTTTCGCCCGAAACGGCTAGATGTAAAAACCACATCGAGCATGCTGAAAGATGGTTTGTTGCATCCCACGGCAATCTCACTTTGTGAGTTTATTTGTTTGGCAGGCGGCATGGGTCATCATAGCTAGATCAAAGACGATGTAGATGATGAAGATTACTCAGACTTTATTCATAGAGTGGCTACAAGATTTGTACAAGGTGTTACAAAAGGACCACGTGGAGCGGATAGATGTGCTCGGTAAGGATGTATTTGTGTCTAGCCTTGTGGCACGACCAGAGTCAGAGTGTGTATGTTCATTCCTAATCCAATCGGCTCCTTGCTTCTGAGAGGAGATCGTGCAGCGTTCTCTTCTAGAACAAGATGTCTTCGCTTCCTTGAGGCAACTGGAGTTGTGCAGCTGCCTCCTGTCTCGGCTGGAGCTCGCGCGCCATGATACTGAGTGGCCCATGTCAGAGGTAACCGAGGAGAAGATACAAAAGTAGAGCCGTGATGAACTCCTACCTCCTGCGGTGGTCTTGGAACCCGGTCGTGGCCCGGAAGCTCCGTTAGTTGAAGAGGGATCATAGTTGTCCTTGATGACCAGTTTAGGTGTGTTTTGAGTTTTCCTCTATCTCCTTTCGCGCGGATGATTTAGAGTTTTACGGGATTCAGTTGATGCACTCGAACCCCTTTCCATCCTTCTGCTTTCTATATTGCTCACCCGTGGGAGCGGTACTTAGCAATTCCTTCCTCGCAAGGTCATTTCTCTTCTTCTTTTTTTCCTCCTGGAGAGGAGTTGTATCCATCCCTCTAGGATCCTTCCCTCCTGGCATTTTCGCCTTTGTGATCACCATATTGGTGACTTCTTGATAATGGCACCGCTTCGTGCCTGGCCCAGTCAGCTTTCCCGCTGGATGATACCGGGGGTGGGGGTCGACAATGCTCTTACCTTCATGAATGCTCTGATAGTGGTTCGAGAGCTGGGTTGAGAAGCTGGTGGAGATGCTCGACTTCATCCGGTGGTTAGATCCCAAGTGTGTAAACTTTGACCAACCATACATAAAA